>CM033633.1:4803280-5053695 GCA_019453435.1 Rhinogobius similis
CTATTTGTGGAGAAAAGTTGAAAAATCTGTTGAAAATGACAGGAAGTAAACAAACTGATGACATCACAGAGGGGAGACAAAGGTTATGCATAATTTACACAAAATAAACACGATTTTTTGACCTTTTAAACATTGATTGAACAAAATAAAGGCGTTCACATGTGTTTTTCTTTGTCAAATTAATAAATCTGCGACATTAGATGAGTTTTGGCCCAGTGTACGGGGTGTTTCTTGCTAATTTCCCAGTGTGATGTCATCATTTACAACCAGGAAGTGAAATTAAATACTTAAAAAAAGAGCTAAACTGGAGTAAAATTTGCAAAGATTTTGGCAGAAGTTGAAATGTATTTTAAAGGAGCAGTCCAGCTTGTCAGAGGCACTTTAAGGGGTTTAAAATAAGAAGTTCAAACCGTTCAAATCATATAATCGTTTGACTAAAGCCGTATAAACACAGATATGTGGCAGATCTCCTGGGGTTTGAGAAATGCGGTGGTCAGAGCCGAGGAATCTCACTGTAAACAACAACATCACAAATAGAACTGCGGCTAAAGCTGCAGGCAGCCATAACTCCACCGTATCAGCCATAACTCCACCGGATCAGCCGTAACTCCACCGTATCAGCCGTAACTCCACCGTATCAGCCGTAACTCCACCGTATCAGCCATAACTCCACCGTATCAGCCATAACTCCACCGTATCAGCCATAACTCCACCGTATCAGCCATAACTCCACCGTATCAGCACGGAGAGAACACAGGCAAGGGTAGAACAAGCAGAACCTCCAGGCACGGTTTAGCATTGTTACGTTAAAGTAGAGCTGCACTTGAAAGCGCTTTTGTCACTACAAGTATCGTTATTGTTGCTTTTAGACACACTTTTGGGATTTAAAGTAGCATTTTTGTCACTTTTAGTAAAATTTTTGGCACTTTAAGTATCGACTTTGGCACTTAAAGTAGCGCTTTTGACACTTTTAGTCACATTTTTGGCACTTAAAGTAGCATTTTTGTCACTTTAAGTATCGCTCCTCTTGCTTTTAGTCACTTTTGGCGCTTTAAGTAGCGTTTTTGTCACTTTAAATATCGTTTTTGTTGATTTTAGTCACATTTTTGGCACTTAAAGTAGCATTTTTGTCACTTTTCGTCACATTTATGGCACTTAAAGTAGCGTTTTTGTCACTTTAAATATCGTTTTTGTTGATTTTAGTCACATTTTTGGCACTTAAAGTAGCATTTTTGTCACTTTTAGTCACATTTTTGCCACTTAAAGTAGCGTTTTTGTCACTTCCAGTCACATTTCTGGTGCTTAAAGTAGCGTTTTTGTCACTTCCAGTCACATTTCTGGTGCTTAAAGTAGCGTTTTTGTCACTAAGTATCGCTTTTGTCACTTTCAGTTGCATTTTTTTTCCACTTTTAGTTGCATTGTCCAGGTGATAGTCTGCCTTCTTATTATTATTAGGTTAAAGCAGAGCTGCCTGATTTGAGAAAAATGACTAATTGTGATTTTTCGACCAGTTTTGAGATTTCGGTTTTAATAATGGGATTGATTGTGATTTTGTTGATTTCAGTCACTTTTTTGTCACTGTAAGTATTGTGTTTGTCACTATAGTTGCATTTTTGTCACTTTTAGTTGTGTTTTTGTTGATTTCAGTCACTTTTTTGTCACTGTAAGTATTGCTTTTGTCACTATAGTTGCGTTTTTGTCACTTTTAGAGGAAGAGAGAAGAAAACAAGATAAAGATAAATGTCATGTGTGTCTGTTGCTTGAGAGTTTATAGTAGCTGTATCTATTTCTCAGCTAAACTAAGCAATCTGCAACTGCCACTGAGTCAGCAGCATCATGTGTGCTGCAGTAATGGGCTAAAAAGACACTCAGAACAAGGTCAGGCATTTTACTTAAAGGTCGTTCCATCAACTTAGAAACAGGAAGGTCCCACCAGACAAATATTACATCACAGAGCATTACTAGGTGCCTAAAGTGAAATATAAATGACACTTTTAATAGTATTTTGGTCTGGTGTGAGGGCCCCTATTATTTTTGGCTTGGGGCCCCATGGTAGGTCTGGGCGATACGGCAAAAAAATTATTATCACGATTTTCTTGGGGGCAGATCATGATTTCAATTTCATCACGATTCAGGTTCACTTTGTATTTTTCTGTTGCCTTTAACAGAGCTGCAGGATTTAGGAAAAATATCTAATTATGATTTTTCTGAATTGTGCGATTAAGATTAGATTTGCAATTTATGTTTTAATAATGGGATTCTGTTCAAATTCACATTTTAAACTCAATTTTGTCACGTTCTGTTGTGTTTTTGTCAGTTGTGTTTGTGATATTTAAACATGTCTTAGTCACTTTGAGTCCCATCTTTGACGTATTATGTTGCGTTTTTGTCACGTTTTCGTGCATTGAGTCACATTTGTTGTTTGTAAGCACGTTTTTGTCGCTTTCGAACACATTTTTATCGTTGTGCTTTTGTCGCTTGTTTCAGAACATGTTTGTACAAATCCAAACTACAGAGTTTGCAGTTAGTTATGCACAATAATGCTGTGTTTGCTGTTTGTAAAGGAAATTACTTCTTCTATATTATGAAATTTATTCTGTAGAGAAAATATAGACCTAATACATTTTATTAACAATGAATTAGAAAAGAGTCTTTGCTCCAGGTTTTGAGGCAAAAGGAGTCACGTATAATTCTGAACAGAAGGACATTTATTGTATTGTATTTTCAATTACAATAATTTTGTAATCGAATAGTTATAATTGAAATCACAATTATACGTATGATTAATTGCACAGCCCTAGTCACAATGTCAAATATTTGTTATAATTATTTTAAAAATGATTCATTGCAGCTTCTTGACCAGTCAGACATGTTAAGTAACAAGATAATCACCGGCTCTGAGATTTCGGTTTAAATAATGGGATTCTGTTCAAAGTTCACATTTTAAACACAACTGGGAGAATTGACAGAAAGCCAGAAATATGAATATTTTTGTCGCTTCGTGGTGCGACGTTGTCACTTTAAGTATCACGTTTGTTCACTTTTAGTCGTGTTTTGTCACTTATGGTCAAAATTTAGTTGCTTTTAGTTGTGTTTTTGTTGCTTTTAATGTGTTTTCGTTGCTTTTAGTTGTGTTTTTGTTGCTTTTAGTTGTGTTTTTGTTGCTTTTAGTTGTGTTTTTGTTGCTTTAATTGTGTTTTTGTTGCTTTTAGTTGTGTTTTTGTTGCTTTTAGTTGTGTTTTTGTTGCTTTTAGTTGTGTTTTTGTTGATTTCAGTCACTTTCTTGTCACTGTAAGTATTGTTTTTGTCACTTTTAGTTGCGTTTTTGTCACACAAGACAAGATATACATTGATTTTATTTGATTTAGACGTCTAGTAAACAGATTTTGCATTTTTTTCTTGAACATGACCAGCTGTGCAATAAAACACAGATTCACTAAAGTTTCTTGACCAGTCAGAAATGTAAAGTTACAAAACGATCACCGGCTCTAATCCAGTTCAGTTAAAATGTGCCAAAACCAGATTAATGTTATGAATCCAAGTCTTAACCGAGGCTAAAGAATAACCAGCTTCAAACTCCAGAGAACACAGACGACAAACACCGCGACTGTTCCAGAGTGACATCATGTTCAGAAAATGTCGATGGGAAACTTCATGGCTGAACAGAAGCTGCTCACTGTGGATTATAATGTACGGACGTTATATTATGTACGACACACTTTTACCGTTAAAGTGCGTATGACGGGTTTTTATGATTGTCTAATTTTGACTTTATTCCGTGTATCAATGCCTCTTGTAAATATAAATTGTAGTTTTACGCCAATCAGGTCACTATTTGTGGAGAAAAGTTGTTTGACTTGTTAAAAGTTAACTTGTTGTAGCCCTATCTGCGATGATTTCTGGACTTAAAAACAGAAAAGAACATCCTCAGAGCCACGTCACACGTCGAAGGAGTGTTTTTGACGGTCGGAGGGAGAGGATTTTCTAACCAGGATTCATCAAACGAGCGTGAATGAAGCTAAATGCAACTCCAGGCGTGTTTTTGACGACAGAAAACATGGTTAAAAGCTCAGAAAGTCCATTTTGCATAATATTTGTCCTTTAAAGTCATTCCTGTGTAGTTTCTTCGTCTGTTTCTGTCAGTCCTGCATAATATTTGTCCTTTAAAGTCATTCCTGTGTAGTTTCCTCGTCTGTTTCTGTCAGTCGTGCATAATGTTTGTCCTTTAAAGTCATTCCTGTGTAGTTTCCTCGTCTGTTTCTGTCAGTCGTGCATAATATTTGTCCTTTAAAGTCATTCCTGTGTAGTTTCTTCGTCTGTTTCTGTCAGTCCTGCATAATATTTGTCCTTTAAAGTCATTCCTGTGTAGTTTCCTCGTCTGTTTCTGTCAGTCGTGCATAATATTTCTCCTTTAAAGTCATCTCTGTGTAGTTTCCTCGTCTGTTTCTGTCAGTCGTGCATAATATTTCTCCTTTAAAGTCATCTCTGTGTAGTTTCCTCGTCTGTTTCTGTCAGTCGTGCATAATATTTGTCCTTTAAAGTCATTCCTGTGTAGTTTCCTCGTCTGTTTCTGTCAGTCGAGCATAATATTTGTCCTTTAAAGTCATTCCTGTGTAGTTTACTCGTCTGTTTCTGTCAGTTCTGCATAATATTTGTCCTTTAAAGTCATTCCTGTGTAGTTTCCTCGTCTGTTTCTGTCAGTTCTGCATAATATTTGTCCTTTAAAGTCATTCCTGTGTAGTTTCCTCGTCTGTTTGTGTCAGAGTCGTGCTGAATCCCAAAGCTCCGCCTCCTGCTGCTGCGGTGAGGGACTTGTGCAAGGTGCAGCGATGCCACAAACACAAAACACATGAGACATTCAGAGAACGCAAACAACCAACGCTCCAAACCAGACGCTCATGCTCTAAGTCAACACTTCAACAGTTAAAGGGCACTGTGTCCCTTTGTGGTGGAGGGTTCTTCGTTAAAGCGAGACACGACAGGCAAAACTCTTGTTTTTCAGACTTGTCCAATCTGCTCCTAAAGATGTTTTATTCTTCCATTGAATCCACTTCATCCATAGATTTCTCTGGGACTTTGTAACTTCAATGGACGTTTTCTTAAAATGCATTTTTCTCCCTCGAGACATAAAGATCATCCTTAAAGTAGATCCTACACCAAACTGTACAATCTGGACTCAACAAGATTTAGACAAAATGTACAGAAGGATTTGTTGGTATCTAATTCTAAAACTGATTTATTAAAGTTTTAAGTTAAGTTTTAAGTAAATGTGGCAAACTTTTTATTTTTAAGCCAATTTTCAGTCAGATCTAGTTCACTCAAAAACTAAATAAGAAATTTAAAATCCCCTTTGTACATTTTTTTTGTAACCAATATGTGTTCAAAATAAATTTAAACCTGGTTCTGTCCATTTTTCAGATTTAAATGTCCCAAATATGACTTTTTTTGTCAGTTTTTGAAATTTCAATTTGAATTAGTTACCATTTTTACTGTAAATAAGAGTGTGCATTCTATACCTTATACTTTATATTGTATTTTTTATTACCATGTTTATTTATCCTATTTTTATTGCATGCGCCTATTTCATTCATTCCTGTCCTAAACTGTGTGTTGCAACAGTGGAATTTCCCCATTGTGGGACAAATAAAGGATCTTATCTTATCTTAAAACATGACATGATGAAAAACTTGTAATACATTTTTTCCTTACATTTATGTGAGTAAACTACAGGAGAAGTGTCAAAATGATTACATTTTCTTGCTTAAATTGCTTAAATGCTTAAATTTAAGATTTTTTCTGTGCTCTACATGATTTTTACAATCTTTAAAACATGAAAAACATAGTTGGGCTGTTGATAGTCGACGAGTCAAACTAAAACATTGATACTTTTAAAATACATTATCAACCAATTAAATGTTGAAATATGGTGACTGAGGCTTCTAGATGGAGAATATGTAGAAATAAAGTGTATTATCGATGAAATTTATGAAATAGTTTACTCTTTTTTGACATTTTGCTTTAATGATGCCACTGTCTTTGTTGTAATTGTGTTTTAGAGTCTGTATAGTTCAGGTAACGATTATTAAAACACGTCTAGGATGTTTTTAGAGTCGACTTGTCACAATCAGTTGATAAATAGTTGTAGTTTAAATTTTTTCTCTTTCTCTTAAACAAAAAAAAAAAAAACATTAAAAAACACAAACTCGAACTTGTTCTTTGAGATTTTCTAAAACAAAAACAAAAAAAAATTCAAATATTCAAAGGACTAGGAATCACAGGCTCCTTCACAATACGATACGAATTGCTCTTCATATTCTACGATATATCACTATTTTTTAAAGAAACCAATACATTTGAGTGTTTTTCTTTGTTAAATCACGATCTGCACAAACTTGAAATGAAATTCCTCAATTTTAAAAACCAAAACAGTGTATGTGTCAAATGTGTGGCATAAACAACTTTCCTTTCTCTAAACGAGCGGCACAACAGTCACTTACACCAAAGAGCACAGCGTTCACCACAAGTGAACACCGCCCTTTAAAGTCACCAACGTGAAAGCATCAAAGGAGCAAAAACAGCACATAACAAACCCAGATAAATCAATTCTGAATAAAATGTCAACATCTCAAACTGTGTCAAAGGCCAAAGTGAAGAAGAGTGTTTTTAGAAATGATTTAAAAACAGGTTCAGAACAGCCCAGTCGAATTTAAACCTGACAAACTACTTCAGTACAATCACAATTATTCTGTAACAAAAGGCAAAGCGAATTTATTTGTAGAACAATTTCACGTGTGTCTAACATGAAGAATACAATTACAATCACACAAGCTAACGCTAACACAAAAAACTATAGAACTATAATAAAACCTGGAAGATGAATCCAAAATGGCGCCCTGTTTATCCCTGTGGTTTGAGCTCATTGGTGCATGACCCCAAAAAAAGTTTCTTACTTCCGCATTTACTTCCTGATTCGGAGGCGGCCATCTTTGCTTTAGGGCGCCACGTGACCACAATCCCCCATGATGCTTTGAGGGACGTGAACGCACACATGTTTGCGGTGACGTCACTTCATATAAAAACGGTAATTTCTGCGATTTTATAAACGGTAGAAAAGAACATTTCCTTCTATTTTATTTAAACACCGATAATAACTCAGTCCTGTCTGTGATTATAATGTGCAATTTGGGAAAAAGGCTGGGCCCAAGAGGCTGCAGTACCTCACACGGCCACTAATCAATCTGGGACCACAGACAGAGGGGGCGTGTCTCATCCAGTTCTTTTAATACATCCATGACAAAAACTTGCAGCTGCTGGTCGTTCACGTCGCTCAAAGCATCATGGGGGATTGTGGTCACGTGGCGCCCTAAAGCAAAGATGGCCGCCTCCACATCAGGAAGTAAATGCGGAAGTAAGACATTTTTTTGGGGTCATGCACCAATGAGCTCAGGCCACAGGGAGGAACAGGGCGCCATTTTGGATTCATCTTCCAGTTTTTATTATAGTTCTATGGGTAAAATTTGTGAAGATTTTAGCAGAATTTGAAATATATTCATCTTAACTGCGTTTTAGTTCAATGAGTCGTCCAACCTGTCATGGGCCCTTTAACTACGCTGTGAAAATGTGCGCAAAAACACGTCAGAAATCTGCGGCCGAGCGCTTTTGTTTTGGACACATCCATCTGGAAGTGTCCGTCCTCGGAGACACAAACGCGCTCCCGCTCTAGAGCTACGGCGCCGACCGGAATAGCAGCGTAAATGTCCCCGTATCCTGGAAACCGCCGTTAAATTTACACCGAGCGCTTTGTTCGCTGGACTTTGTAAAAGCCGAGGACGTAAATATCTGCTAAAGGACTGTTTCAAGAGGAATAGGATGTCGTTAGTTTGACCGAAGATAAAAGTGCAGTTAGCGAAACACTTTTTTCTTGTTTATTGCAAAGTCTGTCAAGATCGTGTGGTGTATTGTAGAGGAAAATAGACAAAAAATGATTTAAAAAAACGATGTTAAAGCAGGATTATCCCACCAAAATGTGCATTAACATGAATAAATCTTAAAATTACTTGAATTCATGCAGAATATTTCACTGATTTCAAGGTATTTTTGACGAATCTTTTGATAATTTGTCAGATAATTTGACTTGAAGTAAGAAAGAAAGTCGTGTAGTTCCAGGCCACAGAGATCGGTTGTTTCTCACTTTTCAACGTTACGAGTTAACATTTCAGAGCGTTCAAGAAAGTCTGTCAAGATCGTGCGGTATATTACAGAGGAAAACAGACGAAAAACGATTAAAAAATTATGTTAAAGCAGGATTATCCCACCAAAATGTGCATTATTGTAAAAAAAATGTTAAAATTACTTGAATTCCCGCTTTTAAAAATCTGGATTTGTGTAGTTTTGGCTCGATGACTTAATTACTGCAGAATATTTCACTGATTTCAAGGTATTTTAGACGAATAATTTGACTTGAAGAAATAATGTGTTGAAACAAGTCAGAAACATTTTAAAACAAGTAAAGTTCAACCAAATAAATTGTCTTAATTCATCTTAACTTGTCAAAACGTCTCAAATTAAGATTAAAATCCTGACATCTAGACATTTGAACTCGTTTGAAAAGACTGTTTCAGTGTCAGGAAAAACAGAGAAACAAGAGGAATAGGATGTCGTTTAGTTTGACCAAAGATAAAAGCGCAGTTAGCAAAACACTTTTTTCTTATTTATTGCAAAGTCTGTCAAGATCGTGTGGTGTATTGTAGAGGAAAATAGACGAAAAATGATTTAAAAAACGATGTTAAAGCAGGATTATCCCACCAAAATGTGCATTATTGTTAAAAAAAACATGAATAAATGTTAAAATTACTTGAATTCTGCTTTTTAAAAATCTGGATTTGTGTAGTTTTGACTCGATGAGACTTAATTACTGATGTGAAGCAGAATATTTCACTGATTTCAAGGTATTTTCAACAGATCTTTTGATAATTCTTTTGATTATTTAGTAAAAAATGTCAAATTATCTTAATTTATTGTCAGATAATTTGACTTGAAGTAAGAAATAATGTGTTGAAACAGTTTGAAATGAATATGTTACAAAATGAACCCAAAAAATTTAACTGTAGTGTCTCACCTTAAGGCTGTTTTGACGTACTGTCGCTAACGTTAGCCGCTCACCTTAGCTTAAACAGGTAAACGATCGATAGTTTCCCATCGGAGGAAAAAAGATGAATATTCCAGTCTGTTTTCTTCCCCAACATTAATAAACTACAACTTTCTAGTCCATAATTACTGAATTCTCTCAGATTTGCTCCAACTTTGAGATAAATCCTCTGTTTTGAAGTTTCAGATTTCAGACTTTTTTTCCTTGTTACAGCCCTCTGGTGGAGAAAATGTGTATTACAAGCACAACAAGCCAGATTAAACGGTTAAAAAGTCAAAATGTGTTCACTTGGTTAAGGTCTATAGCAAATAATCCATGACCCATAAACACTGCACACAATCTTGATAAAATGTAGGAACAAAAAATACACAAATAAGTCTAAAATGTCAGACTCTAATAACTCTAATAAAGTCTATAGGCTCCACTTACAGTCATGACATTAAAGTCTTTGAGTGTGAAC
The DNA here is from genome assembly GCA_019453435.1 of Rhinogobius similis. Classification (NCBI taxonomy): domain Eukaryota; kingdom Metazoa; phylum Chordata; class Actinopteri; order Gobiiformes; family Gobiidae; genus Rhinogobius; species Rhinogobius similis. Next base: position 4,812,889 of record CM033633.1, read on the forward strand.
CGCATTGAACTGTTCCCTGACCCGAGTTTGACCCTGAGGACCTGAAGGAACCAACAGTGAGACCCTCTGTGACCGGGACATGTCCAAGTCCAGACTGGGACAAGTCCAAGTCCAGACCAGAGTCCAGACCAGATTCCAGACCGGGACAAGTCCAAGTCCAGACTGGGACAAGTCCAAGTCCAGACCGAGTCCAGACCGGGACAAGTCCAAGTCCAGACCGAGTCCAGACCGAGTCCAGACCGGGACAAGTCCAAGTCCAGACCGGGACAGTCCAAGTCCAGACCGGGACAAGTCCAAGTCCAGACCGGGACAAGTCCAAGTCCAGACCGGGACAAGTCCAAGTCCAGACCGGGACAGTCCAAGTCCAGACCGGGACAAGTCCAAGTCCAGACCGAGTCCAGACCAGAGTCACGAACAAGAACAAAGACCGCCTTATGGCACCAGGACCAGGCTGGACTTTATCTGACAACGAGAGGAAAAGAGAGAGGGAGGGGGGGGAGAGGGAGGAAAAGAGAGAGGAAGGGGGAGGAGGGAAGAGAAGGAGTGGGGGAGGGAGAAAGAGGGAGAGAGAGAAGGAGGGAGGGAGGGGGGAAAGAGAGGGAGAGAGAGGTAGGAGGGAGGGAGGAGGGAGAGAGAGGGAGGAAAAGCGAGAGGGAGGAAAGAGAGGGAGGAGGGAGGGAGGAAAGAGAGAGAGGGAGGGAGAGAGGAGGGAAGGAGAGAGAGGGAGGGAGAGAGAGGGAGGAAGGGAGGGAGAGGGAGGAGAGAGAGAGGGAGGAGAGGGAGGGAGGGAGGAAAGAGAGAGAGGGAAAGAGAGAAGAGAGGGAGGGAGAGGTAGGAAAAGAGAGAGGGAGGAGGGGAGGAAAGAGGGAGGGAGAGACAGAGAGGGAGGAGGGAGGGAGGGAAGAAAGAGAGGGAAAGAGAGAGAGAAAACTCCAAAACAATGAACACATTTTTTGACTGATCCTGTGAAAGGATCTTTGACCCAGAGACTTCACTTTAGACAATTCAAAACACACTTGTTTCAAACCGTTTCTGACGTGTTTCAACACATTATTTCTTACTTCAATCCAAATTATCTGTCAGTGGGTTAAGATTATTTTACTTACCCCACTGACAAATAAATGTTCACAGGATCAATCAGAAATACCTTGAAACCAGTGAAATATTCTGAATCACGTCAGCAACTAAATCTTATCGAGTCAAGACTGCTCAAATCCAGACAAAAAATGATAAATTCAAGCCATTTTAAGCTCGGATAGATAAACATTTTTTGCTGTGCAGGAGATAATTTGGATTGAAGTAAGAAATAATGTATTGAAACAAGTCAGAAACGATTTGAAACAAGTGAAATAATCTAGTTCCATCAAATAAATTAATCTTAACTGATCTTAAGGAGTCAAAACGTCTTAAATCCAGATTAATATCCTCAAATCAAGACATTTTAACTCATCTAGACATTCATTTTTGCAGTGCAGCGTTACAGAAAACCAACATTCCTCGACCCAGAGATGATTCTCAGAGGACATTTTCATTCATCGAAGAAGAAAAAACACAATCTGAATCGCAAAAAGCTCAAACGTAGCGAGAAGGGAACACTGTGGAACATTGTGGAGGAGGCGTGGAGTGAAGCTCTTACCGTCGGGCGCGTCCTCACAGCTCTGGTTGAAGTTCTCGTAGGAGTCCCAGCGGATCAGGGGGTCCTGGGTGTTGTAGTCCACCGACACCGAGGGGCCGTTCTCCAGGTGCTGCAGCTCTGGACCAGCAACAGACAAAGACCAGGGGCCACAACGTCAGGCAAACTAGTCTGGATTAAAATAATCTGAGGCTGGATTAAAATGATTTTAAACCGAGAAGTTTGACCAGGTTAGAGAGACTGTTTATGTGCAGTTGGACTGGGGGGAGAGAGAGAGAGAGAGGAGGAGGGGGAGAGAGAGAGGGGGAGAGAGAGAGGGGGGGGGAGAGAGAGCGAGGAGGGAGAGAGAGAAGGGGGAGAGGGAGAGAGAGAGAGGAGAGAGAGGGGTAGAGAGAGAGGGAGGGAAAGAGAGAGAGAGAGAGAGAGAGAGAGGGAGAGGAGGGGGATAAAGAGAGAGAGGGGGGTAGAGAGAGAGGGGGAGGGAAAGAAAGAGAGAGAGAGAGGGAGAGGAGGGGGATAAAGAGAGAGAGGGGGGAGAGAGAGAGAGGAGGGAAAGAGAGAGAGAGAGGAGGGAGAGAAGGAGAGAGAGGAGGAAAAGAGAGAGAGGAGGAGGGAAAGAGAGAGAGGGGGAGAGAGAGAGTGAAGGAGAGAGAGGAGGAACAGAGAGAGAGGAGGAGAGAAAGAGAGAGAGGGGGAGGGAGAGAGAGAGAGAGAGAAGAGGGTGAGAGAGGAGGAAAAGAGAGAGAGGGGGAAGGGAGAGAGAGAGAACAGGACGAAAAGAGAGAGAGGAGGGGGAAAAGAGAGAGAGAAGGAAGAGAGACAGAGGGGGGAAAAAGAGAGAGAGATGAGGGAGAAAACAGAAAGAGGAGGGAAGAAAGAGAGATGAGGGAAAGAGAGAGAGAGAAGAGGGTAGAAATGAAGGTGGTTTGAGGCCGAAATGCTCAGATGATTTATGAACTTAAAAACAGCACGAGAGCTCTGAATCTCAACATTTGACAAAGTAACACACCTGGGAAATTGTAAACTGAGAGATTTCTGAGGCTCAGAGAAAGATGAGCTTGTAAACAGGACTGATTAAATTAAAAAAAGTGTAAATGAAGCTAAATACGAGTCCAGCTGCGTTATTGACGACAGCATGAAGCTAAAACATGGTTAAAAGAGAGAAAGAGTCGACCTTGCATAATATGTCAATCAAAGTTGGGTGTTTTTGAGGAAAAGTCAACTTTTATCAGCCGTGTTTTCATAGTTTATAAAGCCGTCCACACAATGACACTCACCATGAATTTTCTCTGGTCCAAAAGAGAAGACAAACTCCACTTTCCCAAACTCAGGAAATCTGTCATCTGCAACGACAAAAAGAAATATCTGTCAGTGTCACAAAACCAATCACCGTGACAGAAGATTTAAAAGAAAAAAGTATTAATGTAGAATATAAGTTTACAAGCACCTTCTGTCTTTAAAATCCTTTAAACCAGGGGTGTCCAAACATTTTCCATCGAGGGCCACGTATTGAAATATAGACCAAGCGGAGGGCCACAGATCAATCGTGAAACGTTAAAAAAGCTGCATTTATCTGATGTTTTAAGCTCCACCACATCTACATTCAGTCTCAGTGTCTTAATATCAGGTCTGTGCTGCACCAAAATGTTAGTTATTTAGGTTGGAATTGTAGAAAATCTGAAATGTGCTGTAAACAGTACTTATCAGGACAATGTGGGCCAGTTCACCAGGAAGACTAAGGGCCAAGAAAAATTGGTCTGAGGGCCGCATTCAGCCCCTGGGCCTGAGTTTGGACATGCCTGTCTTAAACTGAAGATGTTCCACCGATGGACTGACGGACTTTTTCTTTATCAATTTAATTTTGTCCACATCTGATAAAAAAAAAAAAAAAAACAGAAAAAGAACGCCGTAACCCTCTTATTTCTGTTAAATCGACCATTCTGGCATGAATTAGAGTCAGTTTACTTTCCAAACCCACAAGTTAAAAAATTACCCAAACATTTTTTATTTATTTAATAGGACTTTTATATGGATTACGCCTGGATTTTTTTTTTTTTTTACTTTATTACTCATTTTTAGTCAAATTAGCTTCAGCTTTGAAAGAGGAATTGTCAAAACCAACAAATGCACAAACCAGAGTCAATCAGGCCATATCTACAAACACAGCTTCACTTCTTAATATGTTTAACAAAGAACATTTAGGTGGACTTTACATTTGGGTTTTCCTCTTTGCAGAGCGTGTTTCCAAGTGTAATAAGAGTAAAAATCAGACAACAAAACTACAGAGCTTTAAAGAGTCCAGACAATAGTTTGAGCTGCAAAAGGTTCAAGAACAGCTTCAGTTTGAAACGAGGCTCATTTCAGTCAAATGTTTGAGGAAAAATAGGCCTTCAGTGTTTAAAGGAACAATAAATACAATTAAAAAAAAAAACATAATAGGTCTTCTTTAAAAGTTTCTACACTTTCTAGTCTTTTTGCAACATGTTTCAAGTTAAAGGAGCTGAGGGTACAGCAAAACATTTTTAAATGGCTTGAATTTATCATTTTTATCTGGATTTGAGAAGATTTGACTCGATGAGATGTAATTGCTGATGTGATGCAGAATATTTCACTGGTTTCAAGGTATTTCTGATGATCCTGCGATAATTTTGCTTAAAATAAGAACTTATCACTGACACTCACTGACAGATAATTTGGATTGAAGTAAGAAATAATGTATTGAAACGAGTCAGAAACGGTTTGAAACAAGTAAAATAATCTAGTTCCATCAAATAAATAGTTTAAACTAATCTTAATGAGTCAAAACGTCTGAAATTCAAATTAATATCCTGAAATCAAGACATTTTAACTCATCTACACATTCATTTTTTGCAGCGTGGACAAAAGCTCTGAACGTCTGAGCACAAAGAGTAAGAGTCAACCCCGCTCCGAGTGATTAAAGTACAAAAGCAGCACTTTATACTTTATATTGTATTTTTATTACCATGTTTAGTAATTATTTATCCTATTTTTATTGCATGCTCCTATTTCTTTCATTCCTGTTCTAAACTGTGTGTTGCAACAGTGGAATTTCCCCATTGTGGGACAAATAAAGGATCTCTTATCTTATCTTATCTTAAATCTACAGTTAAAGGTCCCATATTCTGCTCTTTTCCCCTTTACACAGTCTATTCTAAGGGCTTTGTTGATACATTTTTGCGTTGTGTAATATCCATAACATAACAGTTTACAAAAAACACCCATTTCTTGGACTGGCCCCCGCCTGGTAAAGCAATCGGCTCACTCTGAGATCTGCCCCCCCCGAACATAGAGCAGGCTGCCTCCCCACCCAACTCGCCCCCCTCCCAACTGGCCGCCAGCCTAGAGGGGAGATGGTGCATGCTACGTGTGCTCCGGTAAACAGCGATACACAAACACTGAATAAACATTTTCTCGTCCTGACGGTGCGTCGTGCTGAGTCCTACGTCCTGGATCTGACCTGGAGTTTGACGTGCTCCAGGGCCTCAACGACGGACGCTGCCGTTTGGTAAATAACAAGTTAACTCTTCTATCTGTCGTATCCATCGTGTAATTACTGTGTAGCATTAGCATTAGCTGTTTTTATTCTTGCGGCTGCGCTCTTCCTGGAGGCGTGGCTTAAACACCGCGTCATCTTAGTGAGGAGCCCCCGTCTGCTGCTCAGCCGAGGGGGACGGAAAAGACAGTTCTCTAGTGAAAACATGAGGGAATCAATCAAAAAACCACTTTGGGCACAACATACGAGGCCCAAATAGCACTGGAGGAAGGTTAAAACCTCTGAAAAGTCCATTTTGCATGTTATGGGACCTTTAATAATGAACCTCAGAGACTCAGATAAACCGTGTCCACCATTTGAAGACACAAAGAAGAGGCGTTCATACTAAAAAGGTCAGTGTGATGCAGAGACCAGGCACATGTACCTCTGCAGCAGTGGTCCAGCTGCTCCTTGTTCAGCAGCAGAGACAGTTCATGCACGGCACACGTGTGGAACTGCACCCTGAACACCACGTCTCTGCTCGGCCCACGGAAACGCTTGTGGTAGCACTTCAGCTGTGGAGACAAAGAGACAAGGCTGTGAGGGGAGTGAAGAGAACGAAACAAAATACTGAAAGAAAGTGAAAGGATAAGGCTTAACTAATCTTAACGAGTCAAAACGTCTGAAGTTAAGACATAACATTTGAGCTGTACCAGGGCCAGTCGAAACGTGGCTATAATTTGCGACGAACAGGACTCCACACCTTTTTAATCGCCCGCATTTGAAGCACTTTCTCGTAGAGTGTGACAGATCATTTCCGAGTGCACAGAAGAGCCTAAACGGTCCCGATCAGAAAGCACTCAGAGAATAGCCCCGTGTTAAGATTCTACGTCGTAAAAACATCAGATTTAAGAGGAGCGAGGGGAGAGCAGCCAAAAAGGAAAGTTTGGAGCTGAGAAACGCTAAGTGCAAAGTCATGAACTCCTTTGACAAATGTTTCCCTCGGGCTCGGGCTTTCAGACCATTCACGGCCATAAATCTTTATAAAATGTGCGCAAATTGTGTTTGAAAAGTCACTGAAAAATAAGTTTACATTCACTTCAATGATCTTCAGATGATATTATGTGTTACTGGTGTTGTCCCTGGTTTAGTCATGTCTTTGTCTTGCTTTAGTCCTCTTTTAGTCGTTGGTTATGATCTGATTTAGTCCTCTTTTAGTCCTTGGTTAAGACCTGATTTAATCTTACTTTAGTCCTCTTTTAGTCCTTGGTTAAGACCTGATTTAGTCTTGCTTTAGTCCTCTTTTAGTCCTTGGTTAAGACCTGATTTAGTCTTGCTTCAGTCCTGGTTGCTCCCTGGTTTAGTTCAGTTTTTGTCTTGTTTTACTCCTGTTTTAATCCTTGTTTAGTCACTGCAAAAGTCCCGGTTTAGTTCTTCGTGAAGACCTGGTTTAGTATTGTCTTGGTCCTTGGTTGAGACTTGTTTCAGTCTGGCTTTAGTCCTGTTTTATTCCTTGTTTAGTCTTGTTTTAATCCTTGGTTAAGTCATGTTTTAGTCTTGCTTTAGTCCTGGTTTAGTCCTGTTTTAGTCCTTGGTTAAGACCTGGTTTAGTCTTGATTTAGTCCCAGAGTTTTCCCACTTTAGTTCAGTTTTGGTCTTGCTTTAATCCTGGTTTAGTTCTTGTTTAGTCCTGTTTTAATCCTTGGTTTAGTCCTGTTTTATTTCTTAGTTTAGTCTTGTTTTAGTCCCTTGTTTAGTCATGTTTTTGTCCTTGATTTAGTCCTGTTTTAGTACTTGGTTTAGTCCTGATTTAGTCTTTGGTTTAGTCCTGTTTTAATCCTTGGTTTAGTTCTAATTTAGTCCTTGGTTAAGAACTCATTTTAGTCCTAGGGTTTTCCCTTCTTAGTCCAGTTCTGGTGTTACTTTAGTCCTGTTTTAGTCCTTGGTTAAGACCTGTTTTAGTCACGCTTAAGTTTTGTTTTAGTCTTGTTTTAGTTCTTAGTTTAGTTCTGATTTAGTCCTTGGAACTCATTTCAGTCCTAGAGTTTTCCCTTTTTAGTCCACTTCTGGTTTTACTTTAGTCTTGTTTTAGTCCTTGGTTTTTAGTCATCCTTCAGTTTTGTTTAAGTCTTGTTTTAGTCCTGGTTTAGTCCTGTTTTAGTCTTTGTTTCAGTCTTGTTTTAGTCCTAGCATTGTCCTTGGTTTGGTCCTTTTAGTCCTAGTCTAGTCTTGCTTTAGTGCTGGTTTAATCCCGGTTTAGTCCTTGGTTAAGACCTGATTTAGTCTTGCTTCAGTCCTGGTTGCTCCCTGGTTTAGTTCAGTTTTTGTGTTGTTTTACTCCTGTTTTAATCCTTGTTTAGTCACTGCAAAAGTCCTGGTTTAGTCCTGTTTTAGTCCTACATGAAGACCTGGTTTAGTATTGTTTTGGTCCTTGGTTGAGACTTGTTTTAGTCTGGCTTTAGTCAGGGTTTAGTCCTGTTTTTGTCCTTGGTTTAGTCCTGTTTTAGTCCTTGGTTAAGACCTGGTTTAGTCTTGATTTAGTCCCAGAGTTTTCCCACTTTAGTTCAGTTTTGGTCTTGCCCCAGTCCTGTTTTAGTCCTTATTTTAGTTCTGATTTAGTCCTTGGTTAAGAACTCATTTTAGTCCTAGAGTTTTCCCTTTTTAGTCCAGTTCTGGTCTTACTTTAGTCTTGTTTTAGTCCTTGGTTTTTAGTCATCTTTCAGTTTTGTTTTAGTCTTGTTTTAGTCCTTGGTTTAGTCCTGTTTTAGTCTTTGTTTCAGTCCTGTTTTAGTCCTAGCGTTGTCCTTGGTTTGGTCCTTGGTTTAGTCCTGTTTTAGTCTTGTTTCAGTCCTGTTTTAGTCCTAGCGTTGTCCTTGGTTTAGTCCTGTTTTAGTCTTTGTTTTGGTCCTGTTTTAGTCCTAACGTTGTCCTTGGTTTAGTCCTGTTTTAGTCTTTGTTTCAGTCCTGTTTTAGTCCTAACGTTGTCCTTGGTTTAGTCCTTGGTTTAGTCCTGTTTTAGTCTTTGTTTCAGTCCTGTTTTAGTCCTAGCGTTGTCCTTGGTTTGGTCCTTGGTTTAGTCCTGATTTAGTCTTGTTTCAGTCCTGTTTTAGTCCTAGCGTTGTCCTTGGTTTAGTCCTGTTTTAGTCTTTGTTTTGGTCCTGTTTTAGTCCTAACGTTGTCCTTGGTTTAGTCCTGTTTTAGTCTTTGTTTCAGTCCTGTTTTAGTCCTAACGTTGTCCTTGGTTTAGTCCTTGGTTTAGTCCTGTTTTAGTCTTTGTTTCAGTCCTGTTTTAGTCCTAGCGTTGTCCTTGGTTTGGTCCTTGGTTTAGTCCTGTTTTAGTCTTTGTTTCAGTCTTGTTTTAGTCCTAGTGTTGTCCTTGGTTTGGTCCTTTTAGTCCTAGTCTAGTCTTGCTTTAGTGCTGGTTTAATCCCAGTCCTTGCTTTAATCTCAGTCTAAACAAACGCTGCTGTTACTTGCACACTTCTCTCTCATTATTCCGTGCTTCTCGTTCACTTCTTGGCCGCCGTGTTCTGAGAGGAAGTGCCTTGCTCGTTGACGTCATAGTTTCCAGGTTCACACTGCGCTAACGAGGCGAGGCTAACGAGGCTAACGAGGCTCCGAGCCCAGCCAAGACTCTCCTCGGGGTTTTATAAGGCCTCATTCCACACGGACGCTTACCGTAAACTCACACAGCGGCGAAAACACGGCAGGAATCTCCCGTAAAACCATCAAAATACGTCGGACACAAAGATGGAAACTGTATTAATCCAAAAGCTGTACATCAATAAAAACAGTTTCCTAAAATAGACGCATTATGGAGTCGTTAAAACTGAAATGTATGTTATAAAATATTTAGATTTACAAGTAGCATCAGGGCTAGACCGGGACTACAGCAGAACCCAACCAGGTCCAAAACTACAATCCCTGAATCAAAAGGATTTGTTTGAAGAAAATGCTATTTTTATGAATAAAATTGATGAGTGTAAAGCAAAGGGACTCAGTGGAAGGATGAGTGACAGCATCTGATGGCAACGAGAAACAGAACGAATTATTATAAAGAAAGAATTCCGTCCAAAAAAACAAACAACTGAAATAAAGGGCATTTTCAGTGTTTAGAAAAGTGGGGAAAAGCAGCTGCAGAAAAAAGAACGTGAAAACAGAGAAAGAAATCTGGTTAAAGGACACAAAACTTGATTCATCTGCACTCGTCTCTTTTGCATGTCTTAGTCTGTTTTGTGATTTTACTGTGATTGTTGTGTAAAGCACTTTGAATTGCCTTAAGTACAAATTGTGCTCTACAAACAAACTTGTCTTGTCTAAATCAGGATTAACTCAAGCAAACCAAGTCTTAAAAAGTAATATATAGTATAATAAAGAAAGAATTCTGTCCAAAAAGACAAATAACAGAAATAAAGGGCATTTTGAATGTTTAGAAATGTCACAAAAATCAGCTGCAGGAAAAACAATCTGAAAAGAAAAGAAATGAAAACTGAAAAATATAGACAACTTTAAAGAACACAAAACTTGATTCATCTGCACTCGTCTCTTTTAAGATATTTTATTATGATTTTACATGTCTTAATCTGTTTTGTGATTTTACTGTGACTTTTTCCTCTACAAATAAACTTGTCTTGTCTAAATCAGGACTAACTCAAGCAAACCAAGTCTTAAAGTAATATATAGTATAATAAAGAAAGAATTCTGTCCAAAAAGACAGTGCAACTAAAACAAATAACTGAAATAAAAGGCATTTTCAGTGTTTAGAAAAGTGGGGAAAAGCAGCTGCAGGAAAAAGAACAGAGAAACAGAGAAAGAAATCTGAAAATGATTCATTGATTCATCTGAAATCGTCTCTTTTAAGATATGATTTTGCATGTCTTAGTCTGTTTTGTGATTTTACTGTGATTTTTTCCCCTACAAATAAACTTGTCTTGTCTAAATCAGGACTAACTCAAGCAAAAAGTACAACTTTAAATCAGGACTGAAGCGTAAAAACACACAAAAACACACAAAAACACATGCAAACATTCTGTCTTAAGTATTTAGAGAGGTTTTTGCTGCCTGGAATGTTCCACAATATAGCATCACTCTTATCTATTGTACATTTATGTCATTACAGCTGTTTTATTGCTCAAAAACTAAAAATTTGAGCGGTTCCCAGGTTAATTTTGTAAACAAAAGCTAAAAAAAAGTGTTCAAAAACAACAAAAATGCGACTAAAAACAACAAAGGCGCAACTAAATGTGACAAACACAACTGAACGCGACAAAAAACGTGACTAAATGCGACAAAATTATGTTTAAAATGTGAATTTGAACAGAATCCTATTATTAAAACGTATATTGCGAATCAAATCTTAATCCCACTGGTCAGAAAAATCCCAATTAGATATTTTTCCTGAATCAGGCAGCTCTAATTATACAAAGTTTTACATCTGTGAAGTTGCAGTTTGTCAAAAATAAAAGTTTAAAATACAGGAAGTAGTGCTGAATTTCAAAATGATGTCATCAAAAAGCGACCCGCCGTTGAAAATACACAATTTACAGACATTTTCAAACATTTAAGCCACAATTCAGCAAAATAAATGTGTTATCAGGCATTATTATTTGTCAAATCATAACTATTGTGTAATTTATATGGATGCTGGCCCTTGTTTACAGCCTGGTTGCTATGGTTACAGTTGTAGAATCACCTCTGTGTCACATTTGTGCTCATGTTCAACCAGGAAGTGACATTTTAAACATTACGAAAACTGTCAAACTGGGGGCAAACAGACGAAATGTTTAGCAAAATCTTAAATATAATCATGTTTTAGTGAATTGTGTCGTCTAATCTTGTCACATTCATAGACTTTAAAGGGCGTATGACAGGTTTTTATGATTGTCTAATTTTGACTTTATTCAGTGCATTAATACTTGTTATAAATATATATAATAGTTTCACACCAATCAGGTCGCTGTTTGTGGAGAAAAGTTGAAAAATATGTTGAAAATTACAGGAAGTAAACAAACTGATGACATCACACTGGGGAGACAAACTTTATACATGATTTACATAAAATAAACTACTTTTTTGACCATTTAAACTTTCATTCAACTAAATAAATAAGTTCAAATATATTTTTATTTGCCAGGTAAAAGAATTGATGACATTAGATGAGTTTTAGCCCAGTTTACAGTGTGGTTGCTATGGTAATTTCCTAGTGTGATGTCATTATTTACAACCAGGAAGTGAAATTAAAACGTATAAAACTGCTAAACCGGGATAACATTTGTAAAGGATTTTAGCAAAACTTGAAATATATTTATCTTAACTGCATTTTAGTCAAATGAGTCGTCCGACCTGTCATGGGCCCTTTAACACAAAACATCCCAAAATGCTAAAATAAAACGGACATTAAATAGAAAAATGCCTCCCGTTGAGGTGAGAAGCGTGTTTTTCTCACCAGAATGTCTCCTTTGAGCAGCAGTCCTGGCTCGATGGTGATGCAGATGGACGTCTGGCCGTCGCCCTGGACATTACTGTGGACACAACAGAGACACCGTGTGGACGTCTGTGCAACAACGGGACAGGCCCTTTAACAGTCTGGAAACAAAGGCAGGCTAAACTCTGGGATGGAGGCGAAAGGGAAGGGGAATGGAATAAACCTCAGAACGAAAATCAGGTCTGAACCGGGTCTGAACCAGGTCTAAAGAGGGTCTGAACCAGGTCTAAAGAAGGTCTGAACCAGGTCTAAAGAGGGTCTGAACCAGGTCTAAAGAGGGTCTGAATCAGGTCTGGACCAGATCTAAAGAGGGTCTGAATCAGGTCTGGACCAGGTCTAAAGAGGGTCTGAACAGAAGAGCTGCATGGTCACAGGTATTGGACCGGGACTAAACCTGGACTAAAAAGAGTCTAAACCAGGTCTAAAGAGGGTCTAAACCTGGACTAATGAGGGACTAAACCTGGTCTAAAGAGGGACTAAAGAAGGTCTAAAGAGGGTCTAAACCTGGACTAAAGAGGGACTAAAGAAGGTCTAAAACAGGTCTAAAGAGGGACTAAACCTGGACTAACGAGGGACTAAAGAAGGTCTAAAGAGGGACTAAACCTGGACTAACGAGGGACTAAACCTGGTCTAAAGAGGGACTAAAGAAGGTCTAAAGAGGGTCTAAACCTGGACTAACGAGGGACTAAACCTGGTTTAAAGAGGGACTAAAGAAGGTCTAAAGAGGGTCTAAACCTGGACTAAAGAGGGACTAAAGAAGGTCTAAAACAGGTCTAAAGATGGTCTAAACCTGGACTAACGAGGGGCTAAAGAAGGTCTAAACCAGGTCTAAAGAGGGTCTAAACCTGGACTAACGAGGGACTAAACCTGGTCTAAAGAGGGTCTAACGAGGGAGTTCTTTTCTGATAATAAATGTCACTCCAAAATGTGTTTTGACGACGGCCTGAGAGGATGCGTTCCATTTTTGAACAGGAATCTCTAAAGTCGAGCGAGTGTTGTTGTTGTGACTCTGGGACTTTTCAGAGAGAAAAGAGCGTGGGAAATGAAACTCTGTAAAGTGCACCATTAAAAAAGTCATAAAAGGGAGAGACGGGTGAGACGAAAAAGATACAGAGAGAGGTAGAAAAAGACAGAACGTGAGGAGGGAAGGAGGGAGGAGAGAAAGAGAGAGGGAGGGAGGAGAGAAAGAGGGAGGGAGGGAGGGAGGGAGGGAGGGAGAGAGGGAGTGTAGAGATGGAGAAAAGGGGAGAGAAAGAAAGAGAGAGGGAGAGAGAAAGAGAGGGAGTGTAGAGATGGAGAAAAGGGGAGGAAGAGAAAGAGGGGAGGGAAATGGAGAAAGGGGAGAGAAGGGAGAAAGAGATAGACAGAAAGAGGGAGGGAGAAATGAGAGAGAGAGATGAGGGAAACCTAGAGAAGAGAGGGGAGAGAGAAAGCATAAAGAGAGAGAGAACAGGAGAAAGGGGAGAGGGGGGAGAAAGAGATAGGGAGGGAAGCGGATGAAGGGAGTGAGCAGAGCAGAGACAGAGGAGGGAGAGAGGGATAACGAAGGGGGGAGAACAGGGAGAGAGTGTTGGACTTACTAGATCCCAGATGTGTAGACCGGCTGCATGGCCTGGTAGATCTTCAAGAACGGACGACAACCTGAAAAACAACAACAAAGAGACGAGCGACGGGTCAAAACCTGCAGATCTGGACATCAGGATTAGGATTAGATTATCAATTTATAACATCTATTCACTTTATTCTGCCCCGCCCACTTTTTGCCACAGATACTTTTCCAGTTTTTTGCACTTTTGTTGTAAACGCACTTCCATTTGACGAGGGAAAAGTCTCGCCGCTAAAATGTTACATAAAGTAGATTGATTTGTGTAAAATGTTTAATGAACACGAGCAACAACAAGTCAACAACGCAACGATTTCCTGAAAACGGCTTTTTAGTCCATGTAGAACTTATTTTCTGTTGAGCTCGTCTGCTCCGTGTGAACTACAACGGAAACAAGACGGCGGCGCGTACGACAACTTCTGGAATAAGATGAATAGAAGACAGTTATTATCTATGACACGCGTGATCATTATTTTATATTATTATTATTATTACTCAATATTAATAAGTGCCGATGACAGGTTGAACTACTGATGTCACTAAAACACAGTTAAAAATCATTATATTTCGCAAAAATAAATTAAAATCTTCATCCCAATTCTTTAGGTTTCAAGTTTATATGAAGAATCTCACGATTGTCTAATTCTGACTTAGTTTGGTAGGAGGGCACCTGTGGTAAATATTCGTCATAGTTTTACATCTGTGAAGCTGCGGTTTGTGACGAAATTTCGAAAATTAAACGTTTAAAATGACAGGAAGTAGCGCTGCTGAGTTCGAAAACAGAATCCCTCTGTGACGTCATCAAAAAGCGACGAGCCAATGAAAATACAGAGATGATTTACACACAACTGACACATTTTCTGACAGTTTAAGCCATCATTCATCAAAATAAAGTTGTTGTCAGGTATTACTATTTATCAAATCATAACTATTGTGTGATTTATATGGATTTTGGCCCTTGTTTACAGCCTGGTTGCTATGGTAACAGTTGCGGAATCATCTCTGTGTCATATTTGTGCTCGTGTTCAACCAGGAAGTGACATTATAAACTTCACAAAACTGTCAAACTGGGGACAAACGGACAAAATGTTTAGTAAAATCTTAAAATTTTTACTTCCTGGTTGTAAATGATGACATCGCACTAGGAAATTCAACAACTGTTACCTAGCAACCATGTTATACAAAGGGCCAAAACTCCTCCAAAACGCCACAATTATTAGTTGACAAATAGACATGTATAAGAGCAGCTTTATTTTGTTGAATTAATGTTTAAAGGAGGTAAAAAATGAGAAGAGAACATTTGTTTCAAGTGAATTTAAGTTTTGAATGGAGCCTCCCCAGCGTGACGTCATCAAGCTTTAGAATTCTGCACATATTTTTCAACTTTTCTTCACAAACTAGTACTTGATCTGTGCAAAACTACTATTTATATTTACAACAGCTATTATCCCATCAAATAAAGTCAAAACTAGGAGATCATAAAAACCTGTCATATGCACTTTAATCTATAACGGCTTTACGGCACATCACTGTAAATCGCAGTAAAGTTAGTCGCAATAGAATTTTTGAAGTTTGATAATTTCCTCCACAAACAACAAAGTATACTGTTCATTTTGCATTAAAACATTTGTACAAACCTGCTCTGAAACACTTGATTCTTTTATTAGTTTGTCTGTTAAAAATCGAATTGCAATCCTTTTCAAAACACTATTGCAGAAGATTTTATATGAATATTTGTCCTGTGTCACAGATTTTGAAAAAAATAATAAAAACATCTGAGAATAAAGTGATTTCAGAAGGAATCTTGACTGCAGGAGAATAAAAATGACTCAAACATGCAGGAGTCACTCAACTTTGGAGGTGAAATGAGAAGGAAAAACAATGGAATGATTTAAAAAGATTAAGCATATGTCGTCTTTAAAGGGCCTGTACCTGATTTTTACTGTTTTGAAACGTGGAACACAGAACTAGCTGGTATTAAACTCTTTCCATCAGTCACATGTCTCTCTCACTTTTCTAATGCAGTCCCAGCCTCCTAAATATTCACCTCCATGAGTTTAGAAGCACTTTTCACCAGTCCTGAGCCAGTATTGCCATCCCCAGATAAAGCTAACAAACATTAGCATGCTAATTAGTGCATTTCCTGCTTCTCGTAGAAAAAAACAGATGCAGAGAAAACACTGTGGTCTCATTTTCACCCAGATAGATGCTTTTACTATATATCTGTGCTGGAGCAACACAGATTTTACTTTATTACATGGAAACAATTGGCAACATGGACTAGTTCTGTTTTTCCCGTTTCACAACAGTAAAACTCAGGTGCAGCCCCTTTAAATGATGAATAATTCTTGTGCGTTCAGCAGCGTTACGTACCTCCTTTGGCCTCGAAGTTGGGGATGCCGTGCAGAATGACGTGATGCAGGAACAGAGGCTTGTTGTTGATCTTGATGTGTCCGGACAGAAGGCCACTGAAGTACTCCACGTATCTGCACGACACACGGAGCTTCGTTTACAAATGTGACAGAAGTCTGGGCGATACGGTGATAGAAATCGAATCGTGAGCTGGTCCCTGTGACAATCTGCTGTTTTTGTGAAATCGTCGTATCGTGATTCGCTGTTTCTGTCGGTTCTAACACACTTTTTCTCCTGTTGTTTAGCCTCTTAAGCCTCTGAGTAGATGACTTTATTTACCTCTTACACCTCTTAAGTGCAATAATTCAACTCAATGCACCAAAACGCAACTAAAATGTGTCTAAAACTACAAAGATGTGACTAAAAGTGACAAAGACGCGACTAATAGTGACAAAGATGTGACTAAAAGTGACAAAGACGTGA
Organism: Rhinogobius similis; assembly: GCA_019453435.1. NCBI lineage: Eukaryota > Metazoa > Chordata > Actinopteri > Gobiiformes > Gobiidae > Rhinogobius > Rhinogobius similis. The sequence continues at coordinate 4,828,937 of CM033633.1, forward strand.
CTAAAAGTGACAAAGACGTGACTAAAAGTGACAAAGACGTGACTAAAAGTGACAAAGACGTGACTAAAAGCGACAAAGACGTGACTAAAAGTGACAAAGACGTGACTAAAAGTGACAAAGACGTGACTAAAAGTGACAAAGACGTGACTAAAAGTGACAAAGACATGACTAAAAGCGACAAAGGCGTGACTAAAAGCGACAAAGGCGTGACTAAAAGTGACAAAGGCGTGACTAAAAGTGACAAAGACGTGACTAAAAGTGACAAAGACGTGACTAAAAGTGACAAAGGCGTGACTAAAAGTGACAAAGACGTGACTAAAAGTGACAAAGACGCGACTAAAGGTGACAAAGACGTGACTAAAAGTGACAAAGACACGACTAAAAGCGACAAAGACGTGACTAAAAGTGACAAAGACGTGACTAAAAGTGACAACGACGCGACTAAAAGTGACAACGACGCGACTAAAAGCGACAAAGACGTTACTAAAAGCGACAAAGACGTGACTAAAAGTGACAAAGACGTGACTAAAAGTGACAAAGACGTGACTAAAAGTAACAAAAGCGACAAAGACATGACAAAAAGAGACAAAGATGCGACTAAAAGTGACAAAGATGCGACTAAAAGTGACAAAGACGTAACTAAAATTGACAAATACTCGACTAATTTTGACATAGACGCGAGTAAATGTGAAAAAGACGTAACTAAAAGTGACAAAGATGTGACTAAAAGCGACAAAGACGTGACTAAAAGTAACAAAAGCGACAAAGACATGACTAAAAGTGACAAAGACGCGACTAAAAGTGACAAAGATGCGACTAAAAGTGACAAAGACGTAACTAAAATTGACAAAGACGCGACTAAAAGTGACAAAGACGCGACTAAAAGTGACAAAGACGTAACTAAAAGTGACAAAGATGTGACTAAAAGCGACAAAGACGTGACTAAAAGTGACAAAGGCGTGACTAAAAGTGACAAAGACGTGACTAAAAGTGACAAAGACGTGACTAAAAGTAACAAAAGCGACAAAGACGTGACTAAAAGTGACAAAGATGCGACTAGAAGTGACAAAGACGTGACTAAAAGTAACAAAAGCGACAAAGACATGACTAAAAGTGACAAAGACGTGACTAAAAGTGACAAAGACATGACTAAAAGCGGCAAAGACGTGACTATAAGCGACAAAGACGTGACTAAAAGTGACAAAGATGCAACTAGAAGTGACAAAGACGTGACTAAAAGTAACAAAAGCGACAAAGACATGACTAAAAGTGACAAAGACGTGACTAAAAGCGACAAAGACGTGACTAAAAGCGACAAAGACGTGACTAAAAGTGACAAAGACGCGAATAAAAGTGACAACGAAGTGACTAAAAGCGACAAAGACTCACTTAATTACAACAAACACAACTGAATGTAACAAAAATGTGACTAAAAGCGACAAAATTATGCTTAAAATGTGAATCTGAATAGGACATTTAATCACAATCACAAAACTGGTCAGAAAAATCACCATGTGCAATGGTGCAGCTCTATTAAAGGCAACAGAAAAAACAAAGTGAACACAAATCATGATAAAATCGAAATCATGATCTGGCCCCAAGAAATTTCTCCTGTTGTTTAGCCTCTGAAGCCTCTGAGCAGATGACTGTATTTACCTCTTAAAGGACAGAGCTGCACAATTAAACCAAATCCACACAAAATCGCAATTTTAATGGATGCAATTAGAAAATCGCAAAGGCTGCAATTTTTGAAGTGCAATCATTTCTTCCACAAACAACAAAATGTCTCGCTTTGATTTGAATAAAAACTGCGAACACTGTAGTTTGGATTTGTACAAACGTGTTCTGAAACAAGCGACAAAAGCACGACGATAAAAATGCATTCGAAAGCAACAAAACCCGCCAACAAACAACAAACGTGACTTGAAAGCGACAAAAACGCGACTAAATATGACAAAGATGTGACAAAATTGTGCTTAAAACGTGAATTTGAACAGAATCCTATTATTAAAACACAAATCGCACTGGTCAGAACAATCACAATTACATATGTTTCCTAAACCGTGCAGCTCTAAAATTCAAAGTGAACATGAATCGTGATCAAATCTATATCATGATCTGCCTCAAGAAAATCATGATAATAATTTCTTTCCATATCACCCAGATTTCAGTATAAAAAGCTAATGACAGTGTGAGAAAGTCTGAGGAAAAGCCGCTGCATTTCAGAGTAGAAAGTGCTGTAAAACAAAAACATGAGTATTCCAGTGTTATAGTTGCACAGCTCAGAGGTTTTTACGAGAAAATCCATCCCAGTGTTGTTTTCACAGCTGCCTGTAAACTGCAGGTCAGAGCAGGGCCACGGCCACAGGGGGCAGCAGCGAGCCAGCTTCACTGCACTGACTTTGGACCATGGATGTATTAAATGAACTGGACCTCAATCTGGGACCTCTGTCTGTGTCCCAGATTGATTAGTGGTCGTGTGAGGTACTGCAGCCTCTTGGGCCCAGCCTTTTTCTATCATTTCACATTATAATCACAAACAGTACTTAATTATTATCGGTATTTAAATAAAATAGAAGGAAATGTTCTTTTCTACCGTTTCTAAAATCACCAAAATTACCGTTTTTATATGAAGTGACGTCACACAAACATGTGTGAGTCACATGAACGAGCGTCGAACGATACAAACAGAAGCTCGTGGAAAAGGCTCGACTAGAGACACCTGTAAGTTGTATTTTATTTCATTTCAGACGCTTCACGTGTGTCTAACATGAAGAACACAATTACAATCACACAAGCTAACGCTAACACAAAAACTTGCAGCTGCTGGTCGTTCACGTTGCTCAAAGCATCATGGGGGATTGTGGTCACGTGGTGCCCTAAAACAAAGATGTCAGCCTCCGTATCAGGAAGTGACACGGAAGTAAAGAACTTTTTTGGAGTCATGCACCGTAGAACTATAATTAAACCTGGAAGATGAATCCAAAATGGCCGCCCTGTTCCTCCCTGTGGCCTGAGCTCATTGGTGTATGACCCCAAAAAAATGTCTTACTTCCGCATTTACTTCCTGATACGGAGGCGGCCATCTTTGCTTTAGGGCACCACGTGACCACAATCCCCCATGATGCTTTGAGCGACGTGAACGACCAGAAGCTGCAAGTTTTTGTGTTAGCGTTAGCTTGTGTGATTGTAATTGTGTTCTTCATGTTAGACACACGTGAAGCGTCTGAAATGAAATAAAATACAACTTACAGGTGTCTCTAGTCGAGCCTTTTCCACGAGCTTCTGTTTGTATCGTCCGACGCTCGTTCACGTGACTCACACATGTTTGCGGTGACGTCACTTCATATAAAAACGGTAATTTCTGTGATTTTAGAAACAGTAGAAAAGAACATTTCCTTCTATGTTATTTAAATACTGATAATAACTCAGTCCTGTCCTGCAATTATAATGTGCAATTTTAGAAAAAGGCTGGGCCCAAGAGGCTGCAGTACCTCACACGACCACTAATCAATCTGGGACACAGATTATCCAGTTCTTTTAATACATCCATGACAAAAACTTGTAAACTATGTGATCGCTCACGTCGCTCAAAGCATCATGGAGGAAGTAAATGCGGAAGTAAAGCACTTTTTTGGGGTCCTGCGCCAATGAGCTCAGGCCACAGGGAGGAACAGGGCGCCATTTTGGATTCATCTTCCAGTTTAATTACAGTTCTATGCTTTGGACACGCTCCACACACTATTTTCAACGACAGTAAACGCACAGGGGTGACGTGAAAACAGAGCAACACAGCGTTACTCAAACATTCAAAGGTAAGACGTGAATAAAACACGATTGTCAGAGCTGTACCTCCTCTGAGACGGCTGTCCCACGGGCAGGACTTTGTCTTCGTAGAAACGCTTCATGGCAAACCTGTCGAGCGCCTGGTCCGCACTGCAGAGACACAAGATGATGCTTTAGAATCAGAATCTGAAAAATTTACAACCTTAAATAAGAAAATACGTTAAAAAGTGCTTGGATTCGTAGTATTTTTTGATTTGAATACAGTTAGACCGTCTTAAAATAGGATTTGCCAATAGAACGAGTACATTTGTTCTTATTTCAGGTGCAGTAGCGTCTTTTTTCTAATTTCAAGATAGAAAATGCTTGTCTTTTTCACAATTTAACTAAAACAAGATATTTTATGCTTGTTCCATTGGTAATCTTACTTCAAATATACTCAAAACAGGTTAAATACTACTTACTTCAAGCACTTATTAACTTGTTATCTTATTTAAGACCATATTTTTTCCAGTGCATTGTAGGTGAACAAACTAGGAACTTGCTTTGACGGAAAGATGCAACGTACAGCGATGTGTAATAATAATAACAACAAAAAGGTAAAAAGTATAGACTATGCGAAAATAAGATGAAAAATAATAATAATAAGGGCATGCAAAAAATAAAATGTGTGTGAATAAAAGTTAAGTACAATATATACACTGTAAAAATGAAAAATGAATTTCTAGATGAGTTAAAATGTCTTGATTTCAGGATATTAATCTGAATTTCAGACGTTTTGACTCATGAGTTCAGACGATTTATTTGATGGAACTAGATTATTTCACTTGTTTCAAACCATTTCTGACTTGTTTCAATACATTATTTCTTACTTCAATCCAAATTATCTAAAATGTTAATCTGTCCAAGATTAAAATGGCTTGAATTTATCATTTTTATCTGGATTTGAGTAGATTTGACTCGATGAGATTTAGTTGCTGATGTGACTCAGAATATTTCACTGGTTTCAAGGTATTTCTGATGATCAGACCATAATTTTTGCTTAAAATAAGAACATTTATTTGTCAGTCGGGCAAGTAAAATGATCTTAACCCAGTGACAGATAATTTGGATTGAAGTAAGAAATAATGTGTTGAAATAAGTCAGAAACGGTTTGAAACAAGTGAAATAATGAGAAACAAGTAAAATAATTTGAGTGCTTGGAAAGGGGAAAAGCGCTATATAAATATGTGACCATTTACCATTTATTAATAAATTCTAGTCTATAATCTAGAATATGCTTTAATCTGACGGAGCAGGCTAAACCATTGTTGTTGTTTTTTCACGTAGACATGCTGTTTTTCATTTCGTAACATGACGACGACGATATCTTGACAATTTTACTATCACGATACCAGGATCGTTACATCCCTATAATTCAATAAATCAACATTGCATTTTCATGAGACGAGCGGGTTACAAACTCTGCACCAGAAGTGACACACTGCACCTTTAAAGGGCCCATGACAGGTTGAAATACACATTTAACTAAAATGCAGTTAAGATAAATATATTTCAGTTTCTGCTAGAATGTTCACCAATTTTACCCCAGTTTAGCTATTTTGTTAGATTTTATTTCCTGGTTGTGAAGTATGACATCACACTAGGAAATCACCATAGCGACCGCACTGTGCACTGGGCAAAAACTCAGCGAATGTCACAGATTTTGTTCATTTGACCAAAAAAATTCACGTGAACACCTTTATTTTGTTGAATCAACGTTTTAAAGTGTCAAAAAGGTAGTTTATTTTGTGTAAATTATGCTTAACCTTTGTCTCCCCAGTGTGATGTCATCAGTTTGTTTACTTCCTGTAATTTTCAACATATTTTTCGACTTTTCTCCACAAACAGCGACCCGATCGGTGTAAAACTATAATTTATATTTACAAGAGGCATTAATACACTGAATAAAGTCAACATTAGAAAACCATAAAAATCTGTCATATTGCACCTTTAAGCTCCACATTCTGTCACTTTCAGTTCACACCGAGGTCTGGGCCTGATCTGTTCAAACTGTCTGTTACGACGACAAACTCTGAAGAACAAACCGTTTCCTACCAGCGTCTCTGCTGTTGTTTATTCCCCGAGTCTCACATGCTCCGTAACAGGATTATCCCATTCCCTCTTTATTCAATCTGACACTTCACCAACGGCCAGCGTCGACAGGTTTTTCTCCGTCCGATCACAAAAGAATTCCCCCTCCGCAACTGAATTAAACTCAAATCTAAAAACTCAAATCTTATGATCCTATTGTAGGTTTTCCACGTAAGATGATCGGAACTGTTCCTGGTATTTTCTCCGATAAATGCGCTGCGTGTCGATGGTCTTGTGATGTCGTCTGTGTGTTTCTGTTCATTTGTGCTGGCGTCATTCACCCAACAAGTACAGGACATTATATATGGCATGTAACAAATACTACTACGACTACTGCAGTTCTAATACTTCTGTTGCTGCTGCGACTATTTCAACTGCTTCGATCCCAAACCTGATCCAGTGATTCAGTGAAATTTATAAATGATGAACTGGAGAATGCCAATAGAACGAGTACATTTGTTCTTATTTCAGGTGCAGTAGCGTCTTTTTTCTAATTTCAAGATAGAAAATGCTTGTCTTTTTCACAATTTAACTAAAACAAGATATTTTATGCTTGTTCCATTGGCAATCTTAGTTCAAATATACTCAAAACAGGTTAAATACTACTTATTTCAAGCACTTATTAACTTGTTATCTTATTTAAGACCATATTTTTTCCAGTGCATTGTCGGTGAACAAACTGGGAACTTGCTTTGACGGAAAGATGCAACATACAGCAATGTGTAATAATAATAATAACAATAACAGAAAGGTAAAAAGTATAGACTATGCTAAAATAAGATGAAAATAAATAAATAAATAAGGGCATGCAAAAAATAAAATGTGTGTAAATAAAAGTTAAGTACAATATATACACTGTAAAAATGAATTTCTAGATGAGTTAAAATGTCTTGATTTCAGGATATTAATCTGAATTTCAGACGTTTTGACTCGTTAAGATCAGTTCAGACGATTTATTTGATGGAACTAGATTATTTTACTTGTTTCAAATTGTTTCTGACTTGTTTCAACACATTATTTCTTACTTCAATCCAAATGATCTAAAATGTTAATCTATCCAAGTTTAAAATGGTTTGAATTTATCATTTTTATCTGGATTTGAGTCGTTTTGACTCGAAGAGATTTAATTGCTGATGTGATGCAGAATATTTCAATCCCAAACCTGATCCAGTGATTCAGTGAAATTTATAAATAATGAACTGGAGAACAAACGAAGGAGGAGATGATTTGTGCCGGCTGCTTTTGTTTGAGTTTCACTATTGTCTGTTTCTCCCATATGACACCAATAAACTAAACCAACAAACTAACCCCTGCTACTGGAAATTATCTAATTAACAACCACTAAATCAACTTATTCTGTCAAAATTCTCACAAAAAATCAGTTAAAATAAATCTAATTTGGATTTAGCTGACTAAACAAACCTGACATTTCCATTAAAAATTTAATTAAAACTAGACTAAAACTCGAATGAGTTCTTGAGTTTTTGGACCAAAACAAATTTTTGTCAAAAGACCACAGCTCTGTCTGAATGTCCACACTATCTACTGTAGAGGGCACAATTCACCTTATTCTGCCCCGCCCACTTTTGCCGTTTTTTGCACTTTTGTTGTAAACGCACTTCCGTTTGACGAAAACTCTGTTAAAGCTAATGATGAACGAGGGAAATGTCTGACGCTAAAATGTTACATAAAGTAGATTGATTTGTGTAAAATGTTTAATGAACACGAGCAACAACAAGTCACAACGCAACGATTTCCTGAAAACGTCTTTTTAGTCCATGTAGAACTTATTTTCTGTTGAGCTCGTCTGCTCCATGTGAACTACAACGGAAACAAGATGGCGGCGCGTACGGCAACTTCAGGAATAAAATAAATAAGATGAGCCTCAGACACTTTCACGCTCCACACACAGAAAAAAACCTTTCTACAGAGCCATTTCTCACTGGAATGTGTTGCAGCAAAAATGTATGATATAAAGAACCATTGTGTTTTTAAAAGAAGCTTAAAGAAATCACTGTTGGAAAATGTACTCATGCTCAATGTTTAAGGCAAACTATGCTATCATAATACTTTATGATTGAACCCACAATTTAGTGTTCTTGTAAACTCCCAACTATTCACCTGATTCTGCCCCGCCCACTTTTGCAGAAAAGTCTCGCCGTTAAAATGTTACATAAAGTAGATTGATTTGTGTAAAATGTTTAATGAACACGAGCAACAACAAGTCAACAACGCAATGATTTCCTGAGGCCTGAAAGCAGCTTTTTAGTCCATGTAGAACTTATTTTCTGTTGAGCTCGTCTGCTCCGTGTGAACTACAACGGAAACAAGACGGCGGCGCGCACGACAACTTCAGGAACAAGATGAATACAGTGGTCACGTCATTTTTAGTGCTGTCCGAATGTCCAGCAGGTGAAAAAGTAGTGCAACTAAGCTTAACGAGTCAAAACTCCTGAAATCAAGCCATTTTAACTCATCTAGAAGTTAATTTTTGCAGTGTGGAGCGCTCTGAAGTCAGAACTTGTATCGTTCAAGTGGGAAATAACGGACTTCCCTGGAGCGCAGCGTAGTCTCACCTGGCAGAGATGTTGCTGTAGTGCATGTACGCAGCCACCACCACGCCAGTCCTGCCCCGATTACCCTGGAAAAATAAATAATAAACGTCAAATCTACACGTGTATGGACCCTGACGCTGTGAGTGCCTCTCCAGTACCTTGTTGTGAAGCACCACCACGTGTTGTCCGTCCGCGCTGAGCCACGTGTCCATCGCTTTACAGATGCTGCAGATTTTATCCAGAGCCGGAGCGTGATGGTCGGGCCAGCCAAAGTCCAAGACCTGGGACCAGAGAGAGACCGGGGTTAGACCGGGGTTAGACCAGGAGTTAGACTAGGGTTAGACTGAGGACAGACCAGGGGTTAGACCAGGGTTAGATCAGGGTTAGACAGAGAGGAGACCGAGGAGAGACCAGGGTTAGACCAGGGTTAGACCGGGGTTAGACCAGGAGTTAGACTAGGGTTAGACTGAGGACAGACCAGGGGTTAGACCAGGGTTAGACAGAGAAGAGACCGAGGAGAGACCAGGGTTAGACTGGGGTTAGACTGGGGTTAGACCAGGGTTTAGACTGAGGTTAGACCAGGGTTAGACCAGGGTTTAGACCGGTGTTAGACCAGGATTAGACTGGGGTTAGACCAGGGTTAGACCAGGGTTAGACCGAGGAGAGACCGGGGTTAGACCGGGGTTAGACCGGGGTTAGACCGGGGTTAGACCGGGGTTAGACCAGGAGTTAGACTAGGGTTAGACTGAGGACAGAGCAGGGGTTAGACCAGGGTTAGACCAGGGTTAGACCGAGGAGAGACCGAGGAGAGACCAGGGTTAGACCAGGGTTAGACCGGGGTTAGACCAGGGTTAGACCAGGAGTTAGACCAGGGTTAGACTGAGGTTAGACCAGGGTTAGACTAGGGTTAAGACCAGGGTTTAGACCAGGGTTTAGACAAGAGTTTAGACCGAGGTTTAGACCAGGATTAGACCAGGGTTTGGAGCAAGCTTAGACTGAGGAGAGACCAGGGTTAGACCAGGTTTAGACAGAAGTTAGACTGAGGACATACCAGGGTTTAGACCGAGGTTAGATCAGGGTTAGACTGAGGACAGACCCGGGTTAGACCAAGGTTTAGATCAGGGTTAGACCAGGGTTAAACCAGGGTGAGAGTGAGGACAGACCAAGGTTTAGACCAGAGTTTAGACCAGGGTTAGACTGAGTACAGACCAGGGTTTAAACCAGGTTTAGACCAGGGTTGAGACAGAAGTTAAGACTGGGGATAGACAAGGGTTAGACCAGGGTTTAGACCGAGGATAGATTGGGGATGGATCGGGTTTAGACCAGAGTTTAGACTGAGGTTAGACCAGAGTTTAGACCAGGTTTAGACCAGGGTTAGACTGAAGACAGACCAGGGTTTAGGCCAGGTTTAGACTGAGGACAGACTAAGGTTTATACTAGGTTTAGACCAGGATTGGGACAGAGGTTAGACAGGGGATAGATTAGGGTTTAGACAGAGGTTAGACCGAGGTTAGACCAGGGTTAGACAGAGGACAGACCAGGGATTAGACCAGGGAGGTCCAAAGTGAGGCTAGCGAGGAAGTGCTGAAATATTAAGAATGTATTTTTATTACATTTTGCACTAAAAAGACTGTCACAAGATGGAAGAAAGATCAGTCCAGTCTCTTTACCAACAATGTAAGTACACTGAATCAAAAATCCATCTCCAGAAAAAAGTTTCAATACAAACTGTCATTAGTCAACTGTCAACACACTAACGTGATTTCATTTTGACCAAGATTGTCAGATCCAGTCCAAAGTCTAAACCAGGATTGTACTGGGAATAGATGGGGTTTAGACCTGTGTTAAGACCAGACCAGCCTTAGACTAAAATGAGACCAGGGTCGTACAAAGTTTAGACCAGGGTCAGACCAAGATCGGATTAAGTTTAGCCCAGGTTTAGACCAAGGTTCGTCCAAGGTAAACCAAGGTAAAACCATAACTAAACCAAAAATAATGAGACCAGGGTAAGACAAAAGTGACCAAGGTCTTAGAGGGTTAGATAAACCAGGATTAGACCAAGATTAAACCAAAACCAGACAAAGCAAAAACCAAATTATGAGCCAAGACAGTAGTTTTACCTTTGGATGGAGTTGGCTGATGTCAAAACGCTTTTCGCTCAGGTTGAAGAGCTGTAGAAAACAAAAAAAAGTACAGAATTTTAATGCAATATACGCAAAAGACGAGTGGGTTCTGTTACGTTTATATAACATTATTGAGCAGAAGCCAGCAGTGGTTTCAATAACTGCTCAAGTAATAGTAAAGTCGATGTATTGGTGAAGCTTTTGGACGCAACATCTGATCATGATTCAGAGTCAACTCCCCAAAAGTTGAACAAACGACTGATTGAACATTGTAGTTTGATCGTTTGAGAAATGCACCAACAACAGGGCAGCTCTGTTGAGTGAAAGATGAGTGTGTGAGGAGGAAACGCTCAGCTGACTGCCTCCTGATCTGCACCAAGTCTGTGAGGAGCGAGTGTCGGACTGAACTTAGGATGTTAAAGGGACACTCCGGGCACACGATCATAATAATAACGTCTTAAAGTTATAAAACGTCTTTCAAGATGCTCAAAAGGCACGTTTGGATAGGATGGTTTTTCTCTGAGCTCTTCGGTTCAGAATCAGAAATGGTTTATTGCCGTTGTCAGTGATCAAAATTCACAAATATAGGAACTTGCTTTGGCGTAAGGTGCAACATAAAACAATGAATAAAATATTAGCAAAATGTATAGAAGAAGCATGCGTAAGATTATGATTAAAAAATAAAATAAAATAAAATAAAATAAAATAAAATAAAATAAAATAAAATAAAATAAAATTAAATAAAATAAAATAAAATAAAATAAAATTAAATTAAATTAAATTAAATTAAATTAAATTAAATTAAATTAAATTAAATTAAATTAAAAATAAAATAATTCAGTTCGGTTTAAGCTTTTGTTCTAACAATGTTCCATCATCAAAAAAACAGTCACATTTTGCTTTATTCAAAATGGCGCGAAAAAGCTACCTACTGATAAGCGAACCATCACAGACTTTGGCCTTTTTAAATCAAGGCCTAAACATATTTATTCAGAGTCTTATTGATTACACTGTTGAATGTCTTGTATTATGGTTATACATTTTTAGTTTTTGTGTATTGGAAGGAACTTTGGTCACCTTAAGTGTTCTACGGACTGTATAAATAAAGGTTGATTGCGTTGATGAATGTTGTTAGAAAATCCTTTCCCTCCGACCGTCAAAAACACTTCCTGCTGAACTCCCTTGATCGCTGACGTTTTTTCAGATCATACGCGTCATTTAGCCGAGAATTTTCTGCTGTTTTAAGTCCTTAAATCATCGCCAGACTCATTCGGAGCATTTCTGCCTCTAACTGCGATAACTGCTACTGCTAACCTGATCATAGCATCGATTTAAAGTACTATAACAATATGAAAAATGCATAATATTTTTTACTTTAAGATTCTGAGACTGACTTAAGGTGTGGTGGTCTGTTTCAATATGCAGCCCTCGGTGAAAAGAGTTTGGACATCCCGGCATAGAGGCTTCTGTCAGTCCTCTGCGTTCTTTTGTCCGTCATTTTGTCCATGTGTGATTTGTTTGTGCGCAGTTTATGAATAAGGAGCAACAGAGCTGTACATGTTCTGACCACTGGGGGCAGTAGTGAACACAGCACAACAGTCAGTAAGCTGCAAAACAAATTAAGTCTTTTCTCGTTTTCTTGGCTCTTTTCTAAAACACAATCTAAAACGGCCTTGCATGCCTCCATGTTTGTTTTTCTAGTTGCAGTTTTTTCCGTTTTGGTCCATTCTTTAACTGACTTTGAGCGCCCTCTGGTGGTTATTTACCAGAACACAGCCTTGACATTAGACGTTAGAAGCATACACCCTATAAAAATTTGTAAACAAAAACATTCTAAATTCTAGAGGCAAAAGTCATGTGGAAAATACTGTGGTTTCACTGGAGAAACCGGGATTAACCTCAGAATATCACAAAATCCAGGTGGTTTTGTTTGGTTTTGTGGTCAAAAGTTAAAGCACTCAGACACATGAGTGATAGCAAAGCTGCTTTAAACACATTTATTATTGTATTTTACATTATGATAAACTCTTAGCATTTTTGATGAAGGAACAATCCAGATTTGTAGGTTTCCTGGGTCTATAAATAACCACGCACTGTTCACGTACAAAAATGGAGCATAAACGAGCCTTAAGACGGTGTCCACTGCACGCATTTTGGCCGTCTGCGACATAAGATTTCTTATTGTGGGAAGAATCTTGAGTCGTGGCTCAAAATCGTGGCTCGTAGACCTCAGAGTGAGACTAACCTTAGAACCGTCGGACAAACAAAGACGAGCTACGATTGATATCAAACATGTTACTTGGTTATGGAGTCAGTCCTCCTGTCGCTGCATCTACGATCAATCTGTGTCAAAAATGTAAACACAAGCGCGAAGCAAAACGGCAGAGGAGCTCCACCAAACACAGGACCTTATCTTTTCATTCAGCTTTTTTAAAATTGTGGCTTGTGTTTCTCTTCAGATTTTTCTGCATTTATTTCCCTTCTCTGCAAAGCCTCTACACCGCGTTTTAACCTCTCTTTATGTAATGCATTGGCTTTGGATAATTTTACATGCATTATGACCTGGAAACATCATATTTTGGGTCTTGGAAATCGAGTGCCGTGCGTCAATAAACAGCTGATGCTAACGTGCTTCGCCAACACTGTTTTGGCTCAACAACAGTGGAAATAAGGCGCTTTATCACACATTCTGCTGTTTTGTGTGGCCACTCCTGAGCTAAAGCTAAAGACGACCTGGACGGATGGCGGCGTTGTGGACGGCTGCAGGAGGACGTACCAGGTAGTTGTGTCCGTGTTTGGAGCGCAGCATGGAGGCCACTTCTCGGAGGTTGGCGGCGTAGCTCGGTTCTTCCACGGCGCTGGAGAAGGACACGGAGATGATCCTCTCTGTGATGTACAGAAGGTCCAACTCCACACTCTCCTCCAGGGACTGCAGCAGACTGCCGCTCCTGAACAGACGACAAGGCAACAATGAAGAGTTAGACCAGGGTGAGACTTTGTTCAGTTCAGTAGATTTATTTGTACCTAGACCTGCCACGATAATCACTATATCGACTTATCGTTCAATATATCAGCAACACAATTCATCTACGGCTCATTTTATTCAATTGGAATGCGCTATTCAAAACAGCCAACATTCTGTGTTGAAAAGTTAGTTTTTGTTGAAATATTGTCATAGATATGAGACTAGACGGGCACTAGGTGGCGTTCTCAAACTCCCTCGCCCAAAGACAAACTCTCTAAAGCAGGGGTGTCCAAACATTTTCCATCGAGGGCCAGATATTGAACTATAGTCCAAGCGGAGGGCCAGAAATCAATTGTGAAACTTTAAAAAAGCTGCATTTATCTGATGTTTTAAGCGCCACCACATCTACATTCAGTCTCACTACCTTAATATGAGGTCTGTGTTGCACCAAAATGTTAGTTGTTTGGGTTAGAAATGTAGAAAACCTGAAATTATCTGTACATTTTCAAGACAATGTGGGCCAATTCACCAGGAAGCCTAAGGGCCAAGAAAAATTGGTCTGAGGGCTGCATTTGGACCCCGATCTTAGTTTGGAAATGCCTGCTCTAAAGTCAACTGTAGTTTATAAAGCCATATTTCATCGGAATCAGCTCCAGCTTGGCACGGACTATTGAAATTAAACAGGAACTTAAGTTTAAAATGACAGGAAGTAGTGCTGGGTTCTAAAATGGAATCCCTCTGTGACGTCATCAAAAAGCGACGTACAGTTGAAAATAAACACAGTTAAAACTGCACTGAAACATCTTTCTGACACGTTATACGGTCATTCAACAAAATAAAGGTGTTTTCAGGGATTATTATTTGTCAGATCATAAATATTGTGTAATTTATATAGATTTTGGTCCTTGTTTACAGTCTGGTTGCTAGGTAACAGTTGTGGAATTTCCTCTGATCGTGTAACATTTGCTGCCGATGACCAACCAGGAAGTAACATTATAAAGATCACAAAAGCGGTCAAACTGACAAAATGTTTGGTAAAATCTTAAATCTAATCATGTTCACTATGTTTTAAGGAAATGTGACGTCTAACCCTGTCATGTAGACTTTAAGTTCAATGAAATCAACAGGAAAAAGTGTCTCCTGCCCTCCATCTGAGGTTATGACGTCATCACATTCTAGAACGTGAACAGAACCTATTCATGTCACCTGATGCTAACCACATTTTCATGTATTTATAGACCCTTTAAAAGTTTGCAAACAAAACAGTCTAAATTCAGAATCAAGGTAAAAGTGAAGTGCAACATAATGTGATTTCACTGGAGAAACTGGGATTAACCTCAGAATATCACAAAATATGAAAAATTTAGATGATTGAGGAAAAGTAAAAGCCTCAGACACATGTGAGTGACATCAGAGCTGCTTTAAACACATTTATTATTGTATTTTACATCATGTTTTAGGAAATTATGATCAACTCTTTGCATTTTTGATGAAGGAACAATCCAGATTTATGGGTTTTACTGGAAAAATACTCTCAGAAATGTTGAGCCCACAATCATTTTACATTTTATCTAGAGATATATTAGAGACTGTACCATAAATTAGATTCTTTTGAAGCTAAAATACAATTTTAAAGCTAGAAATTTGTATTTTGTCCATCTTTTGTTATAGAAAAACAAACTAACTGACCTTTCTACTCTGGAAATTCAAATGTGTTGCTTTTTCCCAACACAAACACTTAAAACAAGTAGAATGTAGATCTAATGGGAGCGAATCATTGACAAATTTACAGTCAACTTCATTTCGCCTCCTGTCGCCTCCATTCTCATTGATGACATCACATCTTAAAGGGTCTATTTTATGCGTAATCACGTTCTGCTTCTTCTGCTTTCGTCCGCCTCGCGCTCAGACTCTGGACTTTCCTCACCCGCGGTCTCTCGCTCCCTCAGACCTCCGCCGTGAGACCAGAGACTGTTTATCCCGGACAGCGCGCCTCCATATTAGGACAACACGGGCTGGAGTTATGCTCGTGTTCAGACTTATGTAAGACTTGGACGGACGCGTCACGGCAGCAGATAACACGGCCCTGGGGTTTGTGTTGGCCGTAAACACTCGCATTTTTCTCATTCTCGGCGTGAAATCAGAGGCTTATAAGGAAACGAGTGTCACATGGAGACGATTTCAACGCCGTCGTTCATCCTGCGGCGAACACGGCCATTTGTCAAGGCGAGCGGTGTCTGAGGGCGCACGTGCTTTAGGCCCAACGAGTCACGCTCACTGGCCGGCACATGGCATTACGTAGCGTTAAAGTGCCTGTTGGACTGCTTATTTAACTAAAATGTAGATAAGATAAACCATAGAAAGGGTTTCAGGGGTTGTCATCCAGGACGCTGTTTGAAGATCGAGGCGTTTAGACTTTTATCCAAAAGTCATTGTCAATCAGAGAGCTGGTATGGGAACTCTCTGATTGACAATGACTTTTGGATAAAAGTCGAAACGTCTCGATCTTCAAACAGCGTCCGGATGACAACCCCTGAAACCCTTTCTACGATGGACCACACCTGGACGAATGAGGGATTACATCGACGAATTCTAGATAAGATAAATATATTTCAAATTCTGCTAAAATCTTCACAACTTTTAGCAATTTTTGTAGGTTTTTAATTTTACTTCCTGGTTGTAAATGATGACATCGCGCTGGGAAATTACCAAGAAACCATCCTGGACAGTGTACAACAGTAACCCAGGTACGTGAGCAGTTACCGGGGGGCATTTGGAACGGTTTTAGGTTTTAAAAGAAGATGAAATAAAAACGTGCTGGTAATAATTGACAATATGTGACAAATAAATCTATTTATTTGCCTCAAACTCAAGTTAAGGGGTACTCTGAGTGTGAGACAAAGTTTAGGGGGTCCTCGACACAAAAAAGGTTGAGAACTGCTGGTATACAGGATTCATGCAAAAGTGAGGCCTCTGAGAGAAAAGAAGTTCACTGACAACTTCAAAATAATGGATTTATCTCATAAAGACAGAGCAACCCTGAGTGTCACTGCAATATTTATGAACTAATATTAATCTCACATGGTTTATTTAACTTTACGTTGGTGAGAAAACAGACAGCTTTTTGCCTCAGATGGAAAACTATCGATCATTTACCTGCACAAGCTGAAGGTAAGCGGCTAATGTTGACAACTTTACAACGTGAAAAAGAGTGCTTGATTCATTATCTCTACAACAGAGCGTCAAAACAGCGTTTATTGGAGCTTCAGTCAGCCACTTTGTGCAGTTCAAAGACCTGTGTTTATGACGTATTGCACTGACGTCTGTTTTGACTCGTACAATAAAAAACTACAACAAAAAAGCGCTGTGTTGACACTACCAGTTAACTGATTATTGACTGCGAAAGGCTCCAACGATCGGTAAAAGAAAAAATGAAAACATGCATCGCTAGTGTAAATTCTGTATTTACGATGTCATGTTGGGATTCCCTTTTGGAACTCAGCACTGCTTCCTGTCATTTTAAACTTTTATTTTTCAAAATGTCTTCATAAACGGCAACTGTCTTCATAAACGGCAACGGCCCACCAAACTAAATCAGAATTACAATATCAAGAGAACCTGTCATATAGACCAGTGTTTTTCAGCCTTTACTGACTTGTGGAACAGTGTAAACAGTACCATCGCACAGCACCTACTACTAAAACATGACCATATCAGACCATTTAGTTAAATAAAAAAAGGTAAATAATGTCCGTGCTAATGTCTGGGTCTTTAGATTTGTCAATAGTGATGGTTTTGCGTTCGTTTTTGGTGCAGAAGTTGCTCAGGACAATCCAAAATGGCAAATTAGTGAATTCCATTTGCGTTTGTGAATCTCTCCACACAAGTTGGACATTTTTAAGGCACACCTGACAGAACCTCGAGGCACACTAGTTCAAAATCAAGGATATAGACTCTAAATCTCACTATATTAAAGTTGAATTCTGGATCTTTACAATGGCTTTTATCATCTTAGACCTCACTACAGCATGGCCCAGTCCGGCCTCCTGCAGCCTGACTCCATCTGCTCCTCTGCTTTAGAGCGAGTCCAGATGTTCAGACGGATGAGACACTTCCTGTGGAGGTGAGCGGCGACTGACACATGTGGGAAACACGCTCAACGTCACCTTATCTCTGCTTGGAACGCTTCTTGTGTTACAATTATGAATCCTGAATGTTTGTCGGGATCTTTTTATTCCAAGGCTACGGTCAAGAGAATAATAATAGAAAAAAGGCATTGTTTTGGTAATGTTTTGTATATTTTCATGTTGTATATGGATTTGTATATACATTAGACAAAAAAAGTTGCCACCTGGATTCAACTAAGCAAACAGGTCCCTCCTCCTCCTGGAAAACTGCAACAGATTATCTTTCGGCGGCAACACAGTACGTACTTAAAACCAACTGAAGCAGTGAGTGGCTTCTCATTTCTGTAACAACCAGGTGAAAAGAAAAATTGTTTGTTGTTTGTTTGTTTTATTTATTTGAATGGGACAGCATGTATTAATGAACAGCTTACGCTGTAAATACACCAGATTTAGCTCAGGGCTAATTTCCATCCGTAGTCCCATAAGACAAAGAATAAAAACAAATAAGTGTACAACTATATACAATGCACACATATAACATTAAATAAAACAGAAACAACACACAGTTAGACAAAGCAATATACATATTAGTTAAAATTACAGGAATCTTGGAATAGTTATTTTAAATTAATAACTGTGCACTACTACAGCACGCACATACACACACACACTCATACATTCACACGTGTCAATGTTTCACACATGATCACATCTTTGACTGATGATGTGGTTGTGTCAAATTATTGGCATCAAGCCAAGAAAACGTCTAAAGAGAAGCACAAACGAATTAAATGGGCTAAAGAACCTTCCGACGCATTACTAAAAACCGGAAGAATAGTGAGGTGCCATCGTCTGGAGGAAGAACTGTGGTCGGAAAAAAATCCTGAATCGTCGTGATCGGCTGAAACGTTTGTCAAAATCAAACAGGAGAAAAAAACTGTGCAACTCAGGGCTGTGTTTAAGAGTGAAAGTTCAAGCATTTCCACAAGAACAATGTGAAGAGGTCTCAAGGGATTGGTACTGAAAAGCTGTAAGGCCTTAAGAAAACTACTTGAGACAAATTGCAAAGACTTTGGTTTGCTCTGGAGCTTAAAGACTGGGCTAAAGAGCAGCCTCTGGAGTGGACTCTGAAGCGTAAAGACCGGACTTTGGAGCGTAAAGACCGGATTCTGATGCGTTAAGACCGAACTCCGTAGCATAATTGGCGGACTATGGAGCGTAAAGACCGGACTCTGGAGCGTAAAAAGAGCGGACTCTGGAGCATAAAGACTGGACTCTGGAGAGTAAAGACTGGACTCTGGAGCGTAAAGACTGGACTCTGGAGCGTAAAGACCGGACTCTGGAGCGTAAAGACCGGACTCTGGAGCGTAAAGACCGGACTCTGGAGCGTAAAGACCGGACTCTGGAGCATAAAGACTGGACTCTGGAGCGTAAAGACTGGACTCTGGAGCGTAAAGACCGGACTCTGGAGCGTAAAGACCGGACTCTGGAGCGTAAAGACCGGACTCTGGAGCGTAAAGACCGGACTCTGGAGCATTAAGACCGGACTCTGGAGCGTAAAGACTGGACTCTGGAGAGTAAAGACTGGACTCTGGAGAGTAAAGACTGGACTCTGGAGAGTAAAGACTGGACTCTGGAGAGTAAAGACTGGACTCTAGAGCGTAAAGACTGGACTCTGGAGAGTAAAGACCGGACTCTGGAGAGTAAAGACCGGACTCTGGAGAGTAAAGACCGGACTCTGGAGAGTAAAGACCGGACTCTGGAGAGTAAAGACCGGACTCTGGAGAGTAAAGACCGGACTCTAGAGCGTAAAGACCGGAGCATTAAGACCGAACTCCATAGCATAAAGAGCGGACTATGGAGCGTAAAGACCAGACTCTGGAGCATAAAGACCGGACTCTGGAGCGTAAAGACCGGACTCTGGAGCGTAAAGACCGGACTCTGGAGCGTAAAGACCGGACTCTGGAGCATAAAGACCGGACTCTGGAGCATAAAGACCGGACTCTGGAGCATTAAGACCGGACTCTGGAGCATAAAGACTGGACTCTGGAGAGTAAAGACTGGACTCTGGAGAGTAAAGACTGGACTCTGGAGAGTAAAGACTGGACTCTGGAGAGTAAAGACTGGACTCTAGAGCGTAAAGACCGGACTCTGGAGAGTAAAGACCGGACTCTGGAGCATTAAGACCGAACTCCATAGCATAAAGAGCGGACTATGGAGCGTAAAGACCAGACTCTGGAGCGTAAAGACCGGACTCTGGAGCGTAAAGACCGGACTCTGGAGCGTAAAGACCGGACTCTGGAGCGTAAAGACCGGACTCTGGAGCGTAAAGACCGGACTCTGGAGCGTAAAGACCGGACTCTGGAGCGTAAAGACCGGACTCTGGAGCGTAAAGACCGGACTCTGGAGCGTAAAGACCGGACTCTGGAGCGTAAAGACCGGACTCTGGAGAGTAAAGACCGGACTCTGGAGCGTAAAGACCGGACTCTGGAGCGTAAAGACCGGACTCTGGAGCGTAAAGACCGGACTCTGGAGCGTAAAGAACGGACTCTGGAGCGTAAAGAACGGACTCTGGAGCGTAAAGAACGGACTCTGGAGCGTAAAGACCGGACTCTGGAGCGTAAAGACCGGACTCTGGAGCGTAAAGACCGGACTCTGGAGAGTAAAGACCGGACTCTGGAGCGTAAAGACCGGACTCTGGAGCGTAAAGACCGGACTCTGGAGCATAAAGACCGGACTCTGGAGCATAAAGACTGGACTCTGGAGAGTAAAGACCGGACTATGGAGCGTAAAGGCCAGACTCTGGAGGGTAAAGACCGGACTCTGGAGCGTAAAGACCGGACTCTGGAGAGTAAAGACCGGACTCTGGAGAGTAAAGACCGGACTCTGGAGAGTAAAGACCGGACTCTGGAGAGTAAAGACCGGACTCTGGAGAGTAAAGACCGGACTCTGGAGCATTAAGACCGGACTCTGGAGAGTAAAGACCGGACTCTGGAGCGTAAAGACCAGACTCTGGAGCGTAAAGACCAGACTCTGGAGCGTAAAGACCAGACTCTGGAGCGTAAAGACCAGACTCTGGAGCGTAAAGACCGTATTTTTGAGAGTAAAGACCAGACTTTGTAGCGTTCAGGCCGAACTCCGGAGCGTAAAGACCGGACTCTGGAGCGTAAAGACCAGACTCTGGAGCATAAAGACCGGACTCTGGAGCGTAAAGACCAGACTCTGGAGCGTAAAGACCAGACTCTGGAGCGTAAAGACCGGACTCGATAGCATAAAGAGCGGACTATGAAGCGTAAAGACCAGACTCTGGAGCGTAAAGACCAGACTTTGGAGCGTAAAGACTGGACTCTGGAGCATTAAGACCGGACTCTGGAGCGTAAAGACCGAACTCTGGAGCATTAAGACCGGACTCTGGAGCATTAAGACCGGACTCTGGAGCATTAAGACCGGACTCTGGAGCGTAAAGACTGGACTCTGGAGCATTAAGACCGGACTCTGGAGCGTAAAGACTGGACTTTGGAGCATTAAGACTGGACTCTGGAGCATTAAGACTGGACTCTGGAGCATTAAGACTGGACTCTTTGCTCCACCACAGCTTGAACTGATGTAAAATTAAATATGTGTGCAAACAACTTGATTATGAACTATGCCTTTTAAATGCATCTTAAGACTTACTATTTTTGCATGAAAATCCATCCTTTTCATTACCTCTGTTTACTTTTGACAGTAGTAGTAAACAAAAACTGTCTAAAAGTCGACAATATTGTGTAATATAAGTACAATTGTCAAATCTAATAATCCATTAATGAACTATGATCTGTCTTGAAGTCTTGACTGAAACCAAATGAGTAAAATTGAATGCAAATAGTGAGTTTGTTGAGCCCGGATTAGATTGTGGTTCTGCAGGTGTGTCAGGCTCTCATTCAAATGTCCTGTCCTCACCTGACACACAGCACACCAGCCTTTATTTACTGCTTGTTTTGTTTCCTTGAAGGGCTGAAATATATGAGCGTTTTCAAACTAAAAGTGTAATTAGGAAATGTTTTGCAATATATAGGCTGGGCTCTTTGCAAAACCTAAACCAAACCAGGACAAGACCAGTAAATAATGTTAAGTAATGTCTCCTCACACCAAAGCTCAGTGGAACTGCACTGATCCTTTAGACTTTGGAGCCTCTTTTGTTTATTTTTTTTTGTGTTGTTTAAACTCTAATCAAACCTGTGTCTTTAAAGCGCTGCAGCTCGGTGCTTCCTGCTTCCTCCTCAGATCTACACAGAGCTGTGGTGCAGCCTGGCTCCTCCCACTGCTCTCACTCACTCTTAAGTTTCATTTGTGTCAAAGTCAAACTCTCAGTCGCTCTGATCCAGGAGAGATGGCGCAGAAAGCACTCGACCAAGAAGCCTTTTTGTGTCCCGTGTGTTTGGATCTACTGAAGGATCCGGTGACTATTCCCTGTGGACACAGCTACTGCAGGAACTGTGTCCAACACCACTGGAACCAAGAGGACGAGAAGCAGCTCTACAGCTGTCCCGAGTGTCGCCAGAGCTTCAGCCCCAGGCCTGTCCTCATCAAAAACATCCTTGCAGCAGGTTTAGTAGAACAGCTGAAGAAGACTGGGCTCACAGCGCCCCCTGCTGACCGCTGCTATGCCGGACCTCAGGATGTGTCCTGTGATGTGTGCACTGGGAGGAAGCTGAAAGCTGTCCAGTCCTGTCTGCAGTGTGTGGCTTCGTACTGTGAGAGCCACCTCCAGCCTCATTATGAAGCTGCAGCGTTACAGAAACACCAGCTGGTGGCGCCGTCCCACAAGCTCCAGGAAAACATCTGCTCTCAACACCACAAAGTGAAGGAGATGTTCTGCCGCAGCGACCAGCAGATCATCTGCTCTCTCTGTGTGGACCAGCACAAGGGCCACGACATAGTGTCGGCTGCAGCAGAGAGGGCCCAGAGGCAGGCAGAGCTGCCGGACAGGAAGGCCCTGCTGGTCCAGAGCCTCCAGGACAAAGAGACAGACCTGAAGAGGCTCAAACAGGAGGCCCAGGACATCAGCCGCTCTGCCCAGACAGCAGTGCAGCGCAGCGGGGACAGCTTCAGAGAGATGGCCCTTCTCCTGGAGAAAAGACGCTCTGAAGTGGAGCAGCAGATCCGCTCCCAGGAGCAGACCCAACTGAGCCGAGTCCAAGAGCTCCAGGACCAACTGCAGCGGGACGTGACTGAGCTGAAGAGGAGCATCTCTGAGCTGGACACACTGTCCCTCAGCCCCGACCACAACCAGTTTCTACAGCTCTACGCTTCACTGTCCACAGACACACAGAGCACAGAGCCAGCCAGGATTCAGACAGGGCCCCGGAGCCACTTTGAGGAAGTGACCAGAGCTGTGTCAGCGCTCAGGGACAAACTCCAGCTCACTCTGGAGGAGGGTCTGACCAACGTCTCACTGGCTCTGAGTCCAGTCGATGTTTTACTGTCACCAGCTGAACCCAGGACCAGAGACGACTTCTTACAATATTCTACAGACATCACTCTGGACCCAAACACAGCAAACACATATCTGTCTCTGTCTGATGGAAACAGAAGAGCAACATCTATGAGTAAAGACCAGAGTTATCCTGATCATCCAGACAGATTCAGTGACTGGGGTCAGGTCCTGAGCAGAGAGAGTCTGACGGGCCGCTGTTACTGGGAGGTGAAGTGGAGCGGGCTTTTGGTTCATGTAGCAGTTTCATACAGAGATATTCAGAGAAAAGGAGGCTCTAAGATATGTGAATTTGGATACAATGATAAATCCTGGTCTTTATACTGTGACAAAACCAGTTATTACTTTCTGTTTAACTCAGTTGAGTCCCAGGTCTCAGGTCCGGTCTCGTCCAGAATCGGGGTTTACCTGGACCACAGTGCAGGGGTTTTGGCGTTTTACAGCGTCTCTAAAAGAACCATGAGGCTCCTGCACAGAGTCCAGACGACTTTCACTCGGCCGCTACATGCTGGAGTCAGGATTTACGTTGGTACAAGTGGACATTTCCCTAAACTCAAATAACAGCTTTGTTCTCAACATTTTAGGATCAAATTAGTGCCTTTTATTTTTAACGAATAAAAATTTATGAGGGTTGTCCAAAAACTCAATACAAACTGATCAATTCGAAAATTATTATCAAAACTAGATAATCATTTGAACAATTATTGATCATGAAGAAATACTTTCCTGAATCATTAAAAAAGTTTTGATTCCTTGTATATAATTGCATTTGAAATGATAGTCTTTAAATGTAGACAAGTTGTTTCACTTACGATATAGAAGTTATTTTTGTCTAAATATATGTAAACTTGATAAAAATGACACGTGGAGAATCAAAAGACTTATTAAAACATTTGACACAATATTGAGTTAGAATGTGGTACAGACGACCTTTTGTTGAACTCAGCTGCAACAACACAAACTATTACTGTTCAAACTATTACTGCAAAACTAAACTCATATATTCTCTACATATTTTACATCAGACACTGTTTTCAACTCACTTCATTTGAACTTTCTTTCAATTCAAATGTTGTTCCTCGTGTGATGTAACTGTATTTAACTCTTTGCTCTGTCACAAAGTAAAAAGGGATTTTCTGATTTCGTCTAAAACTGCACCAATTCTACTATTTTTGTTGGATGTTTCTCTGTAAATCTTCAGTGTGTTTTGTGTTGAGTTTGAATCCTGATTGTAAAAGTAGCTCAGCGTCACAGAATGATTAACCCTTTATATAAAATGGTGAATAAATGGTAAACATCGTATTTACACTTTAAAATAATCAATAAAGTCATAAATCCATCTGTTTTCATGTGTTTTTTTCTGTCTCAGTATCTCAAATACTTTGTAAAATTGTAAAATAAGAAGATTAAAAAGTGTAATTTGTCCTACAGTGGGAGAATTGCAGTGTTATAAATGTGAAAATCAATGCAACACTGGAATGAAATCAATCTTTTGACATCGCAGACGTTTATTTAAACAATGGCTCAGTGAATGTGAGTTTTAATCAAAGCTAAAGGCTACAACCAAATATGTGTGACCTGTACTTTTGTGTCAACTTTAACTTTATTTTTATTTATTCTTTTGCACATAAGGAAGTTTGATTGTTCTGCACATGAATCCAATTAAAGGAAACATTAATAACACCAAACATTTAAATAGTTTTTTTGGGAGATCACACTAAGGTTTATGTTTCTTTTTAAATAGTTTTAGTTGTGTAGTCCATTTTTATATTTGTATAAAATGCAAATGTGTTGACACTCCTCAGAGATAAACAGTAGATTTTTACCTTGGTGTCATTATCTTTGCTCCACCACAGATTGAACTGGTCTACAATGTAAATATATGTGCAGACGAACTTAATTATGAGCTATGCATTTTAAATTTATCTTAAAAATCGCTATTTTTGCATGAAAATTGATACTTTTCATATTTTCTGTTTATGTTTGAGTGGAGTAGAAAGAAAAACTGTCTAAAAGTCGACAATATTAGTGTAAAATAAGTAAAATTGTGAATCTAATAATCCATAAAAGAGCAGTGATCTGTGCCACGTTTGGACCAAGTCTTTACTGAAACCAAATGAGTAAAAGTGCAGACAAACAGCAGCTCATTTCTCTTGTTGAGTTTGGATCAGATTGTGGTCCTGCCGGTCTGTCAGGCTCTCATTCAAAGGCCCTGTCCTCACCTGACTGTTGCACCTGACACACAGCACACCAGACTTTATTTACTGCTCCTTGTTTCCTTGAAGGCTGAAACACATGAGCGTTTTCAAACTAAAACTGTAATAAGGATACGTTTTGAAATATATAGGCTGGGTTCTTTGCAAAACCTAAACTAAACTGGGGACAAAACCAGTAAATAATGTTCAATAATGTCTCCTCACACCAAAGCTCTGTTGAACTGATCCTTTAGACTTTAGACCCTCTTTTATTATCTTTTGTAATGTTTACTTGTGCTGAATGTGTCTGTGTCTTTAAAGCGCTGCAGCTCGGTGCTTCCTGCTTCCTCCTCAGATCTACACAGAGCTGTGGTGCAGCCTGGCTCCTCCCACTGCTCTCACTCACTCTTAAGTTTCATTTGTGTCAAAGTCAAACTCTCAGTCTTGACTTGACTTTGTAAAATTGTAAAATAATAAGAATAAAAAGTGTCCTTTGTCCCACAGTGGGAGAATTGCAGTGTTATAAATGTGAAAATCAATGCAACACTGGAATGAAATCAATCTTTAGACATGGCAGACGTTTATTTAAACAATGGCTCAGTGAATGTGAGTTTTAATCAAAGCTAAAGGCTCCAACCAAATATGTGTGACCTTTACTTTTGTGGCAACTTTTATTTTAGTTTTATTTATCTTTTTTGAACATAAGGAAGTTTGATTGTTCTGCACATGAATCCAATTCAAGGAAACAGTAAATAAACCAGACATTTGAATAGTTAATTTGATTAGTTTCCATAATTAAAATGTAATTACTTTACTTTGCCCAACTTTTACTTTTTCTAAATGCTAAAATAACACAATCTAGACGGTGAACACACACTATTATAACTGCTACAAGAACCTGCACAGAAGTGTTTTTGTCGTTCTCCTCTGCATTTGTCTGCACATTTGACAAATAAAGAGCATTTCTAGAACACAACAGTGTTTGAGTCTTTAAATCTGGCCCTGTTTAGCCTCCGTAAAAGCCGACAGATTATGTGTGTGACTTATTCTGACTAAATCTCTGGATCTTCTCCAGACGACACGTTCAGCGAGGAGCAGAGACTGTGGGAGGACGAGGAAGTCTGTGTGTGCTGGTGTTTAAAAGAATAATAAATATAAAAGATTTCATGTGGTAGATTCAAAATAATAATCTACATTTGAGAAGTTTTTCATAGTTTTGAGTTTGTTGACAATTTCATCCAACACTTCACTTAAGAATATTAAATTACAACTTCAAAAATGTACTTTAAGAGTAAAAATTAAAAGTAAAGCACAGATTTTGACAATGACGACTATTACAACTGACTTTTAAATAATAATAATTTATCAGACTTGTATAATGATTTTTAAGACACTCAAGACACTTTACATGAAAAGACAAGATTGAACACTTTTAGACGTATTAAAGCGTCAAATATTGATATTGATAAAGATAATTTTTCATCAGAAGTGACTTTCCTGGTCATCTATAAAGTGTAATTGTGTTCAACGCCGGGACTTGAAACTCTTAAAAGATGTCACTATAAATGTGCTAAAAATAAACCTTTCTGCAGGTCTGAAGCCAAAAGAAAAGATACTTTATCTTTTCAGTGAAGTTAAAAATGTAGTGCAGAAAGTACAGATTCCTGCTTTTAAATGAAGTGATAAAGTATAAAGTATCCAGTGTAAAATGTAAGTAAATACAGTGTCCAGATATTTCAACTTTTATCCAACAAGTCTGTGTTTTTATTTAAAATCCTGTTCTATTTTAAACTGAAGTTTATAACAATCTTTATCTTAACTTTATAATATCTTGTTGATGTTATATTACACACCAGTATGTTGCATTATCTTGGAGACAATGTTAAGAAAGTATTTCAACAAAGCAACAGGGTGTGGTACAAATGGTTCTGTAAATTTCTGTTTTACAGGAAACGTGAACAGACCATGAAATGAACCACAAAAGTGCAGAAAATGTCACTTTATAAACCTGTTTGGGAGATCACACTAAGGTTTATGTTTCTTTTTAAATAGTTTTAGTTGTGTAGTCCATTTTTATATTTGTATAAAATGCAAATGTGTTGAAACTCCTCAGAGATAAACAGTAGATTTTTACCTTGGTGTCATTATCTTTGCTCCACCACAGATTTAACTGGTCTACAATGTAAATATATGTGCAGATGAACTTAATTATGAGCTATGTATTTTAAATTTATCTTAAAAATCATTATTTTTGCATGAAAATTGATACTTTTCATAACCTCTGTCTAAAAGTCAACAATATTAGTGTAAAATATGTAAAATTGTGAATCTAATAATCCATAAAAGAGCAGTGATCTGTGCCACGTTTGGACCAAGTCTTTACTGAAACCAAATGAGTAAAAGTGCAGACAAACAGCAGCTCATTTCTCTTGTTGAGTTTGGATCAGATTGTGGTCCTGCCGGTCTGTCAGGCTCTCATTCAAAGGCCCTGCCCTTTCAAACTAAAAGTGTAAGAGCCACCAAGACTGAACCAGTGAATAATAATAAATGTCTCTTTGCACCAAAGCTCTGTGGAACTGCACTGATTCTTTTGACTTTGAGCCTCTTTTATTCTCTTTGTCATGTTTAACTTGTGCCCAATGACCGCATGTCTCTGACTTTAATCTGTGGACAGAGTCTAAACTCTAATCAAACTTGTATCTGTGTCTTTAAAGCGCTGCAGCTCGGTGCTTCTTCCTCCTCAGATCTACACAGAGCTGTGGTGCAGCCTGGCTCCTCCCACTGCTCTCACTCACTCTTAAGTTTCATTTGTGTCAAAGTCAAACTCTCAGTCGCTCTGATCCAGGAGAGATGGCGCAGAAAGCACTCGACCAAGAAGCCTTTTTGTGTCCCGTGTGTTTGGATCTACTGAAGGATCCGGTGACTATTCCCTGTGGACACAGCTACTGCAGGAACTGTGTCCAACACCACTGGGACCAAGAGGACGAGAAGCAGCTCTACAGCTGTCCCGAGTGTCGCCAGAGCTTCAGCCCCAGGCCTGTCCTGGGTAAACACATCATATTAGCAGGTTTAGTAGAACAGCTGAAGAAGACTGGGCTCACAGCGCCCCCTGCTGACCGCTGCTATGCCGGACCTCAGGATGTGTCCTGTGATGTGTGCACTGGGAGGAAGCTGAAAGCTGTCCAGTCCTGTCTGCAGTGTGTGGCTTCGTACTGTGAGAGCCACCTCCAGCCTCATTATGATGCTGCAGCGTTTCAGAAACACCAGCTGGTGGCGCCGTCCCACAAGCTCCAGGAAAACATCTGCTCTCAACACGACGAAGTGAAGAAGATGTTCTGCCGCAGCGACCAGCAGATCATCTGCTCTCTCTGCTCTGTGGACCAGCACAAGGGCCACGACATAGTGTCGGCTGCAGCAGAGAGGGCCCAGAGACAGGCAGAGCTGCCGGCCAGGAAGGCCCTGCTGGTCCAGAGCCTCCAGGACAAAGAGACAGACCTGAAGAGGCTCAAACAGGAGGCCCAGGACATCAGCCGCTCTGCCCAGACAGCAGTGCAGCGCAGCGGGGACAGCTTCAGAGAGATGGCCCTTCTCCTGGAGAAAAGACGCTCTGAAGTGGAGCAGCAGATCCGCTCCCAGGAGCAGACCCAACTGAGCCGAGTCCAAGAGCTCCAGGACCAACTGCAGCGGGACGTGACTGAGCTGAAGAGGAGCATCTCTGAGCTGGACACACTGTCCCTCAGCCCCGACCACAACCAGTTTCTACAGCTCTACGCTTCACTGTCCACAGACACACAGAGCACAGAGCCAGCCAGGATTCAGACAGGGCCCCGGAGCCACTTTGAGGAAGTGACCAGAGCTGTGTCAGCGCTCAGGGACAAACTCCAGCTCACTCTGGAGGAGGGTCTGACCAACGTCTCACTGGCTCTGAGTCCAGTCGATGTTTTACTGTCACCAGCTGAACCCAGGACCAGAGACGACTTCTTACAATATTCTACAGACATCACTCTGGACCCAAACACAGCTCACACATATCTGTCTCTGTCTGATGGAAACAGAAGAGCGACACGTGTGAGAAAAGTCCAGAGTTATCCTGATCATCCAGACAGATTCAGTGACTGGGGTCAGGTCCTGAGCAGAGAGAGTCTGACGGGCCGCTGTTACTGGGAGGTGGAGTGGAGCGGGGGGTGGGTTCGTATAGCAGTTTCATACAAAGATATTCAGAGAAAAAGACTCTCTAATGAATGTGGATTTGGATACAATGATAAATCCTGGGCTTTATACTGTGACAAAGCCATTTATTCATTTGTGTTTAACTCAGTCCAGTCCCAGGTCTCAGGTCCGGTCTCGTCCAGAATCGGGGTTTACCTGGACCACAGTGCAGGGGTTTTGGCGTTTTACAGCGTCTCTGAAAGAACCATGACCCTCCTGCACAGAGTCCAGACCACTTTCACTCAGACGCTCTACGCTGGAGTCTGGCTTTCTTTTGATACAACAGCACATTTTGCTAAAATAAATTAACATCTTTGTTCTTCACATTTTAGGATAAAATTTGTGCCTTTTATATTTAACAAATAAAGTTTAAAAGACTCTTTATGAGGGTTGTCAAAAACTCAGTACTAACTGATTGATTCTAAAATGAATCAAACTATTACTGCAAAACTAAACTCATATATTCTCTACATATTTTACATCAGACACTGTTTTCAACTCACTTCATTTGAACTTTCTTTCAGTTAAAATGTAGTTCCTCGTGTGATGTAACTGTATTTAACTCTTTGCTCTGTCACAAAGTAAAAAGGGATTTTCTCATATTCTAAAACTGAACAAATTATACTTTTTTGTTGGATGTTTCTTTGCAAATGTTCAGTGTGTTTTGTGTTGAGTTTGAATCCTGATTGTAAAAGTAGCTCAGCGTCACAGAATGATTAAAACTGGATATAAAATGGTGAAGGCAAAAATGTATTGGAACTTTGGAATCATCAATAAAGTCATAAATCCATCTGTTTTCATGTGTTTTTTTTTTTCTACCTCGAATACATTCTAAGGTTAAGTCTTAGTAAAATAAGACTACAATGTCC
This sequence comes from Rhinogobius similis, assembly GCA_019453435.1. NCBI lineage: Eukaryota > Metazoa > Chordata > Actinopteri > Gobiiformes > Gobiidae > Rhinogobius > Rhinogobius similis. The sequence continues at coordinate 4,859,372 of CM033633.1, forward strand.
TTCAGTGGGAAATTGCAGAGTTGTAACAGCAAAGTACAAGAACAGCAGCAGAGGAACAAGAGACATTCTTAAAAGTGAAACAAAAGTAATGATTCATAACAGCCCTGTTTATAGTGCACTGTCACTTCTAATACAATCTACATGAGGGCCCTTCACCCGCCGGCCCAGGGGCCAGATCAGGCCCATCTTCAGAAAATACAGAATGTATTTTACCTCTTGTTGTTAGTTTTGTCCTGGTTTAGACCTGGAATAGTCCTGGTTTAGTCCTGGTTTAGTCTTGGTTTAGAATTGGTTTAGTTTTGGTTTAGAACTGGTTTAGTTTTGGTTTAGAACTGGTTTAGTCTTTGTTTAGTCCTGTTTAAATCCTGTTTTAGTCCTGGTTTAATCTTTGTTTAGTCCTGTTTAAATCCTGTTTTAGTCCTGGTTTAGTCTTGGTTTAGAACTGGTTTAGTTTTGGTTTAGAACTGGTTTAGTCTTTGTTTAGTCCTGTTTTAATCCTGTTTTAGTCCTGGTTTAGTCTTGGTTTAGAACTGGTTTAGTTTTGGTTTAGAACTGGTTTAGTCTTTGTTTAGTCCTGTTTTAATCCTGTTTTAGTCCTGGTTTAGTCCTGGTTTAGTATTGTTTTAGACCAGGTTTAATCCTGTTTTAGTTCAGGTTTAGTCCTGTTTTAGTCCTGTTTTAGTCCAGGTTTTGCCCTGTTTTAGTCCAGGTTTAGCCCTGTTTTAGTCCAGGTTTTGCCCTGTTTTAGTTCAGGTTTAGTCCTGTTTTAGTCCAGGTTTTGCCCTGTTATAGTTCAGGTTTAGCCCTGTTTTAATTCAGGTTTAGCCCTGTTTTAGTCCAGGTTTAGCCCTGTTTTAGTCCAGGTTTTGCCCTGTTTTAGTCCAGGTTTAGTCCTGTTTTAGTCCAGGTTTAGCCCTGTTTTAGTCCAGGTTTAGTCCTGTTTTAGTCCAGGTTTAGCCCTGTTTTAGTTCAGGTTTAGCCCTGTTTTAGTCCAGGTTTAGTCCTGTTTTAGTCCAGGTTTAGTCCTGTTTTAGTTCAGGTTTAGTCCTGTTTTAGTCCAGGTTTAGTCCTGTTTTAGTTCAGGTTTAGTCCTGTTTTAGTCCAGGTTTAGTCCTGTTTTAGTTCAGGTTTAGTCCAGTTTTAGTCCAGGTTTAGCCCTGTTTTAGTCCTGTTTTAGTCCTGTTTTAGTCCTGTTTTAGTCCTGTTTTAGTCCAGGTTTAGCCCTGTTTTAGCCCTGTTTTAGCCCTGTTTTAGTCCTGTTTTAGCCCTGTTTTAGTCCTGTTTTAGTCCTGTTTTAGTCCTGCTTTATCCTGGATATATCTTTACTACAGGATGTCTCTTTCATAAAGTCTTTTCTCAGTTTGATTCATGCGCGACATTCTTTGCTGTTTTATTTTTTGTGCTCACATACAGTTTTGTGTTTTTTTTTTCTGTCATGTTTGAGTTTCTAAATTTACTCTGGAGTTCTAGAAAAAAGCGGTAGCACTGACAAAACAAGGTAAATCAACTGAGCAGGTTTGTTTCTACGTGTGTTCTGTTCCAAACAATATGACCAGCTAAGACTCTGTTCAGTGATCAAACTAAACCAAGAATCAATAAAACGTGTCAAAACGATTGAGAAAAGCTGTCAGATTCCATGGCAGTGACGTTAAAAGAACACTAAACTAAACAAAAAGAACACTAAAGTAAACAAAAAGAACACTAAACTTAACAAAAAGAACACTAAACTTAACAAAAAGAACACTAAACTAAACAAAAAGAACACTAAACTTAACAAAAGAACACTAAACTTAACAAAAAGAACACTAAACTTAACAAAAAGAACACTAAACTTAACAAAAAGAACACTAAACTAAACAAAAAGAACACTAAACTTAACAAAAAGAACACTAAACTTAACAAAAAGAACACTAAACTAAACAAAAAGAACACTAAACTTAACAAAAAGAACACTAAAATATAGCATAGCGGCAATGATAAACCCTAGCCCGCGCACGCCGCCCGCCCATGGCGCCAGAGAAGCGCTTACGCGCCCCAATTTCCCTCCTCATAAAATACCTGCTGCCAAATCCATTGGCGCTACAGCGCCTCCTACTGCTCATATTTCACTGAAAATGTGTAAAAATTGGTAAAAGTTTATGCTGCTGCACTCAAGACAAAGACTGTAATACTTGTGCTAAAATCCTGGATAACTTTAGATGGCCCACTCCTCAAGATCATTTTCACCAAATTTCAGGATGGTCGGGCTTACGCCCGAGGAGGAGTGCGTTAAAGTACAAAGTTTCATTGGAGTGATTTTGCATTTTCCCCATAGGAATAACATGGGATTTTTCCGTCATTTGTACAAGTTTGGGCAATTTTTGCGGCTTCGCCGCACGGAGACCATAATACTTATCCAAAAAATGTGGATAACTTTTGATGTCCCACTCCTCAGGATGATTATCACCAAGTTTCAGGTTGATCGGGCTTACGCCCGAGGAGGAGTTCGTTAAAATACAAAGTTTAATTTGAGCGATTTTGAGTTTTTCCCATAGGAATAACATGGGTTTTTTCTGTCTATTCAAAAATGTTGCCGAAATTTGGGGCTTTGCCACACGGAGACCGTAATACTTATCCCAACAATTTGGATAACTTTTAGTGCCCCACTCCTCCGGAAGATGTTCACCAAATTTCAGGTTGGTCGGGCTTACGCCCGAGGAGGAGTTCGTTAAAATGCGTAGGAAAAAAATATGCAAATTTGAGACATTTGTCGATTTTCCCATAGGAATAACATGGGGTGTTTTGGTCATTGGTACGGCTTCGCCGTACAAAATATGACATGGGTCTGATTGGCTTTTTTGATCGGGAGGCCAAGATGGAATTTTGTGCAAAATTTCAAAAAATTCTAAAAAACTAAATTTTTTGCTCCCCATATAAAAGTTTGCTTTAACCTGTAGGGGGCGCTAACGAGCCAAATTAAATTTTTTCACCTCTAGTAGGTTTCAGGCAGGGGGTTTAACAACTGATTCAAATTTGATGAAATTCGGACTTTATATGTGGAAATGGGAGCAAAATTAAAAATTTGAAAATTTCAGGAATTGTGGGCAAATTTTGCGGCTTAAGCCGCAGAGACCATAAAGCGTAGGTTCCTGATTTGGATAACTTTTAATGCCACACTCCTCAACTTCATTTTCACCAAATTTCAGCTCGTTCGGACAAGCGCCCTAGGAGGAGTTCGTAAAAAGTAAAGTTTAAAAAAAACGCCGAGTCAGGTTTAGCGAATTTAGATCCAATATGGCCGACAATTGGTTGGGCGGACGGCGTTGCCGTAATAATATTTTTTGCTTGTCTTGTCACTATCTACCTCTCTGCCAAATTTTATGATTCTACGATAAATTTTTTTCGGCACTTTCCTATCCCGTAATGCATTTTTGTACACTTGGGGCGCTGACGCCACATTTTTGAATTTTGAAAATCGGAAATAGCCAGAATGTACAGAGGCACGATTTTTAGAGGTGTGCAAATTTTCCTGACTTTTCGTCAGTGTTCACTTGGTGAAAAATAGGGGGGTTGGTCCTAAGAAGAAGAAGAAGAATATCCGATGCGAAAACAATGTTCCCCCTTTTTTTTAGTTCACAAACTATACATTTTCGGAAAGCGCACGCCTACGTTTTGGTATGGGTCCCTGGTCACTGGGAGACACTTTCGAGATTTTTTAGTGGGCTCCGCCCACTTTCTGTTATTGGCCCTATTTACAATAGTAATGTTCCATTTTTACATTACATTGTTATATGAACGAAGGCGATGCATGAGTTGGGAACGCATTACTGGGTGACTCAGCGCGCTGCAGCTTTGCGTGGGGATGGCGACCGGCCAGCGGCCGTCATCCCCATCGCACTCGTTCAAATGCACTTTGCGTGCGCCCTTTCTCTCCGCAGGCTTCGCCCGTTTACAACGATAATGTTCAATTTTCCCACTACTAATTGGTATGCACGGAACGTGCATGAGTTGGGGAATGCGTTAGTGAATGTTTGGAAGCGGGCGGCGCTTGCTTCGATTTTGTGCGCGCCGTGCGCACTTTCAGAGCCGTGCTTATGCGGCACTCTGCGAACTAATAGGCCTCTCGCCAGCTTGTGGCGCTCGGGCCTAACTAAACAAAAAGAACACTAAACTTAACAAAAAGAACACTAAACTTAACAAAAAGAACACTAAACTAAACAAAAAGAACACTAAACTTAACAAAAAGAACACTAAACTTAACAAAAAGAACACTAAACTAAACAAAAAGAACACTAAACTTAACAAAAAGAACACTAAACTAAACAAAAAGAACACTAAACTAAACTAAAAGAACACTAAACTTAACAAAAAGAACACTAAACTAAACAAAAAGAACACTAAACTTAACAAAAAGAACACTAAACTTAACAAAAAGAACACTAAACTAAACAAAAAGAACACTAAACTTAACAAAAAGAACACTAAACTTAACAAAAAGAACACTAAACTAAACAAAAAGAACACTAAACTAAACAAAAAGAACACTAAACTAAACAAAAAGAACACTAAACTTAACAAAAAGAACACTAAACTTAACAAAAAGAACACTAAACTAAACAAAAAGAACACTAAACTAAACAAAAAGAACACTAAACTAAACAAAAAGAACACTAAACTAAACAAAAAGAACACTAAACTCACCTGGACGGTCTGCGCCTGGAGTCCATGGATTTGGAGGATTTCGTCGAGCCCTGAAAACACACAAAACTTTAATCTAACAACAATAAAATGCACAGTGTTCATTTTCATTACACATTTAGTTTGTTTGCCATTTACAGTTAAAACACACTGGGGAAAAAAGCTCTTATATATTGTCTTTTCTGCACAAATTCCTTCGTACATCGACACAGTGGGTGAAACGTCTTGCCCAAAGACACAACAACAGTATAATGTGCCACAGCGCTGAAAAAAAAAGACAAATTGCGAGTTTTCTGACCGAAAATTGTGAGTATATTTGTGCTTTAATATAAAGAATCCTGGTCAGAGTTCACACTTTAAACTCGTCCTCTTTACAATAAAAGAATCAGAAAAAGTTTGTAGACGTCCAAAGTTTAAATATAATCCCAATAATCCTAATTCTATGAAATGAAATACCTTTTATAACAAAGAGCCATTATTAAATCAAAATGTTAAAAAAATAATAACGTTAATTCATTCACACTGATTAAAAAGTGCAGAAGAACAAAAGTCTTTTTTAACAGAATAATCCTGGCTGGTAAAAATAAATAAATAACCGTGATGGTAGAAAGGGTTTCAGGGGTTGTCATCCGGACGCTGTTTGAAGATCGAGACGTTTCGACTTTTATCCAAAAGTCATTGTCAATCAGAGAGCTGGTCTGGGAACTCAGGCTTATATGCTCCTCTAAGTAGTGAGAGTCCTGCCCACAGGGAGGAGTCACTGAATGCCTGTCTTTGTTTGGAAAATTGTTTGTTTGTCACCTGAGACTTGATTAATTGGTCTGCCTTGTTTGATTAATAGTTGGCCTCACCTAGTTTCACCTGTGACTAAGGTCTATTGTTCTATTGATAGCTGGCTGTAGCTCCCTCCTCACTGCTGATGACCTCATTAGCATTTGACTGGTCTATTGATCTGGACCAAGGTGTTAGGATGCTGTCATAAATCTTAGCCAAATTAAATCTTAAGCCCCCATTCCTGTTTAGAGACGGATTTTCTCTTTTTACAAAAATGACCTCCTTAACTCCTCTTTCAAACCAGTTCTTCTTTCTGCTCAATATCTTCACCTCACTGTCCTCAAACGAGTGATTTGTAGCTTTTAGGTGTAGATGGACTGCACTTTGCGGTCCCGTGGAGGTAGATCTTCTGTGTTGGTACAACGTCTAGATCTTTAAACAGCGTCCGGATGACAACCCCTGAAACCCTTTCTACGATGGACCACACCTGGACGAATGAGGGTTTACATCGACGAACCGTGATGGTATTTTGATAATTGTAATCATATCTGGACTAAAACGATGCCAAAATCAATGGCATTATTAAATCAAAATGTAAAAAAAAAGAACAATTTAAAACTATCATCAATAAAACACTTTATTCGTAAACATTATCTAGAAACCTTAAAGGGCCTCTGACAAGTTGGACTGCACATTTGACTAAAATGCTGTTAAGATAATTATATTTCAAATTCAATTTTAGCTTTTTATTTTACTTCCTGGTTGTAAATGATGACATCACACTGGGAAATCACCGTAGCGATCACACTGTGCGCTGGACCAAAACTCATCTAATGTCACAGCCTTTTTTTATATTTGACAAATAAAACCAACTTTATTTTGTTGATGTTAAAAAAAAAGGTTAAAAAAAAGTTGTTTCTTTTGTGTAAATTATGCATAACCTTTGTCTCCCTAGTGTGATGTCATCAGTTTGTTTACTTCCTGTAATTTTTAACTGATTTTTCCTTTTTTTTCTCCACAAATAGTGACCTGATTGGTGTAAAACTATAATTTATATTTAGATCAGGTATCAATACATGAAATAAAGTCAAAATGAGAGAATCATAAAAACGTGTCACGTGCACTTTAATTTGCAACAGTTCAACGTGCATTTGGTTAAAAATGTATTTAAAAAGTCTAAAATGTACAATAAAAATAATAATTTGACAAGAAGACTTCTGAAATAATCGTTTGTTGCAGTCGTAGTCGTTTTGCTTTGACAAATAAAACCATTTAAAGTCGACTTCCAATTTGATTTCAATTCCAGTTCATCGATCAAATAACTAAAAAACTGTTAAAAAAAAATCCAGACGCTTCTATATTATGACAGAAACACACTGATGACATCACAGTGGGGAGACAAAGGTTATGCATAATTCACAAAAAAGAAATCGCCTTTTTGACCCTTTATACTTTGATTCAACAAAATAAAGGCGTTCACGTGTGTTTTTATTTGTAAAATAAACACGTCTGTGACATTAGATGAATTATGACCAGTGTACAGTGTGGTTGCTATGGTAATTTCCTAGTGTGATGTCATACTTTACAACCAGGAAGTACGATTAAAAACCTTAAAGAACGGCTAAACTGTGGTAAAATGTGTAAAGATTTTAGAAGAAATTGAAACATATTTATCTTAACTGCGTTTTTGTCAAACGAGCAGCCAAAACCTGTCCCTTTAAACTACACCTTTAACAAAACATAGTGAATACGATGATATTTAAGATGTTACTAAACATTTTGTCCCCAGTTTGACAGTTTTCATTCATTTCATTTTTATAATCGTACTTCCTGGTTGGACATGAGCACAAATGTGACACAGTTAGAAGTAATTCCATAACTGTTTCCTAGCAACCATTTTGAAAACAAGGACTAAAATCCATATACATTTTAAAATAGTTATGATTTGACAAATAATAATACTTGATAACACCTTTATTTTGTTGAATGAACATTTAAAGTGTCAGAAAAACGTGTCAGTCGAGTGTTAACCGTTTTCAACTGTGCGTCACTTTTTGATGACAGTGTAAAACTATAATGTACATTTCAAGACATGAAGTACAGTGATCCCTCGTTTATCGCGGGAGTTGCGTTCCAAAAATAACACGCGAAAAGTGAAATCCGTGAAGTAGTCACAGCTTTATTTTTTATTATTTTACAATGTAATACTGAACTATGGAATGAAACCAAAAATCAAAACCTGTTTTAAAGCCCAAAATGTGTTTAAAACAATAATTTTAATATAGTAATACAAGGTTGTAAACATTGTCACTGGTGTATTTCACAGTCTGTGCCTCTTGGTCCTGACTCCGCCCCCTGTAGCCTCTTGGTCCTGACTCCGCCCCCTGTAGCCTCTGTTTCTACTGAAGACGCACGACTCTTTCTTTAGTTGTTGGCGCTCTTTCTTTTTCTGAGCAAGAAGATTTTTATAAACGGATATGCCACCTTCGATTATATTTGAGAACTAGACAACAGTAAAGCCCCTGAGCCAATCAGGATTCAGAGCACAATGCACTGTAAAAAAAATCCGTGAAGCAGCGAAGCCGTGAAAGATGAAACGCGATATAGCGAGGGATCACTGTATACCAAATAAAGTCAAAATGAGAGAATCATCAAAACGTGTCACGTGCACTTTAATTTGCAACAGTTCAACATGCATTTGGTTAAACATTTATTTAAAAAGTCTAAAATGTACAATAAAGACAATAATTTGACATGTCGACTTCTGAAATAATCGTCGTAGTCTTTTTGCTTTGACAAATAAAACCATTTAAAGTCGACTTCCAATTTGATTTCAATTCCAGTTCATCGATCAAATAACTAAAAAACTGTTTAAAAACTCCAGACGCTTCTATATTGTGACAGAAATGAAAACCTTACGAGACAATTAGGCAGCGCTGCAGTTTTAAACGACTAAAATAAAAGTCTGGAACCCAAAAAAAAACAGCTAATTTTCCCTGATTTGAACCACGCAGACCATCGTTGCCTGTTGCATTGTGGGCCGTCGCAGAGGAACACATGTCCCAGTTTAGAGCTCAGAGTTTACAGCGAGGTCGGACCGCAGCTTCCACAACAAAACACGGAATGAACTCGTCAGATTTCAGACGGAGCGAGAAGAAAAGCATGAATGAATCCCAGACGAGGAGAGGAGTTGAACGTGACGGCCGTGTGGGAGTTTGAGAGGCGTGTTCAGGGCCGCGGCGGCTCAAGACGCTCCACAAATCCACATTTTACACGATTTGTTCAAGATCTGACGCTGTTTTGAGGAATTTTACTTAAAGGGCCTATGACAGGTTGGACCACTCATTTACGTAAAATGCAGTTAAGATAAATAGATTTCAAGTTTTGCTAAAATCCTTTACAAATGTTATCCCGGTTTAGCAGTTTTATACGTTTTAATTTCACTTCCTGGTTGTAAATAATGACATCACACTAGGAAATTACCATAGCAACCACTCTGTAAACTGGGCTAAAACTCATCAATTCTTTTACCTGACAAATAAAAACATATTTGAACTTATTTATTTAGTTGATTTCATGTTTAAATGGTCAAAAAAGTAGTTTATTTTGTGTAAATCATGTATAAAGTTTGTCTCCACACTGTGATGTCATCGGTTTGTTTACTTCCTGTAATTTTCAACATACTTTTCAACTTTTCTCCACAAACAGCGACCTGATTGGTGTGAAACTATTATTTATATTTACAACAAGTATTAATACACTGAATAAAGTCAAAATTAGAAAATCATAAAAACCTGTCATACGCACTTTAAAGGGCCCATGACAGGTTGAAATACACATTTAACTAAAATGCAGTTAGGATAAATATATTCAAATTTCAACTAAAATATTAACAAATTTAACCCCAGTTTGGCTGTTTTTTAGGTTTTAAATTTTACTTCCTGGTTGTAAAGTATGACATCATTAGGAAATTACCATAGCAACCACACTGTACACTGGGCCAAAACTCATCTAATGTCACAGATTTTGTTCATTTGACAAAGAGAAACACATGTGGACACCTTTATTTTGATGAATTAATGGTTAAAGGGTCAAAAAAGTAGTTTATTTTGTGTAAATTATGCATAACCTTTGTCTCCCCGGTGTGATGTCATCAGTTTGTTTACTTCCTGTTATCGACAGATTTTTCCACTTTTCTCCACAAAGAGCGACCTGATTGGTGTAAAACTATTATTTATATTCACAACAGGTTTTATTCCACCAATTAAAGTCAAAACTAGACAATCGTATAAACCTGTCAACCCCGCCCACTTTTGCCACAGATCCGCACTTTTGTTGTAAACGCACTTCCGTTTGACGAGAACTCCGTTAAAGCTAATGACGAACGAGGGAAAAGTCTCACCGCTAAAATGTTACATAAAGTAGACTGATTTGTGTAAAATGTTTAATGAACACGAGCAACAACAAGTCAACAACGCAACGATTTCCTGAAAACGTCTTTTTAGTCGAGTAGAACTTATTTTCTGTTGAGCTCGTCTGCTCCGTGTGAACTACAACGGAAACAAGACGGCGACGCGTACGGCAACTTCAGGAATAAGGTGAATAATAAGTAAAAGTAGAAGAAACATTGTAACTAGAATAATATTTCCACAGGCCTTTGCTTTATCTAAAACTTAAACACTGCAAAATAAACCTTTGGTGTTACACTCTTAATATTGTTATTATAATGTTTCATACATTTGTGAAGCTTAAAGGTCCCATATTCTTCTATTTTGCCCTTTACACAGTCTATTCTAAGGGCTTTGTTGATACATTTTTGCGTTGTGTAATATCCATAACATAACAGTTTACAAAAAACACTCAGCCGAGGGGGACGGAAAAGACAGTTCTCTAGTGAAAACATGCGGGAATCAATCAAAAACCACTTTGGGCACAACATACGAGGCCCAAATAGCACTGGAGGAAGGTTAAAACCTCTGACAAGTCCATTTTGCATGATATGGGACCTTTAAATATTCTTCCTTAAGGGACCAGCTCACGATTCGATTTTCGAGCACACACAGCTGCGTCGCCCCGAGCGGTCACGTGATCCAAACAGGAAGTGCCGTTAAAATGATGGAGTGCGTTTAGCTCGGCCTCCTACGCACCGGCGTAAAGGTCGAAGGTCACCGAGCTCTCCCGGCGAACTCAGGGTCAACAAAACACATTCAGATCCAGCTGCCAATGATCAGGTCCGAGAATGGAAACCAGTCCTGACCAAGTCCTGGGCTGCAGCCAAAGATCATTACAGCAGCAATTAATCTGATCAATCATGACTAAACGGTGACTTTTAATCATCGTTAAAGGTAATCTGGATTATATAGAGTCTGAAACAAATAGTACAGAAGGTTTTATCACAAAGACAGCAGATTTATTAAGGCGAGATGCTGAAAAAATCGGAAATTTAAAGATATCAAATGTAAACTTCTCCTGTAGTTTAGTCACACAAATGTAAGAAGTTTTTCATCATGTCATGTTTTCATGTAGAAATAAGTCATTTTATGTGTAACAACAACCAAAATTGCACATGTTTTAAGACATTTCAATCTGAAAAATGAACAGAACCAGGTTTAACTTTCTTGATTCATTTTGGGCACATATTAGTTACAAAAAATGTACTGGGAGGAGTTTGGATTTCTTATTTTGCTAGATCTGACTGAAAATTGTCCTAAAAATTCAAAAAACTTAGAACTTCAATAAATCAGACCAGATTGTACAGTTTGGTGTGGGATCCACTTTAAGGCTGGTCTTTATGTCTCGAGGAAGAAAAATGTATTTGGAGAAAATGTTAAGTGACTTTTGTTGTATTTTTCTTGCTTTTTGTTGTTTTGTTTTTTTTTGCTTTTTGTTGTCGTTTTTGTCACTTTTTTCCAATTTGAGTCTCGTTTTGTGTCTTTAAGTTGCATCTTTTGTTTTTAGTTGTCGCTTTTACGTTTATACGTTATATCCTGTACGTTTATATGTATAAATCAGTTTTAGAATTAGATATCAACAAATTCTTCTGTACGTTTTGTCAAAATCTTGTTGAGTCCAGATTGTACAGTTTGGTGTAGGATCTACTTTAAGGCTGATTTTTATGTCTCGAGGGAGAAAAATATATTTGGAGAAAATTAGGAGTTAGTCACTTTTGTTGTATTTTTGTTGCTTTTTGTTGCATTTTCGTCACTTTTTTCCAATTTGAATCTCGTTTTGTGTCTTTAAGTTGCATCTTTTGTTGTTTTTAGTTGTTGCTTTTACTGAAATCCTTCCGTACCTTGTGTCAGAAACTTGTTGAGTCCAGATTGTACAGTTTGGTGTAAGATCTACTTCAAGGCTGATCTTTATGTCTCGAGGGAGAAAAATGCATTTGAAGAAAATGTCCATAGGAGTTAAGTCACTTTTTGTTGTCCTTTTTTTGCTTTTTGTTGTCATTTTTGTCACTTTTTTCCAATTTGAGTCTCGTTTTGTGTCTTTAAGTTGCATCTTTTGTTGTTTTTAGTTGTCACTTTTACTGAAATCCTGTACGTTTCGTCAAAATCTTGTTGAGTCCAGATTGTACAGTTTGATGTAGGAGCCACGTCAAGGCTGATCTTTATGTCTCGAGGGTGAAAAATGTATTTGGAGAAAATGTCCTTAGGAGTTAAGTCACTTTTGTTGTATTTTTCTTTCTTTTTGTTGTATTTCTGTTGCTTTTTGTTGTCCTTTTTTTGCTTTTTGTTGTCGTTTTTGTCGCTTTTTTCCAATTTGAGTCTCATTTTGTGTCTTTAAGTTGCATCTTTTGTTGTTTTTAGTTGTCGCTTTTACTGAAATCCTTCCGTACCTTGTGTTAGAAACTTGTTGAGTCCAGATTGTACAGTTTGGTGTAGGAGCCACTTTAAGGCTGATTTTTATGTCTCATTTGGATAAAACGGCTTTTAGTCTGACCTTTGAGGCTCAAAAGCTCAAAAAAATCAATATTGCAGAATATTTTATTTCTATATATCTATTTACTATGTATATTAATATAAACCTCAATCACAGACAGGTGAACTCACAGAGATTATTGAGACTGATCTGCAGGAAAACACAGAGATATCATTCTGGATATCTCTCTAAGGCTACCCTTTGGAATGAAAAGAAAACTCACATTTCCACCCGGAAAGTTGAAAATGGTTGCTTATTTTTTTGTCATAAAGACTTAAAACCATTGGCATTTAGATCTGTTGTTGGTTCATCGTTGAAAATGTGTTATGGTCGACTTAATTTAGCCTCTGGACATTTTAAAGGGTTTATTATATGCTTTCTTCTTTGCTTTAGTTAGCATTTTATCTGTATCTGGTTAAAAATCTCCATTTACAAGAAAAATAATCAGTGCACTAATGAAGTCAACAGCAAAACGATCATTTTCAGTCCAACATTTGAACAATCTAAACTAAACCTTTACCCTTTAACGTCTTCATTTGTCTGTTTTGTTGGTTGGAGTTTCCCTTTTCGTCTCAAACACGTACGTTGGCATTTACTTCCTGGAAATCCCGCAGCCTCCTGAGATCTTATAATGATCTTATGAACAGTATATAAATCCTGAGAGTAACTGTCTGTGTCTGTAACGATCTGAGGCTAAACTTAGAGCTGGTGTTTTGACACAAAGACCTTCAGTGCGACCAACGTTACAAGCTGTGAGCTCAATCACAGACCTGCAGCTGGACATTAGACGCTTCCAGTTCAGACGTGCAACAAAGAAACAGGACAATCGAACGCCTTTTTGAAACGAAACTGTTACAAAAAATATCACAGTATGTTAGTTCAGGTCCAATACAAGACTTGGGCTTTGAGTATCGGCCAAAACTGTTAATGAAATGGTGTGGTGTCGAGATTAAAACACGAATCTCGAGCACTGAAAATGTTTCCTTTTTCATTCATTTTCATTAATTTTTCTTGCTCATCGATTTCAGTTCATCATTAAAGGACACATGTTCTGCTACAGTGACTTTTGTGAGCTTTTAACCCTGTTCTAACAATGTTCTGTCATCAAAAACACATCTGAAGTAGCAGTCAAACACACTTCCTGCTGAACTCCCTCGATCCGGGACGTATTATCAGATCATCTACGTCACTTATCCGAGAATATTCCGCTGTTTTTAGTCTTTAAATCGTCGCTAAACTCGTTAAAACTCATTTCTGCCTCTAAATACGATAACAGCTGCAGCAAACCCACTTCATATTGTCTTTTCAGCGCCAACTTCACTAGATTGTATTTTGCGCTGGTGCCATCTGCTGGCTGGATGCACTCAGTGTCATTTCATAGTGACTGATAATAAAGTAATTGGATGCCCTGCTTTAGTCCTACTTTAGACCTGGTTTAGTCCTGGTTTAGTCATGGTTTAGTCATGGTTTAGTCCTGCTTTAGACCTGGTTTAGTCCTGGTTTAGTCCTGCTTTGGTCCTGCTGTAGACCTCGTTTAGTCCTGGTTTAGTCATGGTTTAGTCCTGCTTTAGTACTGGTTTAGACCTCGTTTAGTCCTGGTTTAGTCATGGTTTAGTCCTGCTTTAGTACTGGTTTAGACCTGCTTTAGTCCTGCTTTAGTACTGGTTTAGACCTGGTTTAGACCTGCTTTAGTCCTGCTTTAGACCTGGTTTAGTCCTGGTTTAGTCATGGTTTAGTCCTGCTTTAGTACTGGTTTAGACCTCGTTTAGTCCTGGTTTAGTCATGGTTTAGTCCTGCTTTAGTCCAGCTTTAGACCTGCTTTAGTACGGCTTTAGTCCTGCTTTAGGCCTGCTTTAGTCCTGCTTTAGGCCTGCTTTAGTCCTGCTTTAGGCCTGGTTTAGTCCTCCTTTAGTCCTGGTTAAACACTGAGCCGCCCTGGACCTTTAACAGACCTTGGATCAGTTTCTCGGGTCACAAAGTGCAGCAGATGCCAAAGAAATGACCAAACATTAGAACCAATAAAACTGTCTGATGTGACGAAGTGAATCTCAGATAAGAAACGAGAACTCTTTAAAACTACGACCGTCGAGAGCGGCCAAACTTTTCCCAAACATAAACATCTGAACAGCACTGCCTAATTTAGACATGCACTCTGTAGTCCTGCTTCAGTCCTGGTTTAGTCCTGGTTTAGACCTGGTTTAGACCTGGTTCAGACCTGCTTTAGTCCTGGTTTAGTCCTGCTTCAGTCCTAGTTTAGTCCTGCTTCAGTCCTGGTTTAGACCTGGTTTAGTCTTGGTTTAGACCTGCTTCAGTCCTAGTTTAGTCCCGGTTTAGACCTGGTTTAGTCTTGGTTTAGTCCTGCTTCAGTCCTAGTTTAGTCCTGGTTTAGACCTGCTTCAGTCCTGGATTTGTCCAGGTTTAATCCTGGATTTGTCCTGCTTTAGTCCTTGTTTAGTCCTGGTTAAGTCCTGTTTTTTTCCTGGTTTTGTCCTGGTTTAGTCCTGGTTTGGTTCTGGCTTAGTCCTGGTTTAGTCCTGCTTCAGTCCTAGTTTAGTCCTGGTTTAGACCTGGTTTAGACCTGGTTTAGACCTGGTTTAGTCTTGGTTTAGTCCTGGTATAGTCCTGCTTTAGTCCTTGTTTAGTCCTGGTTAAGTCCTGTTTTTTTCCTGGTTTTGTCCTGGTTTTGTCCTGGTTTGGTTCTGGCTTAGTCCTGGTTTAGTCCTGCTTCAGTCCTAGTTTAGTCCTAGTTTAGTCCTGGTTTAGCACTGGTTTAGCACTGGTTTAGTCCTGCTTCAGTCTTGGTTTAGACCTGGTTTAGTCCTGCTTCAGTCCTGGTTTGGTTCTGGTTTAGTCCTGATTTTGTCCAGATCTAATTTAGTTCTGGTTTAGACTTAGATGAGTTTGGTTAAAGTCCTGGTTTTGCCGTGGTTCAGACTGAGCAGCGTTGTGGTTTAGGTCAAAGGTCAAGCACCAAAATGGACCAAAACAAAGATGGCGGCGCAGACGGACGTACTTTGGACACAAGAAGCGCTTTGTGCATTTGTGGAGGGAAAGATGTCTGTGCTTTTGTCTAGACTGGATTTAACAAGAGTTTGATTTCTCGTCTTCAAATATTCCTCATAATAAAGTCCTAGTTCAGTCCTGGTTTAGACTTGGTTAAATCCTGGTTTAATCCTGGTTTAGTCCCAGTTTAGTGCTTGTTTAGTCCTAGTTCAGTCCTGGTTTAGTCCTGGAATAGTCCTAGTCTAGTCCCTCAATAGTCCTTGTTTTTAGCCCTGGTTTAGTCCTGGTTTAGTCCAGCTTTAGTCCTTATTTACAGTACAGAAAGTCTTGCTTTAGTAGTTCTCAACTCCTGGATTAGACTTCCTTTTAGTCCTGGATTAGTTTTATTTTAGTCCTGGTATAGTCCTAGTCTAGTCCCTCTATAGTCCTGGTTTTATTCCAGATTATAGTTTAGTTCTAGTTTTGTCGTGTTTTTGTTCTAGTTTAGTCCTGGATACGTTCTGGGGTTTCCAAGGTCTAGCTCTGGTTTAGTCCTGGTTTAGTCTTGTTTTAGTCCTGGTTTGGTCCTGTTTTAGTCCTGTTTTAGTCCTGTTTTAGTCCTGGTTTAGTCCTGGTTTAGTCCTGGTTTAGTCCTGGTTTAGTCCTGGTTTGGTCCTGTTTTAGTCCTGTTTTAGTCCTGTTTTAGTCCTGGTTTAGTCCTGGTTTAGTCCTGGTTTAGTCCTGTTTTAGTCCTGGTTTGGTCCTGTTTTAGTCCTGTTTTAGTCCTGTTTTAGTCCTGGTTTAGACCCTGTTTAGTCCTGGTTTAGTCCTGGTTTAGTCCTGGTTTAGACCCTGTTTAGTCCTGGTTTAGTCCTGGTTTGGTCCTGGTTAAGTCCTGTTTTAGTCCTGTTTTAGTCCTGGTTTAGTCCTGGTTTAGTCCTGGTTTAGTCCTGGTTTAGTCCTGGTTTAGACCCTGTTTAGTCCTGGTTTAGTCCTGGTTTAGTCCTGGTTTAGTCCTGGTTTGGTCCTGGTTAAGTCCTGTTTTAGTCCTGTTTTAGTCCTGGTTTAGTCCTGGTTTAGTCCTGGTTTAGTCCTGGTTTAGTCCTGGTTTAGTCCTGGTTTAGTCCTGGTTTAGTCCTGGTTTAGTCCTGCTTCAGTAAACTACAAATGTTTAAAGCATCACATATTTCCCAAGGCTCAGAGTCTGACAAACGACTTCCTAATTTAGACATAACTCTAGTCTCAGGTCTGGACTTAGACCTGAGCGAGGGGGGAGAGAGGGGGAGAGCGAGGGGTAAAAGAGAAGGGGGGAGACAGGGAGAGATGGGGAGAAACAAGGAGAAGGAGAGAGAGGAGAGGAAAGAATGAGGAAAACAGAGATAGAGGGATAAGAAGTTGGAAAGAAATAGAAGACAATGAGAAAATGGGGAGAGAAGGAAAGAAGGAAAGGAAGTAGAGGAAGGAAATGAGAGAGAGAAGAAGAGGAGAGGAAAGAAAGAAGGGAGGAGGGGAGGAAAGAAGCAGAGGAAGGAGAGGAGGGAGAGAAGTAGAGGAAGGAAAGAAAGATATTAGGGAGAGGAGGAGAGGAAGGAAAGAAGGAGGATGGAGAGGAAAAGGGAAGGAGGGAAAGAAGGAAAGGAAGGGAAGGATACAAAGGAGAGGAGGGAGAGGAGAGGAAGGAAAGGATGGAAGGAGAGAAGAAGGGGAAGAAGGGAAGGAAAGAAAGAAAGAAGGAGAGAAGAAGAGATGGAGAGGAAGGAAAGAAGGAGAGGATGGAGAAGAAATGGGGAGGAGGGAAAGAAGGAAAGGAAGGGACGGAGTGTAAGGAGAGGAGGGAAAGGAGAGGAAGGAAAGAAAGGAAGGAGAGAATGAGAGAAAGAGGGAGATGAAGGAAAGAAGGAGAAGAAGGGGAAATGGAGAGATGGACAAAAGGAGAGGAAGAAAGAAGGAGATGAAAGAGAGGAAGGAGAGGAGGGAGAGAAGGAGTAAAGGGGAGGAAGGAAAGAAAAAGGAAGGAAGGAAGGAAGGAAAGAAGAAGAAGGGGAAATGGAGAGATGGACAAAAGGTGAGGAAGAAGGGAAAGAGAGGAAGGAAAGGAGGAGATGAAAGAGAGGAAGGAGAGGAGGGAGAGAAGGAGTAAAGGGGAGGAAGGAGAGAAAAAGGAAGGAAGGAAGGAAAGAAGAAGAAGGGGAAATGGAGAGATGGACAAAAGGTGAGGAAGGAGGGAAAGAGAGGAAGGAAAGGAGGAGATGAAAGAGAGGAGGGAGAGAAGGAGTAAAGGGGAGGAAGGAGAGAAAAAAGGAAGGAAGGAAGGAAGCAGAGGAAGGAAAGCGAATGAGAGAAAGGAAAGAGAATGAGAGGAAGGAAAGAAGGAGAGGAAGGAAAGAGGGAATGGAATGAGACAAGGAGAGTAATAGAGGAAGGAAAGAAAGAAGAGGAACAAGAAGAAGGAGAGAAGGAGATAAAGGAGAGGAGGGAAAGAAGGAGAGGAAGGAATGAAAGAAAGGAAGAAGAGGAGGTAAAGGAGAGGGGGGAGAGGAGGGAAGAAAGAAAGAGCCGGGTGAGACGAGTGTGAGAGAATGAAAGAGGAAGAGGGGAGGAGGGGGAGGAGGGGGGAGTCCAGATGAGAAACATCTGGGGAGGTCGCCTTTACAAGCAGCTCGGACAAATTAAGCATCGGAGAAACAAGAGCTGAGCGTGGGGGCGGGGAGAGCGGCCGGCATGTGCACAAGCCTCCAAAATAACACCGAAAAAGACTTTGAACGCCGTGAGAAAACCCAAAAGTCCAGGTCCAGTCCAGGTCCAGTCCAGGTCCGGTCCAAAGTCTGGTCCGAAGTCTGGTCCGAAGTCTGGTCCGAAGTCTGGTCCGAAGTCTGGTCCGAAGTCTGGTCCGAAGTCCGTCCTACCTTCCTGAAGAGGTATCCTGTGCTCCATCGCCAAGCCCCGCGCAAAGAGCTCAGGCTTCTCCTCAAAGAACCCCCGCGCTCCATGCTTCTGGTCCGGATCCCGGTCTGGACTCGGCGGGTCAAGACTCTGGTACGGATCCAAGTCCGGAATCTGGTCCAGACTACATCAGATCTCACTTAGTCGTCTCTTTACAAGGAGCAAAAAAAACCTCAAAAATCTGACGTCCTCCCTTGGGTTTTGGTCCTTTTTTGTCTCTTCTACAAATGGTCCTTGGTCTGGACTTAGATCTGGTCTCTGGACTGGACTTGGATCTGGTCTCTGGTCTGGACTTAGATCTGGTCTCCGGTCTGGACCCAAGACTTCAGCCTTTTGACATGAGCAGAAAAAACTCCAAATTATTTATCTCCTCTTGGACTTTACTGATGGCTCTTTGATCTGGACTTAGATCTGGTCTCCAGTCTGGTCTCTGGTCTGGACTCTGGTCTGGACTTCAGCCTGGTCTCTGGTCTGGACTTAGATCTGGTCTCCGGTCTCGTCCCTGGTCTTCTTCCTCTTGACATCAGCAGAAATAAACTCCAAAGTCTTTTATCTCCTCTAAGATTTTACTGTTAATCTTTGCTCTGGACCACGGTCTGGTCTCTGGTCTGGTCTCAGGTCTGGACTTAAGTCTAGTCTCCGGTCTTGCCTCTGGTCTGGACTCGAGACTTCATCCTCTTGACATCAGAACAAACAAACCCCAACGTCTTTATCTCCTCTTGGATTTCACTGTCGCTCTTTGCTTTTTTTCTCTGCTCCGGTCTTCGGTTTGGTCTTCGGTCTTTGGTTTGGTCTACGGTCCGGTCTCTGGTCCAGATCTTGGCTCGGATCCTGGTCTAGACTCCTCAGACGGACCTCTCCCTCCCGGTTCAGTGGTGGGAGCAGCTCTGAGTGAGTCTACATCGCGTTATCGCTCGTCTCTCCCTCTCTTTCCCTTAGTCCCTCCTCCTCTTTCTGAACCTCGTCTCACTCTCGACGGAGCTGGATCCTCCAACACTTTGAGACACTTTTTAAAACTAAAACGAAACACGGACTACAATAAAAGTGTTCAACGTAAAGCGTAGAAAACGAGGCAGGAAGAAAATAAAACAGAGATAGCGATGTCCATTACAATTAAGACAAGAATCAGGATGTGACTTACAGATCTATTTGGTCAAACCATTATTTCTATTGAACATTGAGACATTTTAAGTATATTTTTAACCAAATAAAGGTTGAAAAATGGCAACTGAATGCGTCTAGATATAGAATATTTACAAATAAAGTGGATTATTCAAGAAAATCAGACATAATAATATACTTTTTTGACATTTTGATTGAATAATGCAACTTTCTTTGTCATAAAAACGTCTTTTCGTGTGACATTTTGAGTCCAGATAATGGTTGCGACTAGGATTATCTTAAAAGTCGATTGTTGTTTATTGTTGCAGCCCTAATTTTTCAATGCATTTTTTTAACGACTTGTTCAATGTTTGGACCAAATCTTCAAGGCAAATTTTATTTCACTGACAATTAACTTTTAAGCCGAGACACTACAGACTAAACGCATTTATCTATTTTTCAACATATCGGCTTTCATGTGGAAACAACAAACGTGTCCAATCTGCTCCTAAAGATGTTTTATTCTTCCATTGAATCCACTTCATCCATAGATTTCTCTGGGACTTTGTAACTTCAAAGGACGTTTTCTTAAAATGCATTTTTCTCCCTCGAGACATAAAGATCAGCCTTAAAGTAGATCCTACACCAAACTGTACAATCTGGACTCAACAAGATTCTGACAAAACGCACAGAAGGATTTGTTGAGATCTGATTCTAAAACTGATTTATTAAAGTTTTTAGTCAAAAAAATTGGGCGAAATTTGAATTTTTAGGAACATTTTCAGTCAGGTGTAGTTTACTCAAAAACTAAATAAGAAATCCAAAATCCCCTCTGTAAAGTTTTTTTTATAACTAATATTTGTACAAAATGAACCAAGGAATTTAAACCTGGTTCTGTCCATTTTCAGATTGAAATGTCCCAAATATGTGGATTTTTGGCTGTTTTTTCACATAAAATGAAAACATGACATGATGAAAAACATGTCATACTTTTTTGTCTTACATTTATGTGACTAAACTACAGAGGAAGTTTACAATGAATATCTTTAAATTTAAGATGTTTTTCCTCTTCACTTGCAGCGTCTCGCCTTAAAAAGTTTACTCGTTTTATAAGACACTTTTAGTCTGAACATCGAACCAAATCTCTGACCGTTCCGACGTCTTTCCTCCGGTTTATTTTGAAGACAGTCGAAGCGTTTTAAAGCGGAGCAGCCGGGAGAGCGTGTGTGCAGCCTCATGCAGTCATAAGACCGCTCTGTAAACTGCCCCGGGGCGGAGGGGGCGTGGCCACGGGCACCACGGACCACAATGCACTTCACCGACACACACCACAGCAAACGGACTCACGGAGAGCTCCCACAGACTCTGCCTCATGGATTTTCTTGAGATTTAAACGAGGCCCGCGCGATTTGGGAAAGATGTTCTAATTGCGATCGTTCTGACAAAGTTTTACGATTAGATTTGATTAGACTGTAGTTTAAATACAAGGATTGTGTTTAAATATCACATTTTAAACTAGAGCTGCAATTAATCAACTATAAAAAATATAATAATCGATCGTCGTAATCATTAACTGGACTAAACAGACTCTAAAACACACGTCAAAAGACCTTTTATAACAAAGACAGTGGCATTATTACATTGAAATGTCAGAAAAAGAATAGATTTTTGCCATCTCATGTTTTGAAAAAAAGTTAATATGTGAGACAGGCCTCCACTCTGACAATGTTTAAATACAGGATAAGACGTGCAAACGACTGAAAGATCTATCTGCACTCTTCTCTTTTAAAGCGCTTTATTTTAAAATGATTCTGTGTGTCTTTTTGTGTTTTGTGATTTTAATGCAACTTTTCCTGTTTATGTAAAGCACTTTGAATTGCCTTGTGTACGAATTGTGCTCTACAAATAAACTTGCCTTGTCTATTATGGATTAAATGAATTGGATTTATGTGCAATGACACTTACTAGCCAGCAGATGGAGCCTAGTGCTATTCATTTTATTCCGGAAGATCTCTTTTCCGTTGTAGTTTAACACAGGGCAGACGAGCTCAACAGAAAATAAGTTCTACATGGACTAAAAAGACGTTTTCAGACTGACCAGGAAATCGTTGCGTTGTGACTTGTTGTTGCTCGTGTTCATTAAACATTTTACACAAATCAATCTACTTTATATAATGTTTTAGCAAGAGACTTTCCCTTGTTGTCCATTTGCGCGAACACTGTTGGCGTCAAACTGGAAGTCCCTTTACGACAAGAGTGCGGATCATAGACATAAAGAGGCAAAAGTGGGCGGGGCGGAATAAGGTGAATACATATTTTAGTTATGTTAGCACTTTAGCAGATGCTATGATGCTGTTAGCAGCAGAAGTTTTTGTGTTTAGAGGCAGAAACGACTTATGTCGAGTTCCAGGCAACGGATAAGTCAGTTATTTTCCAGTTGAAAAATACGAGTTCCGACCTCAGAGCGTTCCAGCTAAATTAACTCGTATATAAACAATTTGGCTAATGCTAACTGTAAATAGCAGCTTATTTTCTGATTTATCCTATAATAAATTAGCCTGTTAGCCTTTAAACATGCTCTTGAGTGCCTTAAATTTGCATCTCATGTTTAAAAAAATTCATTCTGTGACCTGTGTTATCAGTCACTATGAAATGACGCTTACTGAGTGCATCCAGCCAGCAGATGGCGCCAGCGCTATATACAATCTTGTTAAATGAGCACTGAAAATAAGTTCTGATGTGGATTTGCTGCAGCAGTTATCGTGTTTAGAGGCAGAAATGCTCAGAACGAGTTTAGCCATGATTTAAGGACTAAAAACAGTAGAAGATTCTCAGATAAATGACGTATGAAGTCTGAAAATACGTCAAGGAAGAAGGCACGACGTGTGGTTGACGCTCAGAGGGGGAGGATTTTCTAATAAACATTCCTCAAAACAACGTGAATGCAGCTGAATGCAACAGAACATTGTTGGAACAGGGTTTAAGGACACATTCTGCTCCAGTGACTTTTTTGAGCTTTTAACCCTGTTCTCTAATGTTCCATCATCAAAAACACACCTGAAGTAGCATTCAGCTGCATTCACGCTGTTTTGAGGAATGTTTTGTAGAAAATCCTCTTCCTCCGAGCGTCAAACACACGTCCTGCTGAACTTCCAGGATTTTCTGACTTTCATCTACGTCATTTATCAGAGAATCTTCCGCTGTTTTTTGTCCTTAAATCATCACTAAACTCGTTCTGAACATTTCTGCCTCTAAACACGATAACAGCTGCAGCAAATCCACATCAGAACGTCTTTTCAGTGCTAACTTCACTGGATTGTATATAGCGCGGGCGCCATCTGCTGGCTGGATGCACTCAGTGTCATTTCATAGTGACTGATAACACAGGTCATAGAATGAATAAGAAACTCTTTTTATTTTTTAAACATGAGATGGCAAATTTAAGGCACTCAAGAGCATGTTTAAAGGCTAATAAAAATATGAAAAATGCAGACTATTTTCCTTTAAAAGCTCAAAAAAGTCACTGTAGCAGAATATGTGCCCTTTAAAAGTCGGCTGGCAAAACAATAACTTAGCTCTCTTTTTCATCGCCATGAAATCCACAGTTAAACAACCAGAACAAAGAACTCTGTGAACATTTTCAAAGCGGTGGCGACTGTAACGCAGGAGAATAAAGCTCACTCAAACATGCACGAATCCCTCCAAACACAACGTCAAGTGTTAACGATCTCTTAAAGTTCATTGTGCACATTGAAAGTCCGTACTCGTGCGCATTTCGGTGTCTGAAAACCCCAAACTCAATTCACATTCACTAATTTAATTCCCCATTTAATTCGATTTCAAAAATATTGCCAAACACTGCTAGCTTGTCCTTAAATGTACCGTACCTTGCGCCGTCCTCTTTTTGCCCAACACCCAAACATTTCCAAGAGAAACTCCTCCAGAAATACATCTTTGGAACTGACTACGATCCAAAAACTACACCGCTCTCTCCAACAGACAAAAACACACATAATTTCGTTGTGTTTAACCAAAGCTAATCGCCGCTTAATTTCGACTCGAGCGTTAAAAATAGCCCGGAGTCTTGCCCCCGGGGAATTGCGCTCATGTTTTGGAGAGTTTCTATATGAAGCCGAGGCGTGGCGTTTCTCTAAACTGTACGAAAACACACCGGCGGAGCCAAAATCAGCAGACTTCCTGAATTCTTTCTCAAATCGGACTCGCATTTTGGGTTTTGTGGAGGCAGCGGTCGCCGGACATTGGGTGGTTTCGCGAACTGAAGTTACTCAACGCAGCTTTTCCCAGACGACAAACATGACACGGGAAGTCGTCCGCGGGGTTTTTCAGGCGGAGGGAATGAGCTGCGGTGCACGTCGAGGCACAGACGAGGCGTTATAAGTGCTGGGTTCAAACTGTCTGCAGCGGCTTTGGACTCGCTCAGGTTTGACAAAACATCCAGTCTGGGCTTTCGAAGTAACACAAACGTTGAAAATAGTTGTGATTTTGATTGAAATTTGCGTTTTCTGATGCAGTTTTACTAAAAAGACTCTATTTCAGTGTATTATTCCACTTTTTTCCATAATTCTTTCTATTTTCTACTATTTTTGCAACTTTTTTTCTTTTGTTATCTCTCTATTATTTTGCAGTACAATAGTGTTAAACAAGGCTTGACACCTTCAAATGCAGTGGTGAATGTAGATTCCTATTTGTTGGCCCATTTTCTAGGTTTATTCACTTTATTCCTGAAGTTGCCGTACGCGCCGCCGTCTTGTTTCCGACGAGCTCAACAGAAAATAAGTTCTACATGGACTAAAAAGCCGTTTTCAGACTGACCAGGAAATCGTTGCGTTGTGACTTGTTGTTGCTCGTGTTCATTAAACATTTTACACAAATCAATCTACTTTACGTAACATTTTAGCGGCGAGACCTTTCCCTCGTTCGTCATTAGCTTTAACAGAGTTCTCGTCAAACGGAAGTGCGTTTACAACAAAAGTGCGAAAAACGGCAAAAGTGGGCGGGGCAGGATAACGTGAATATTCTCAAAATAAAGTCAAACATTAGATATAAGGCTAATTTATCACTTTGCGTGTCGCCTATTTTTTTGTGTTTGGGGGTCGCGATTGTGAACTATTATTATTTTTGGGGTCGCGACTGATAAAGTTTAAGAACCACTGAGCTATTGTGTCATTATTTTGTGAATCAATGACATTTGACTAAGTTTAAGTTAAATAAACGTCTATCTAAATGTAAAGGATCATCTTAAAGTCTAAACGACAGCTTCTCAAAATGTTCTAATTCTGACTTTAGTTTGGTGGGAGGGCATCTGTGGTAATTGTTTATCACAGTTTTGCATCAGTGGTGTTGCAGTTTGTGAAGAAATTTGGAAGGATAAAAGTTTAAAACTGCAGGAACCCCTCTGTGATGTCATCAAAAAGCGACGAGCCGTTGGAAATAAAGAGACTATTCACACACAACGGATGGATTTTTTGACAGCTTAAAGCATCATTCAACAAAATAAAGTTGTTATAAGGAATTATTATTTGTCAAATCATAACTATTGTGTAATTTTTGTTGTTTTTGGCCCTTGTTTACACTCTGGTTGCTATGGTAACAGTTGTGGAATTATGTCTAACTATGTCATATTTGTGCTCATGTTTAACCAGGAAGTGACATTATAAACTTTAGGAGTATCTATTTGATTAAATTTTGCGCTAAAAAGACTGTCTGCAAGTGCAAAAGAGACCAAATAAAGTCTGTTCCCATAAAACCACTCAATTAAAAACAACATGATCATATCTTTGCATTCAAATATATTAAATGCAACACAAAATTACAGCAATCCCAAATAAAGCACCTCTGTTTTAGTTGGATGTGTCTTCTAACCCCTTGATTTTCAACCAGTGCGCCGGGGAACACTAGCACGCCTTCAAGTATTGCTAGGTGTGCCTTGAAAAACATTTTATCTTACCATTTTGGACTATCCTGACCATACTTTTGTTGTGAAAAATAAAGCAAAACAGTCGCAAATGTCAAATTTATACACCCAGACAGTGGCAGAATCATTAATAGCCGTATTATAAACCATATTTTGCAGTGTGCCATGGTATCTTTTCAACTAAAAAGGTGTGCAGCAACTCAAAAAAGGTTGAAAAATAATGCCTTAGAGCCTTGATTTTCAACCAAAACCATTACTATTACCAAATTTAAACAACTAGACAGTGGCACAGACATTAATTGTCTCATTGTATACCATATTTCTTACTAAATGGAATGATTTCGTAATGTTTTAGGAGTAGGTGGCGTGCCGTGGTAAACCCAAAACGTGTGCCGCAACGCAAAAAAGGTTGAAAAACACTGTTCTAACCTGTTACAGACTTTGAAGTCCAAAAGATTTGCTTTGGTTTGATCATTTTCAGTGTACCTTGCGCATAATTAATTACATATGTATCATCAGTATCATTTGTCAGAACTTAGTGGCTGATATCTTTGTTATTTCTGGGGGTTTTTGGGGTAAAAATGTAATCAATTTATCATCAAATGTGTCGAGGGTCAGACCAAACATTTGTCCCGTGAGACGCCGGACGAATCAACCTGTTCCAGTGCCATTTCTGTCCCGTTTCACAAACATAAGTCACGTGAAGAAGAATACCAACGCCTATACTTAAGGAGGCTTAGGTTACACGGAGTGGAAAAGAATGTCATGCTTTTGTTTTATAGAGCACGCATTGAATCTATTTTACAATACGACAAGTCAACATGGTTTGGAAACCTGTCTTAAGACTTAAATCACAGATTTTTACTTTGACCAAAAGAGCAGGTAAAATTATTGGCGTGGCTCAGAGTTCGCTACAGCAAATTTTTGAGGATATTGTTAGGAGACTCGGCAGCAAGGTGGTCAACAACCAACTCATATTCTTTACAATCAATTTGAGACGATGCCATCAGGGAGAAGGTGTAGAGTCCCAAACTGCAAACTCAACAGATTTAAAGGTCCCATAACATGCAAAATTGACTTTTCAGAGGTTTTAACCTTCCTACAGTGCTATTTGGGCCTCGTATGTTGTGCCCAAAGTGTTTTTTTGATTGATTCCCTCATGTTTTCACTAGAGAACTGTCTTTTCCGTCCCCCTTGGCTGAGCAGCAGACGGGGGCTCCTCACTAAGATGACGCGGTGTTTAAGCCACGCCTCCAGGAAGCGCGCAGCCGCAAGAATAAAAACAGCTAATGCTAATGCTACACAGTAATTACACGATGGATACGACAGATCGAAGAGTTAGCTTGTTATTTACCAAACGGCACGTCCGTCGTCGAGGCCCTGGAGCACGTCAAACTCCAGGTCAGATCCAGGACGTAGGACTCAGCACGACGCACCGTCAGGGCGATAAAATGTTTATTCTGTGTTCGTGTAGCGCTTTTTACCGTAGCACACGGTGAATGCACAATCACCGCTCTAGGCTTCGGCACGTTTGGGGCGGGGGTGGTGCGCGGGTGGGGCGGGGGAGGCAGCCTGCTCTCTGTTCGGGGGGGTCAGATCTCAGAGTGAGCCGTTTGCTTTTGCAAGGAGGGGGGCCAGTCCAAGAAATGGGTGTTTTTTGTAAACTGTTATGTTATGGATATTACACAACGAGAAAATGTATCAACAAAGCCCTTAGAATAGACTGTGTGAAGGGGAAAAGAGCAGAATATGGGACCTTTAAGCTTTCATTTATACCATTAGCAATCAATCTGCTGAATTCAGAGAGTGCAGTCAAAAAATAAATGAACTAATATAGAAGAGCGGCCATTCAGGTGTTTTGCACACAGGCTTAGGGAATGTGCAATCAAAAAAATTGCACACGTTAGGGAATGTGCAATCACAAAACTGCACACAGGCGAGGGAATGTGCAAAAGGCCCAGGGTATGTGCACTTGAGTATTTAAATGTATTTAAAGGGCCCATGACAGGTTGGGCTACTCATTTAACCAAAATGTAGTTCAGATAAACATATTTCAAAATTAGCTAAAATTCTTTACAAATTTTACATCGTTTTCGCAATTTTTAGCTTTTTAATTTTACTTCCTGGTTGTAAATGATGACATCACACTAGGAAATTACCATAGCAACCACACTGTACACTGGGCCAAAACTCATCTAATGTCACATTTTTTTGATTTGACAAATAAAAATAAATGTGAACACCTTTATTTTGTTGAATTAATGTTTAAAGGGTCAAAAAAGTAGTTTATTTTGTGTAAATTCTGCATAACCTTTGTCTCCCCAGTGTGATGTCATCAGTTTGTTTACTTCCTGTATTTTTCAACAGGTTTTTCAACTTTTCTCCACAAACAGCGACCTGATTGGTGTAAAACTATGAGTTATATTTACAACAGGTATTAATACACTAAATAAAGTAAAAATTAGAAAATCATAGAAACCTGTCATACGCACTTTAAGACTGTGATTGTTTTATGTTGTTGTGACTGACAGGCGCCTGATGTCGTGTCACTCGTGGCTTCTGTTGGTTTGTATTTTGTGTTCAATGGTGATGCTAATTGTTTTGCTTGCACTGTTGATGTCTGTGTCTGAGCTGAAGCATGTGGTGCCTTGTTCCACGACAAATTTCTCTCACGAGAGACAATAAAGGATTATCTTATCTTATCTTAATACGTTTGGTCAGTTTTAAGACAAGTTGAACACATATTTATGGGACACTGATCTCGCGTCTGGACCTAAAGCGTTGACCCGGAGCAGGAGGCGACGATGTGTGTGAGACTCACCAGAGTGTCTACATGTTTGAGCTGCAGGTCAGGACTCGGAGCCTGTTCAAAACACACAAAAAGACACAGCGTTAGACTCATTTTCACATCTCAAAGTCACTCAAAAGTAGGTCTGGGCGATGATAAATGGTGATAAAAATCGAATCGTGAGCTGGTCCCTGTGACAATCTGCTGTTTTTGTGAAATCGACGTATCGCGATTCGTTGTTTTTCTGTCTTTGATGCAGCTGTCTGTTCAAACACACTTTTTCTCCTGTTGTTTAGCCTCTGAGGCCTCTGAGCAGATGACTTTATTTACCTCTTATAGACGAGAGCTGCACAATTCAACGAAATCGATACAAAAAGCGCGATCGAAAGCGATGAAAATGCGCACAAAAGCAACCAAAACACACCGGCAGACAAGAAACACAACTCAAGAGCGACAAAAACGTGAAAAAGGGCGCATTTAAATATGACAAACACAACTGAACGTGACAAAAACTAAAAAGCAACAAAACAGAATCAGATTATTCAAACCTAAATTGCAAATCTAATCTTAATTGCACTGGTCAGAAGAATCACAATAAGATATTTTTCCTAAACCGTGCAGCTCTATTAAAGGCAACAGAAAAAAAACAAAGTGAACATGAATCGTGATCAAATAGAAATCATGATCTGGCATCTATTACAGCTTATATTTTTTTGTTTGGTTTTTTTAGTTGCTCTTTTTTTATTCAAGTGTCATTTCGTGAATATGAACTGAGCATGTCTTTCCGTTCAATTCATTTTACTGACTCCTTAAAAATATGTGAACAAAACATTCTAAATTCTGGAACAGAGGGAAAAGTGAAGTAGAAAATAGTCTGATTTCAACGGGGAAAGTGGGATTAGCCTCAGAATATCACAAAATATAAAAAAATCAAAGTGGTTTTGTCAAAAGAAAACCGCTCAGACACATATTAAACTATTATACTAATTAGATTTTACATTATTTGTTTATTTAATAGACGTTTTTGGACATTTTGATGAAGGCAAATGTTGATTTTTAGGATTTACAGGAAAAATACTCACAGAAATGTTGACCCCACAATAATTTTTCATTTTATCTACAGATTCATAACACACGTGATCACAAATTATACTTTTTGTGATATTCATATACAATGTAGAGAGAAAATATTCCATTCTTTGTAATAAAATAGCTAACATTCTTACACTGGAAACTCTAAATGTTTGCTCTAAAGACATAAACCCCTTTGCATTTTAATCTAATGTCATAATAATCACCGAAAATATATCATGACATTTTCTTGAAACCAGTGAAATATTCTGCATCACATCAGCAACTAGAGTCAAAACGTCTCAAATCCAGATAAAAATGATCAATTCAAGCCATTTTAAGCTTGGATAGATTAACATTTTTTGCTTTGGAGGGTCTGTAGGCGACTCAGACTGGGATTGTTTTGTTGAAACTGCATTTGAAATCAGATGGTAATGGAGATTGTCGAGTTGTGACGATTGAGGTCTTTTGTCGGTTCCGTGTGACTCTGAGGCCATTGCTTGTCCAACACAAATTTCTCCAGTAAAAGCTAATATAATCTAAAATCCCTTAAAATTGGAATAAAAAACAGATCCTTTGGTTTGTTTAAAAGAATAGCAGCGGCTGGACAAAGCTGTTTCTGTGAGTTATTTCTCCGATTGATGCCTGACCGGCCAAGACCACAAGCTTTGACGATACTGTACGAAGACATTTTGGTTTGGAAACGCTCCAAATGTGCACGAACGACAGGCGGATTGACCAATCAGAGAAACACGTTGACCGTTCTTACGAGTAAAAAAAAAAGAGAAGAGAAATGCACTGCAAAAATGAATTTCTAGATGAGTTCTCTCAGTTTCAGACGTTTTGACTGGTTAAAGATTAGTTCAGACGATTTATTTTACTTGTTTCGAACCGTTTCTGACTTATTTCAATACATTATTTCATTCTTCAAGCCAAATTATCCGTCAGTGGGTTAAGATAATTCTACGTAACCCATTGGCAACGTATTTTAAGCTAAATTATCTCATGATCAGTCAGAAATACCTTGAAACCAGAGAAATATTCACTTTAAATCCAGGTAAAAATGATACATTCAAGTCATTTTAAGCTCGACCAGATGTACATTTTTTGCTGTGTGGAGGGGATTTCTGCAGAATCAAGAAACAACGCACTAAAGTCTGTAAATCTGACGTAAAAGAAGTTATATGTGAAGTTATATGTTCAGTTTCGAATGACAGAAGAACGTTAGAGAGAAGTCTTAAGACGCGTTCTACACTGCAAAAATGAATGTCTAGATGAGTTAAAATGTCTTGATTTCAGGATATTAATCTGAATTTCAGATATTTTGACTCGTTAAGATCAGTTCAGACGATTTATTTGATGGAACTAGATTATTTTACTTGTTTCAAACCATTTCTGACTTGTTTCAACACATTATTTCTTACTTCAAGCCTAATTATCTAAAATGTAAATCTATCCAAGCTTAAAATGGTTTGAATTCATTTTTTGTCTGGATTTGAGAAGTTTTGACTCAATGAGATTTAATTGCTGATGTGATGCAGAATATTTCGCTGGTTTCAAGGTATTTCTGTCTGATCATACGATAATTGTGCTCAAAATAAGAAAATACATTTGTCAGTGGTAAGTAAAATGATCTTAACCCACCGACAGATAATTTGGATTGAAGTAAGAAATAATGTGTTGAAACAAGACACAAATGGTTTGAAACAAGTAAAATAATCTAGTTCCATCAAATAAATCGTCTAAATTAATCTTAACGAGTCAAAATGTCTGAAATTCAGATTAATATCCTGAAATCAAGACGTTTTAACTCATCTAGACATTCATTTTTTGGACGGTGCCGAGTGAGGAGAGTTTTTTGTGCTGGTTTATTGTACGATTCTAGACCCTTCAGAATTCAAACTAAACCTACAAGAGACAATGACACCCAACAGACCTGACACCCGTCCCAGACTTTACAGGTTTTGGTAAAAGACGGGGAAAATACATGCAGCTCTGGCCCCCGAGAAGAGAGCGTCACCATTTGACTAAACATGATCGTCTTTTCATCATGAACTGACAAGAAGCATAAACACAGCTCCACAAATATGTCTTTGGGCCAAAAGGGGCTCGACGCTTCTCCACGAGCTGATCTTTGAAGCCCCTGAGAGTTCCCCTGAAGTGTCCCGCCCCGAAACATCCAGGGCTCATCCATAACCTCCAGGATAAATATTTACACTGAGAGACAGGCCGCATTAGAGAGGGGGAAGAGAGGGGGGAGAGAGAGGGAGAGAGGGAGAGGGAGCAGAGGAGAGGGAGAGAGAGGGGAGAGAGGGGGTGTGGGAGAGAGAGACAAAACAAGAGAGAGAGAGAGAGAGAGAAAGGGTGGGAGAGAGAGAGGGAGGGAGAGAGGGTGTGGGAGAGAGGGGAGAGAGAGAGGGAGCAGAGGAGAGGGAGAGAGGGGAGAGAGAGGGGGGAGAGAGAGAGGGGAGAGAGGGAGCAGAGGAGAGGGTGTGTGGGAGAGAGGGGGGGAGAGAGGGGGTGTGGGAGAGAGGGGGGAGAGAGATGGTGTGGGAGAGAGGGGGAGAGAGTGTGGAGAGAGGGGGAGAGAGAGGGGGTGTGGGAGAGAGGGGGAGAGAGGGGGGGAGGGAGAGGGAGAGATGGAGCAGAGGAGAGGGAGAGAGAGGGTGTGGGTGGGAGAGAGGGGGAGAGAGAGAGAGAGGGGGGGGGGAGAGAAAGGGGGGGAGAGAGGGGGAGCAGAGGAGAGGGTGTGTGGGAGAGAGGGGGAGAGAAGGAGCAGAGGAGAGGGAGAGGCAGCAAGAGAGAGAGAGAGAGAGAGAGAGAGAGAGGAGAGGGAGCAGAGGAGAGGGAGAGAGGGGGGTGTGGAGAGGGAAAGAAAGCAAGAGAGAGAGAGAGAGCGGGGGAGAGAGGGAGCAGAGGAGAGGGAGAGAGAGACAAAACAAGAGAGAGAGAGAGAGAGAGAGAAAGGGTGGGAGAGAGAGGGAGGGAGAGAGAGGGGGAGAGAGGGGGAGAGAGAGGGAGCAGAGAGAGGGACAAAGAGGCAGAAAGGAGAGAGAGAAAGAGAGAGAGGGGGGAGAGGGGGGAGAGAGGGGGGTGTGGGTGGGAGAGAGAGGGACGGAGACAAGAGAGAGAGAGAGAGAGAGGAGAGAGAGAGAGAGAGAAAGGGTGGGAGAGAGAGGGGGCAGAGGAGAGGGAGGGAGAGAGAGGGTGTGGGTGGGAGAGAGAGAGGGGGAGAGGGAGCAGGGGGGCAGAGGAGAGGGAGGGAGAGAGACAAGAGAGAGAGACAGAGAGAAGAGAGGGAGAGAAAGGGAAGGGAGAAAGATATATACATAGAGTGAGAAAGAGAGAAGAGAGAGAGGCAGAAAGGAGAGAGAAAGAGAGAGTGAGGGAGAGAAGAGAGAGAGAAAGAGAGAGGATAAAGAGAGGGGAGAGAGAAGAGAGAGGGAGGAGAGAGAGAGGAGAGAGAGAGAGAGAGAGAGAGAGAGAGAGAGAGAGAGAGAGAGAGAGAGAGAGAGAGAGAGAGAGAGAGGAGAGAAGAGAGAGAGAGAGGAGACAATGTTTTCAGCTGATACAGACAGTGCAGTGGTGGAGAAGACGTCAGAGTCTCTTGAGTTTCCACAAATAAAACCCAAAAACCAACTCCCTCATCAGTAAAGCACACACTGGTCGGAGCGGCTCAGATTGCCCCGGGGCAGCTGTGGCCAGAGCCGCCGCCTTCTCCGACCACAGCCCCGAGCGCAGACGAGACGTGCGCCCCATCGACCGGCGTTTGAAGACTTTGAAGAAACCCAGAGGAGAAGCACCAGAGCCACCACCGGGGCGGGGCCGACACACACACGGAGCTCAGGAGTCTAACCCACAACCTCCCCGGGTTAACCACTCTGCCAGCTCCTCTGCTGTGGACATGAAAAGAGTCGGGACGTGCAGGAGGTGTGGTCACATCAGAGAGTCCTTCTGGAGAACATCTGGAGTCAAGGAGGTTCTAGAGGAGTTCAAATGTCTTGATTTGAGGATATTAATCTGAATTTCAGACGTTTTGACTCGTTAAGATTATTAATTTGATAGAACTACTTTATTTTACTTGTTTCAAATCGTTTCTGACTTGTTTCAATACATTATTTCTTACTTCAATCCAAATGATCTCAAATGTAAATCTATCCAGGCTTAAAATGGTTTGAATTTATCATTTTTATCTGGATTTTAGTAGTTTTGACTGAATGAGATTCACACTGGAAAAATGTACATCCTTAAATAAGAAAATAAGTTAAAAAGTGATTGGATTCGTAGTATTTATCTTGATTTAAATACATTTAGACCGTCTTAAAATAAGATTAGCCAATAGAACAAGCACATTTGTTCTTATTTCAAGTGCAGTAGCGTCCTTTTTCTAATTTCAAGACAGAAAACGCTTGTCTTTTTCACAATTTAACTAAAACAAGATATTTTATGCTTGTTCCATTGGCAATCTCACTTCAAATACACTCAAAACAGGTTAAATACTACTTACTTCAAGCACTTATTAACTTGTTATCTTATTTAAGACCATATTTTTTCCAGTGTAGTTGCTGATGTGATGCAGAATATTTCACTGGTTTCAAGGTATTTCTGATGATCCTGCAATAATTTTGCTTAAAATAAGAACATTTATTTGTCATTAGGGTGAGAAAAATGATCTTAACCACTGACAGATAATTTGGATTGAAATAAGAAATAATGTATTGAAACAAGTCAGAAATGGTTTGAAACAAGTAAAATAATCTAGTTCCATCAAATAAATCGTCTGAACTGATCTTAACGAGTCAAAACGTCTGAAATTCAGATTAATATCCTCAAATCAAGACATTTGAACTCATCTAGAAATTCATTTTTTGCAGTGTGAAGATCAAATAGCAATCTTCTGCTACTTCTATTCACCTTATTACGCCCCGCCCACTTTTGCCTCTTTTCGCCACAGTAAACGCACATCAGGTTTGACAAAAACTCTGTAAAAGCCAACGAGGGAAAAGTCTCGCTCGTTATAGATTGATTTGTCTAAAATGTTTAATGAACACGAGCAACAACAAGTCACAACGCAACGATTTCCTGAAAACGTCTTTTTAGTCGAGTAGAACTTATTTTCTGTTGAGCTCGTCTGCTCCATAGAACTATAATTAAACCTGGAAGATGAATCCAAAATGGCGCCCTGTTCCTCCCTGTGGCCTGAGCTCATTGGTGCATGACTCCAAAAAAGTGCTTTACTTCCGCATTTACTTCCTGATACGGAGGCGGCCATCTTTGCTTTAGGGCGCCACGTGACCACAATCCCCCATGATGCTTTGAGCGACGTGAACGACCAGCAGCTGCAAGTTTTTGTGTTAGCGTTAGCTTGTGTGATTGTAATTGTGTTCTTCATGTTAGACACACGTGAAGCGTCTGAAATGAAATAAAATACAACTTACAGGTGTCTCTAGTCGAGCCTTTTCCACGAGCTTCTGTTTGTATCGTCCGACGCTCGTTCATGTGACTCGCACATGTTTACTGTGACGTCACTTCAGATAAAAACGGTAATTTCTGTGATTTTATAAACGGTAGAAAAGAACATTTCCATCTATTTTATTTAAATACCGATAATAATTCAGTCCTGTCTGTGATTATAATGTGACATTATAGAAAAAGGCTGGGCCCAAGAGGCTGCAGTACCTCACACGACCACTAATCAATCTGGGACCACAGACAGAGGGGGCGTGTCTTATCCAGTTCATTTAATACATCCCGTGTAAACTACAACGGACACAAGATGGCGGCGCCCACGGCAACTTCCGGAAGGTGAATAAGGTGAATAAGACATTCTAAAGACGCACTGTGTCACTTTTCTGGAGTGTGCTGGCTTCTGAGATGTGTGTCCCATGGTATAGCATTGAACTCATCTATCTCCATGGAGACAAGCAGTTGACACCACCAGGCCAAGTTACAGGTCAGATCTGTGGAGAGGCTTAAGAATGCATGTTTTTTCAGGTAGGTTTAAGCAATAAAAACTTTTTTTTTCCCACAGATTTCCTTCCAGAACCCGGTGCTGATGGGTCACTGTTGATCTCCATAAGGTGAGGACATTTTAAGCTGTTAATGTCGTATAATACTCTGTGTTGTTAATTGTCTTTTCCATTCGAAAAATCTACAAATAAAACCGCGGCTGCGAGTATTTGCTCAAAAAGAGACAGAATAACAGATTCATCTTTTTCAAACACTGCAGGACCAAAGGGTTCTCGTCTCTCGTGTTCTGACCAGAGAAGAAGGTCAATAATAAAAGTGCATTGTTGTAAAATAAACTAATAATGAGAATGAGACGTTTCAGATGAAGAGCACAAAGTCTTGTATTAAATCAGATTATGGTGAATATTTGGGCCAAACCACATCAGCTGACTCCCATCATGCATCTGTGCTCAGGGTGTCCTGCTGCTCCGAGCCACAAGTGAAAACATAACCTGCTTTTAGTCCAACAAACAAAAAGTGGGTCCAAAAGAGTCCAAAACACACCAGGCTGCACTTTTCATCATGAACGTCACACTGAAAACATTTCTGTCCATCGTTTGTGAGATCAGAAAGAATCCACAAGACAATTTATAGAAAACATATGCAAAAAATATATTAAAATTTGGGCTGTAGTCGTCTAGTCAATTCATCGTTCAATGGTGTTTTAGTCGACCAACATTTTTTTTATCGACTAATTATTTATTTTCATTTTAAATTATTGAATGGAGTGAGTCAGCTAAAGATTCTGAAGTGAATCATGAGTTTAATTCAATTTATATATCTCTAACCCAGTGTTTTTTAACCTTTTTGGGGTTGTGGCACACTTTTTGGGTTTAAAAGCAACCACTGCACACCAGCTTCTACAAAAACATGACCAAAACAGACCATTTAGTTTAAAAAATGTGTATATAACAAGCCCACTGATGTTTGTGCCACTGTCTGGTTCTTTAAATGTTGTAATAGTGATGGTTGTGTTGTTTTTTAGTGCAGAAGTAGCTCAGGACACTCCAAAAAGGTAAATTAATCAGTCACATCCACATTTGTCAATCTGTTAACTCAATTCGACATTTTTTCAAGGCAAACCTGGCAAAACCTCAAGGCACACTAGGTGAAAATCAAGGCTCTAACCTATAAACACTGTCCCCTGGTACGTTTCTGTATAAATTGTTATTTTTTTGTGTTTTCTGTGTAATTTGGGTCAGATACAAAGAGATACTTCATGGTTTTGCCACGCCCCTTTTTAGTCGATTAATCGGTCGATGGGGAAGGTCTTAGTCGACAAAAAATGTCTTTAGTGGACGACAAAATACACTTTTTAATCCTTAAAAAGACAGCACGAACAAGACTGTATCAAACCAACCTGTGATATTTCAACAGTTTATCACAATGTAAAAAGGAAAAGATTTAATGCAAGATTTTTTTTTATGGAAGATAAAGAGGCACAAATTAAAGAACCACATATTCAGCATTTCTTTGTTGTTGTCTGGTTTATTATTAAAGTTGTTCTTTACTTTGGCGTCTCATGTTTTAGAACTTAAATTGTGTTTGTAGTGAAAAGCACACACGACTTTCTCACACCAGGGTTTGTGTTAGCGCTCCATCAAATAAACAAAAGCTAGCTTGCCCCGTCATGCTAATGTAAACACGCAGTTGTAACGAAGGTGAATTGAGTTAGAAATGCTTAGATTTAAAAACAGCACTGGAGACCTCTGGATCTACCACTGACGTCACAAACCTGGGAAATATGAAA
Organism: Rhinogobius similis; assembly: GCA_019453435.1. Classification (NCBI taxonomy): domain Eukaryota; kingdom Metazoa; phylum Chordata; class Actinopteri; order Gobiiformes; family Gobiidae; genus Rhinogobius; species Rhinogobius similis. Next base: position 4,896,323 of record CM033633.1, read on the forward strand.
CGGAGTGATTTGTGAGGATTAGAGAAGGGGCAGAGAAGATGAGCTCGTAAACATGATTACTGAAACAAATGTGAACGAAACTAACAACGTCCGGGCGCTCCACACCAACATGCACGCTCACAGTCACGTGCACGCTCCCAGTCACGTGCACGCTCCCAGTCACGTGCACGCTCACATTCACGTGCACGCTCACAGTCACGTGCACGCTCACAGTCACGTGCACGCTCACTGCCGGTCCATCTGAGTCAGTCTCTAAATTACAGGCCTGTCTTTGGGGACTCGGGGCCCGGGGCTGAGCCTTTACAGGGGAGTTTCCCTCTGAAGAAACTGTCCAGGACACGACTGCGAGGCTAAATATACAACTACTACTGTACAGGAGAACAGAGGGAGGGAGGGAGGGAGAGAGAGGGGGGAGGGAGGAGAGAAAGAAAACTGTCCAGGTCCCAACTAAATACAACTACTGTACAGAAGAACAGAGAGACAGAGAGGGAGGAGAGAGGGGGGGAGAAGGGGGGAGGGAGGAGAGAGAGAGAGCACAGGGAGAGAAAGAAAACTGTCCAGGTCCCAGCTAAATACAACTACTGTACAGAAGAACAGAGAGACAGAGAGGGAGGAGAGAGGAGAGGGGGGAGGGAGAGAAAGAAAACTGTCCAGGTCCCAGCTAAATACAACTACTGTACAGGAGAACAGAGGGGGGGCGGGAGGGAGAAGGGGGGAGGGAGAGGAGAGAGAGAGGGAGGGAGAGGGGGGAGGGGGGGGGGAAGAGAGAGGGGGGGGGGAAGAAAACTGTCCAGGTCCCAACTAAATACAACTACTGTACAGAAGAACAGAGGGAGGGAGGGAGAGGGGGGAGAGGAGAGGGAGGGAGGGGGAGGGAGGGGAGGGAGGGAGGGAGGGAGGGGAGAGAGAGAGAGAGAAAGAAAACTGTCCAGGTCCCAACTAAATACAACTACTGTACAGGAGAACAGAGGGAGGGAGGGAGGGAGGGAGGGACAAGGGGGGAGGGAGGAGAGAGAGAAAACTGTCCAGGTCCCAGCTAAATACAACTACTGTACAGGAGAACAGAGGGAGGGAGGGAGAAGGGGGGAGGGAGGAGAGAGAGAAAGAAAACTGTCCAGGTCCCAGCTAAATACAACTACTGTGCAGGAGAACAGAGAGACAGAGAGGGAGGAGAGAGAGAGAGGGAGGGGGGGAGAGAGAGAGGGAGGGAGAGAGGGGGGGTGGGAGGGAGAGAAAGAAAACTGTCCAGGTCCCAACTAAATACAAATACTGTATAGGAGAACAGAGGGAGGGCGGGAGAGGGTAGGGAGAAGGGGGGAGGAAGAGAGAGAGAGGGGGGGTGTCCAGGTTCCAACTAAATACAACTACTGTACAGGAGAACAGAGAGACAGAGAGGGAGGAGAGAGGAGAGAGGATAAATCAACTACTACTGTATAGAAGAACACTCTTTCCACTCCCTCTCTCTCTTTTCTCTCTCTCTTTTCTCGCTCTCTATTTCTTCTCTCTCATTCTTTCTCTCTCTCTCTCTCTTTTCTCTTTCTCTCTACACACTCTCAGAAGTGCATGATGGGAAAATATTCACTGTAAAAACACGCCACAGTTTTACACATCAGAATCAGAATCAGAATCAGAATCAGAAGCGGTTTATTGCCATTGTCAGTGAAATTCACAAACATAGGAATTTGCTTATTGAAGGTGCAACATAAAGCAATTAGTAAAATATAAAAAATATATAAAAAGGCATGCATAAAAATTAAGAATAAAATAGACTAAGATAGACTATATACAGAATGTACAGTTGGCAGACAGTGCCATGTGCAAATGTGTAGTGCAAATAGATTGTTCTTATATAATATAAGGCCTCAGAGAAACTCAGAGAATACTACACTTTCACAGACGCAAGAAGAAGAGTTGTGTTGGATCCATATTGTTGATTGCAATGAACAAAATGTAAAATGATTGTCAGTTATAGTTTAAAGTGACAGGTTGGACGACTAATGTGGCAAAAATGCAGTTAAGATAAATATATTTCAAACAAATTTTATCCCAGTTTAGCAATTTTTTAGGTTTTTAATTTCACTTCCTGGTTGTGAATGATGACATCACACTAGGAAATTACCAAGAAACATCCTGTACATTGGGCAAAAAACTCATCTAATTTCTTATTTCATCTTATTTCACAGATAAAAATCCATGTGAACACCTTTATTTTGTGGAAATGATGTTTAAATGGTCAAAAAATGTGTTTCTTTTGTGTAAATTATGCATAACCTTTGTCTCCCCAGTGTGATGTCATCAGTTTGTTTACTTCCTGTAACTTTCAACAGATTTTCCAATTTTTCTCCACAAACAGAGACTCAATTTGTGTAAAACTATAATTTCTATTTACAACAGGTATTAATACACTGAATAAAGTCAAAATTAGAAAATGATCAAAACCTGTCATACACACTTTAATACTAAAAAAGATAACGGTGTAATTATTTTCATTTTATTTAACGTTAGAGTTGAATTGTAGAGAAATCTAAAGTGACTTGTGGGCAGCACACGAGCTCAGACATGACCAGCAGTGCCCCCTACTGTCCCACAGCACTCACTGCACTCACAGTCAGCAGTGACCGGGAGAATCATTTTATTTACAAAAATCCTTCTACGTCTGACCCATCCTTCAGTTTGTAAGATATATTTCAATTCAAACAAACACAAACCTGTTTTAATCACATTTTTACACAATAATGCAATGTATTTATTCATTTAAACATAGGATCTTTACCCATGTTTAACCTAAATGAAAAAAAACATGTATAAAGGGCTCTATTTATTTATTTATTGAGTGTAACAAGTACATTTTAATGCAGAAAGTCTAAGTCTAAATCACTGCAGTAGCGTTAGTACACAGTATTCTAAACACAGTACATGTACACGCAGTATTTGTGTATAAATACTTGTGTGGGAAAAGCCCTGAGTCGACCCTGCTCCTCTCAGTGTTACATAACCGCAGTACTACAAATATTTGGACTTCTGTGACAGAGTACAGCTGCTCGCTCTGTCTCTCCCTCTGTCTAGCTATGTCTCTCTCCCTCCCCTTCTCACTCCCTCCCCCCTCGCTCTCTCTCCCTCTCTCTCTCCCTCTAGCCATGTCTCTCTCCCTCCCCTTTTCTCTCTCTTTCATTCTCTTCTTTTCTCTCCTTCTCTTCCTTTGTCTCTTTCCTGTTTTTCTCTTCCCTGTCTCTCTGCCCCTCCTTTCTCTCTCTCTTTCTCTCTCTAGCTATGTCTCTCTCCCCCTCTCTCTCTCACTCTTTCATTCTCTTCTTTTCTCTCTTCCCTGTCTATCTCCCCCTCCTTTCTGTCTCTCCCTCCTTTCTCTCTCCCTCCCTCTCTCTAGCTATGTCTCTCTCCCTCCCCTTCTCTCTCCCTCCCCCTCGCTCTCTCTCCCTCTCTCTCTCTCTTTCATGCTCTTCTTTTCTCTCATTCTCTTCCTTAGTCTCGTTCCCGTTTATCTCTTCCCTATCTCTCTCCCCCTCCTTTCTGTCTCTCTTTCTCTCTATGTCTCTCCCTCTCTCTCTAGCTATGTCTCTCTCTCTCTCTCTCTCGCTTTCATTCTCTTCTTTTCTCTCTTTCTCTTCCCTGTCTATCTCCCCCTCCTTTCTGTCTCTCCCTCCTTTCTCTCTCCCTCTCTCTCTAGCTATGTATCACTCCCTCCCCCTTTCTCTCTCTCTCTTTCATTATCTTCTTTTCTCTCATTCTCTTCCTTTGTCTCTTTCCTGTTTTCTCTTCCCTGTCTCTCTCTCCCTGCTTTCTCTCTCTCTCCCTCTCTCTAGCTATGTCTCTCTCTCTCCCTCCCCTCTCTCTCTCTCTCTCTTTCATTCTCTTCTTTTCTCTCTTTCTCTTCCTTTGTCTCTTTCCTGTTTTCTCTTCCCTGTCTCTCTCCCCCTCCTTTCTCTCTATCTCTCTCCCTCTCTCTCTAGCTATGTTTCTCTCCCTCCCCCTTTCTCACTCTCTCTTTCATGCTCTTCTTTTCTCTCATTCTCTTCCTTTGTCTCTTTCCTGTTTTCTCTTCCCTGTCTCTCTCCCTCTCCTTTCTCTGTCTCTTTCTCTCTAGCTCTCTCTCCCTCTCTCTCTAGCTATGTCTCTCTCCCCCTCTCGCTCTTTCATTCTCTTCTTTTCTCTCCTTCTCTTCCTTTGTCTCTTTCCTGTTTTCTCTTCCCTGTCTCTCTTCCCCTCCTTTCTCTCTCTTTCTTTCTCTCTCTCTCTAGCTATGTCCCTCTCACTCCCTCCCCCTCTCTCGCTTTCATTCCCTTCTTTTCTCTCTTTCTCTTCCTTTGTCTCTTTCCTGTTTTCTCTTCCCTGTCTATCTCCCCCTCCTGTCTCTCTCTCCCTGCTTTCTCTCTCTCCCTCTCTCCCTCTCTCTAGCTATGTCTCTCTCCCTCCCCCTCTCACTCTCTTTCATTCTCTTTTCTCTCTCTCTTCCTTTGTCTCTTTCCTGTTTTCTCTTCCCTGTCTCTCTCCCCCTCCTGTCTCGCTCTCCCTCCTGTCTCGCTCTCCCTCCTTTCTCTCTCTCTTCCTCTTTCTAAACATTGAGTCTCATTCTTCTGCATAGTTTGTCCAAATACAGTCAAACTCAGCCCTCTTCCTTTTCCCCTTCTCTCTTTCTCTTTTCTCACTCTCTCACTTGCTTCTCTCATTCTCTTCTTTCTCTCTGTTTCTTTCTCTTTTTCTCCCTCTTTTCTCTCTCTCATTTCTCTTTCTCCCTCTCTTTATTTCTCTTTGTCTTAATACTATAAAACTCCTTACTCCTCGTTTCCCTTTCTCTCTCTCCTTTCTCTTTCTATTTCTTCTCTCTCTCTCCCTCTCTCTCTTCCTCTTTCCAAACATTGTGTCTCATACTTCTGCATAGTTTGTCCAAATTCTCTTTCTCTTTTTTACTCTCTCTATTGCCTCTCTCACTCTCTTCTTTCTCTCTGTTTCTTTCCCTTTCTTTTCTCCCTCTCTCATTCCTCTTTCTCTCTCTTTTCTCACTCTCTTTATTTCTCTCTTTGTCCAAATACTGTAAAACTCCTTCCTTGTTTCCTTTTCTCTCTCTCTTTTCTCTCTCTATTTCTTCTCTCTCATTCTTTCTCTCTCTCTCTCTCTTTTTTCTCTTTCTCTCTACACACTCTCAGAAGTGCATGATGGGAAAATATTCACTGTAAAAACACGCCACAGTTTTACACATCACAGGCCTCAGAGAAACTCACTCCGTCCAAGAATCACAAAACAAACACGACATAAACACATGTATTTTAGATCAATCCGTTAAGAAACGAGCGGCAGTGAGAGCGAGAGTGTGAGAGCAAAAGGGTGAGAGCGAGAGGGTGAGAGTGTGAGAGCAAAAGGGTGAGAGCGAGAGTGTGAGAGCAAGAGTGTGAGAGCAAGAGGGTGAGAGCAAGAGGGTGAGAGCAAAAGGGTGAGAGCGAGAGTGTGAGAGCAAAAGGGTGAGAGCAAAAGGGTGAGAGCAAAAGGGTGAGAGCGAGAGTGTGACAGCGAGAGGGTGAGAGCAAAAGGGTGAGAGCGAGAGTGGGAGAGCAAAAGGGTGAGAGCGAGAGGGTGAGAGCAAGAGTGTGAGAGCAAAAGTGTGAGAGCAAAAGTGTGAGAGCGAGAGTGTGAGAGCAAAAGGGTGAGAGCGAGAGTGTGAGAGCAAAAGGGTGAGAGCGAGAGTGTGAGAGCAAAAGGGTGAGAGCGAGAGTGTGAGAGCAAAAGTGTGAGAGCGAGAGGGAGAGAGCGAGAGTGTGAGAGCAAGAGTGTGAGAGCAAGAGTGTGAGAGCGAGAGTGTGAGAGCAAAAGGGTGAGAGCGAGAGTGTGAGAGCGAGAGTGTGAGAGCAAAAGTGTGAGAGCAAGAGTGTGAGAGCAAAAGGGTGAGAGCGAGAGGGTGAGAGCAAAAGGGTGAGAGCGAGAGTGTGAGAGCGAGAGGGTGAGAGCGAGAGTGTGAGAGCAAGAGTGTGAGAGCAAGAGTGTGAGAGCAAAAGTGTGAGAGCAAAAGGGTGAGAGCGAGAGTGTGAGAGCAAAAGGGTGAGAGCAAAAGTGTGAGAGCGAGAGGGAGAGAGCGAGAGTGTGAGAGCAAGAGTGTGAGAGCAAGAGTGTGAGAGCAAGAGTGTGAGAGCAAAAGTGTGAGAGCAAAAGGGTGAGAGCGAGAGTGTGAGAGCAAAAGGGTGAGAGCAAAAGGGTGAGAGCAAAAGGGTGTGAGAGCAAGAGGGTGAGAGCAAAAGGGTGAGAGCGAGAGTGTGAGAGCAAGAGGGTGAGAGCGAGAGTGTGAGAGCAAAAGGGTGAGAGCGAGAGGGTGAGAGCAAAAGGGTGAGAGCAAGAGTGTGAGAGCGAGAGTGTGAGAGCAAGAGTGTGAGAGCAAAAGGGTGAGAGCAAAAGGGTGAGAGCAAGAGTGTGAGAGCAAAAGGGTGAGAGTGTGAGAGCAAAAGGGTGAGAGCAAGAGGGTGAGAGCAAAAGGGTGAGAGTGTGAGAGCAAAAGGGTGAGAGCAAGAGGGTGAGAGCGAGAGTGTGAGAGCAAGAGTGTGAGAGCGAGAGGGGGATGGAAAAGACAGTTCTCTAGTGAAAACATGAGGGAATCAATCAAAAAACCACTTTGGGCACAACATACGAGGCCCAAATAGCACTGGAGGAAGGTTAAAACCTCTGAAAAGTCCATTTTGCATGATATGGGACCTTTAAAGGGAATTTAAAAAACGACTTCTAACTCACTCACTCTCACAGCTCATGTTTTTTTACAGTGTATCACACCAAAATGTTAGTTATTTAGGTTTTAATAGTAGAAAATCAGAAATTTGCTGTAAAAAGTATGTCTTAGGACAATGTGGGCCAATTCACCAGGAAGCTTGAGGGCCAAGAAAAATTGGTCTGCGGGCCGCTTTTGGCCCCCGGGCCTTAGTTTAGACATGCCTGTTATAAATGATCGTAATTGAATCAACTTTCTGTGGCGTTTGTGTGAATCCTGAAGGCCTCACGAGCGCTCGGTCTCTTCAGTGAAATGTTTATAAGAGTCTGTGGAGCTGAAGGAGAGTGAAATAAACAGTGAGAGCGAAAAGCAGCGCTCACACTGGACCGAGGCGTTCGAACAGAGTCAGACGCACGGGATTTGTGCATCTCTCACTCAGAAGCAAAGACTCAAATAAACAGACTCTTTAAACGTGAAGATTGTTGACTTTTGGTTAAAAAATGTGTTGTCTGTTGCCTTCTAGTGCCTTAAAAAGTGTTCACAAATAGATTTAATTCAACCGTTTCCCATTTTGGAGTCTACTGAATGTACTTCTGCACCAAAAAAGAAACAAAACAATTAGCATTTCCAACTTTAAAGAACACAATAGTGGTTTTTTGCCACATTTTTTTTATTATAAGGTCTGATTTTGTAATGTTTTAGTTAGTTCAGTGCCGTGGTATGTTTTCAACCCCCAAAAAAACAGTACCGTGGCTCAAAAAAGGTTGAAAAACACTGGATACTGCAAAAAAATGAATTTCTAGATGAGTTAAAATGTCTTGTTTTCATTATATTAATCTTAAAGTGCGTGTGACAGGTTTTTATGATTTTCTACTTTTGACTTTATTCAGTGTTTTCATACCTGTTGTAAATATAAATGATAGTTTTACACCAATCGGGTCGCTGTTTGTAGAGAAACGTGGTAAAATATGTTTAAAATATGTACAGGAAGTAAACAAATCGATGACATCACACCCATAGACCTATAATTAAACCTGGAAGATGAATCCAAAATGGCGCCCTGTTTATCCCTGTGGCCTGAGCTCATTGGTTCATGACCCCAAAAAAGTTTCTTACTTCCGCATTTACTTCCTGATACGGAGGCGGCCATCTTTGCTTTAGGGCACCACGTGACGACAATCCCCCACTTCATATAAAAACGGTAATTTCTGTGATTTTAGAAACGGTAGAAAAGAACATTTACTTCTATTTAATTTAAATACCGATAATAATTCAGTCCTGTCTGTGATTATAATGTGCAATGATAGAAAAAGGCCGGTTCCAAGAGGCTGCAGTACCTTGCACGACCACTAATCAATCTGGGACACAGACAGAGGGGGCGTGGCTTATCCAGTTCATTTAATACATCCATGATCACAGCGGGGAGTCAATGGTTAAGCACAATTTACACAAAACAAACTACTTTTTTGACCCTTTAAACATTGATTCAACAAAATAAAGGTGTTGACGTGTATTTTTCTTTGTCAAATAAAAAAAAAGAAAAATCTGTGTGCAGTATGGTTGCTATGGTAATTTCCTAGTGTGATGTCATCATTTACAACCAGGAAGTAAAATAGAAAACCTACAAAAATTGCTAAACTGGGGTAAAATTGTGTAAAGATTTTAGCAGAAATTGAAATATATTTATCTTAACTGCGTTTTAATTAAATTAGTCGTCCAACCTGTCAGAGGCACTTTAATTTAATATGTTTTTGACTATTTAAGATTAGTTTGGAGTATTTATTTGATAGAACTAGATCATTTTACTTGTTTTAACCCATTTCTGACTCGTTTCAATACAGTACTTTCATATTTCAAGGCAAATCATCTGTCAGTGGGTTAAGATTATTTCACTTACCCAATTGGAACGTTTAGTTTCTCATTTTAAGACAAATTATCGCGTCAACCGTCAGAAACACCTTGAAAATATTCTGCACTCCTTTAGTTTGTTGAATCAATGTTTCAAGGGCCAAAAAAAGTGTTTTTTCTTGTGTGTGAAACGTCCGAAACTTGTGTGACATCATCGTGTTTTTGAACTCTGCTCCACTTCCTGTCAACATATTTTTCATCTTTTCTTCAAAAACTCGATTTGTGCAAAACTTTTATTTACATTTACAACAGGTTTTATTGCGCCAAATAAAGTCAAAAGTAGAAAATCATAAAAAAAACTTGCCATACGCACTTAAACACAGCATAAAACGTGGTTTCTAGGTAACAGTTATGGGATTTTCAACCAGGAAGTAAAATAAAATAATAAAAAAAAAATAATACTATAATAATAATAATAATAATAATAATAATGATAATGATAATGATAATGATAATGATAATGATAATAATAATAATAATAAAATAATAATAATAATAATAATAAAATAAACCTAAAAAATTGCTAAACTGGAATGAAATTTGCAACATTTTCAACAAAATCTAAACTAAAATCATCCAAACTTTTAGTAAAATGAGTGGCCCAACCGTTCAGAGACACAAACAGTATTTTATTGCAACAACTAAACTTTCAGAAAGTTTTATTATGTCACTCTGAAGCTCGTATTTCGACAGATTTTGAGGTCAGACTGTTTTTTTTTTTCTTTTTCTGTCACAGTGATGAAACTATGAGGCATAAATCCCTAACCTATAATTATTTCAAAAACCCAATACTGCGGCGTCCATCTTTGTTTGGGGCCGTTGCTGTGGAAACGCACACAAAACAGCGGGAGCGAGGATTTGCGCCGGACTTAAGGAACAGATTAGTGAGTTTTGTGATGGGACAGAGACGTGAGCAGCGCACGCCCAACAACGAAGGCCTCGTGAGTCAGAGAATTATACTTTGAATTTAATGTGTGTCCCGTTAACGAGGCACGGACTAAACCAGGACTAAACCAGGACTAAACCAGGACTGAACCAGGACTAAACCAGGACTGAACCAGGGCTGAACCAGGGCTAAACCAGGACTGAACCAGGGCTGAACCAGGGCTAAACCAGGACTGAACCAGGGCTGAACCAGGACTAAACCAGGGCTAAACCAGGGCTAAACCAGGACTAAACCATGCCTAAACCAGGGCTAAACCAGGACTAAACCAGGGCTAAACCAGGGCTAAACCAGGACTGAAACAGGGCTAAACCAGGACTAAACCAGGACTAAACCAGGGCTAAACCAGGACTAAACCAGGACTGAACCAGGACTAAACAGGACTAAACCAGGGCTAAACCAGGACTAAACCAGGAGTAAACCAGGGCTAAACCAGGACTAAACCGGGGCTAAACCAGGACTAAACAGGACTAAACCAGGGCTAAACCAGGACTAAACCAGGACTAAACCAGGGCTAAACCAGGGCTAAACCAGGACTAAACCAGGGCTAAACCAGGACTAAACCAGGACTGAACCAGGACTGAAACAGGACTAAACCAGGACTAAACCAGGACTGAACCAGGGCTAAACCAGGGCTAAACCAGGGCTAAACCAGGACTAAACCAGGACTAAACCAGGGCTAAACCGGGGCTAAACCAGGACTAAACAGGACTAAACCAGGGCTAAACCAGGACTAAACCAGGGCTAAACCGGGACTAAACGGGGGCTAAACCAGGACTAAACAGGGGCTAAACCAGGACTAAACGGGGACTAAACCAGGACTAAACTGGGACTAAACCAGGACTAAACAGGGGCTAAACCAGGACTAAACGGGGACTAAACCAGGACTAAACAGGGGCTAAACCAGGACTAAACCAGGACTAAACCAGGACTAAACCAGGACTAAACCAGGACTAAACCAGGACTAAACAGGGGCTAAACAGGGGCTAAACCAGGACTAAACAGGACTAAACCAGGGCTAAACCAGGACTAAACCAGGGCTAAACCAGGGCTAAACCAGGGCTAAACCAGGACTAAACGGGGGCTAAACCAGGACTAAACGGGGGCTAAACCAGGACTAAACGGGGACTAAACCAGGACTAAACAGGGGCTAAACCAGGACTAAACGGGGACTAAACCAGGACTAAACAGGGGCTAAACCAGGACTAAACCAGGACTAAACCGGGACTAAACCAGGACTAAACAGGGGCTAAACCAGGACTAAACCAGGACTAAACCGGGACTAAACAGGGGCTAAACCAGGACTAAACCAGGACTAAACGGGGGCTAAACCAGCTCTAAACAGTCTCTTTAAGCAAATAGAAGAGGCCAGTACACTGAAAATGAATTTCTAGATGAGTTAAAATGTCTTGATTTGAGGATATTAATCTGAATTTCAGACGTTTTGACTCGTTAAGATCAGTGGAGATGATTTATTTGATGGAACTAGATTATTTTACTTGTTCCAAACCGTTTGTGACTTGTTTCAATGCATTATTTCTTATTTCAATCCAAATTATCTGTCAGTCAAACTACTCAAATCCAGATAAAAATAAAGCCATTTTAAGTTTGGATAGATTAACATTTTTGCTGTGCAGGAGATAATTTGGATTTCCTGGTCAGTCTGAAAACGGCTTTTTAGTCGAGTAGAACTTATTTTCTGTTGAGCTCGTCTGCTCCGTGTAAACTACAACGGAAACAAGACGGCGGAGCGTACGGCAACTTCAGGAATAAGGTGAATACTCAGGAGCGCTCAATAGTCCACATTTTACGGTATTGTCCTGCCCCACACTGGAATAATTTACAACCTTAAGTAGGAAAATTAGTTAAAAAGTGATTGTATTCGTAGTATTTATCTTGATTTGAATACATTTAGACCGTCTTAAAATAAGATTAGCCAATAGATTGAGTACATTTGTTCTTATTTCAAGTGCAGTAGCGTCTTTTTTCTAATTTCAAGATAGAAAATGCTTGTCTTTTTCACAATTTAACCAAAACAAGATATTTTATGCTTGTTCCATTGGCAATCTCACTTCAAAATATATCCAAAACAGGTTAAATACTACTTATTTCAAGCACTTATTAACTTGTTATCTTATTTAAGACCATATTTTTTTCCAGTGCAATTTACGTGAAGCGTCAGGGCTGTTTCTGTCTGGCTCCAGGTGGGAGGAGCTCCACACCGCAGCCAGATGATTAGATCAGAGAGAACGCCATTTCCTGTTTATCGACGCACGAAACTCGCTTTGTCAAGACTCAAAAATGTTATATTTCCAGGGCATGACGCATCTAAGATTATCCAAAGCCAACGCAGTCTTTATATTCAATAGAAGAAAAAAAATTGACAAGTCCAGTAATCAAAAAATAATAATTGTTGACAAGAAATAATCGTTAAAAGCCAGAGCGCTCATTTCTCTCTTTGGTCTCGCTCCATCATAAACAAACTTTATTTCTCCGACTTTAATGAAACAAAAACACGACATCTGTGAAGAAATGTTTTCGATGGAGCGGAACAAAGTGCCGAGGATGTTTGTCAAACTCCCAGAACCGTTCAATCAGACGACGTCCAACATTCCAACGCTCAGCCGGGCCCTGAACGCACCGCCAAATAAGGAAACGCGACGCGCTCTTGACTGCGTTTGCTTCCTGTTCTGATAATAAGTCACTCAAAGTCGCAATTTAGAGCCTTTTTGTGCTTTTTTTAATGTGTTGGACAATTGACGACGTTGTAAACTGTCCATAATTCAACACTGAGCTGGAGACAGTTTGTTTTCTATGGTATAACTCGACTTTTAAATGTAAAAATGCAAATGTTTGACGTCGTTTTATCGTCTATAGACCTATACACTGCAAAAATGAATTTCTAGATGAGTTAAAATGTCTTGATTTCAGGATATTAATCTGAATTTCAGACGTTTTGACTCGTTAAGATTAGTAGAGACTATTAATTTGATGGAACTAGATTGTTTTACTTGTTCCAAACCATTTCTGACTTGTTTCAATATATTATTTCTTACTCCAGTCCAAATGATCTCCTGCACAGCAAAAAATGTAAATCTATCCAAGCTTAAAATGGTTTGAATTGATCATTTTTATCTGGATTTGAGTCGTTTTGACTCAATGAGATTTAATTGCTGATGTGATGAAGAATATTTCACTGGTTTCAAGGTATTTCTGATGATCCTGCGATAATTTTGCTTAAAATAGGCAAGGCAAGCTTATTTGTAGAGCGCAATTCGTACACAAGGCAATTCAAAGTGCTTTACACAACAGGAAACTTTGCATTAAAATCACAAAACACAAAAGGAAACAGAATCATGTTAAAATAAAGCGCTTTAAAAGAGAAGAGTGCAGATAGATCTTTCAGTTGTTTGCACATCTAAACAGAACAGTTTTTATCCTGGATTTAAACATTGTCAGAGCAGAGGCCTGTCTTTAAAAAATAAGAACATTTATTTGTCATTAGGGTAAGTAAAATTATCTTAACCCATTGACAGATAATTTGGATTAAAGTAAGAAATAATGTATTGAAACAAGTCAGAAACTGTTTGAAACAAGTGAAATAATCTAGTTCCATCAAATAAATCGTCTCCACTGATCTTAACGAGTCAAAACGTCTGAAATTCAGATTAATATCCCCAAATCAAGACATTTTAACTCAGCTAGAACTTCATTTTTTGCAGTGTATGGATGGGAATACTTCGAGGTCTCGGGTAAATTGTAATAATTCTGAATATTGTCTGTGTTTCTAGTCTATAAAACAGATTCTGACTCTCAGTGGGACTGTCCTGGTTAAAGAAAGGTCAATAAACATAAATAAAATAGTCCCGTGCGACTCTTCCACGTTTGTTAAAATGTTTGTAAAAATTCCCCCGGATTTTCCCTCCTGTATTTCAGCAAAGTCAGAGTCCTCGGGTGATTTTCGACCCGTGTGAGGCTCATGGCTGTGATTTGGTCTGTTTTTAGTCGTGCGTTGAAGCTTATTTCGATTCCAAATGTGTCGACGTCCATTTTACATCCAAATACGGACTAGATTCATATTAATAATCTGCTGTGGATTATTCTCCAGTCCATTTAAAGTCTATGTGACAGGTTAGACTATGATTCAATTTAAGATTTTGCTAAACATTTTGACTATTTGGCCCCAGTTTGACAGTTTTTGTATAGTTACCATAGCAACCAGACTGTAAACAAGGGCTAAAATCCATAAAGAATTACGCAATAGTTAGGATTTGACAAATAATAATCCCTGATAACACTTTTTGTTGAATGATGGGTCAAAAAATGTTGTCAGTTGTCCGTAAATTGTCTCTGTATTTTCAATGGTACGTCGCTTTTTGATGACATCACAGAGGGATTCCATTGTAGAAAATGTCATTTTAAATCTTTATTTTTCAAAATTTCTTCACAAACTGCAACTTCACAAATGTACTTTGCAAAAATGCATTTCCAGATGAGTTAAAATGTCTTGATTTTAGGATATTAATCTGAATTTCAGACGTTTTGACTCGTTGGAACTAGATTATTTCACTTGTTTCAAACCGTTTCTGACTTGTTTCAATCCATTATTTCTTACTTCAATCCAAATTATCTCCCTGCACAGCAAAAAATTCATCATTTTAACCTGGATTTGAGTCGAGACTTAATCCTGATGTGATGCAAGGTATTTCTGATGATCCTGCGATAATTTTGCTTAAAACAAGAATATTTATTTGTCAGTGGGGTAAGTAAAATTATCTTAACCCAGTGACAGATAATTTGGATTGAAGTAAGAAATAATGGATTGAAACAAGTCAGAAACTGTTTGAAACAAGTAAAATAATCTAGATCCATCAAATAAATCGTCTGAACTGATCTTAACAAGTCAAAACGTCTGAAATTCAGATTAATATCCTCAAATCAAGACATTTTAACTCATCTAGAAAGTCATTTTTTGCAGTGTAAAACTACGACAAATATTTACCACAGGTGCCCTCCCACCAAACTAAGTCAGAATTACAAAATCATGAAAACCTGTCAGCCGTCAGACAGTTCTAGTTTATATTACATTACTCGGCACAAGAAACAAAAACTGGCACAAAGTCCAACGTCTTCTCTGTCAGAATAAATGAACTAAAGTGAAACAATTGCTGCACAAAATCCTCCAAAAGTACAAGCGCTGTTCAGTTCAGTCGACGGATATAAAACCAGAAGATTATAATCCAAACAAATAAAGATAAAGTGAAATATTTGAGCATTTTCAGTCTGGGTATTTAATTTAAAAACAGTTAATCTGCACTATATCTCAAATTATGACTAGCATTTAGTTTCCCGTTCTGATCCGCGATTCAAAGTCACGTTTCAGCAGCTATTTCACCGGATGAGTAACACAAGTGGCATTTTAATTATTGTTTGTTCAAATCTGGTTGCAGAGGGGAGGCAGATTTAAGCTCCAATAAGCCCCGAAAACCTGCGCTCAGGAAAAGCTTAGCGATAATAGCCTAATTATGTCAAATAGTTAGCACGTTGTTGCTAAAGTCGGGCTGTTTTTAAACCGGAGAATTGCGCACACGGGGGAGACGGCATGGAAGTCATTAAGCAGTGAATACGGGGAAAATGAAAGAAAAAAACACTTTATAATGAGTCAAGACAATGGATAGTCTAGATCTTTAAACGAAATTCATCGAAACCGTAAATTAAATCAAGAAGAAGCTTTAGAGAAACTCGTTTAAGTGATGAAAGCTTCGCGTCGACGGCCTGAAATGTGACTTACCAGCTCGTAGTTTGTGGCCGGGACGCAGGCTGAAGAAACCTGGAAAACAAAACACGTGGTCAGACGTTTACAGATCTGAAATGTCATAAAACCATCAGAGGGATAAAGGCATAATCGTGTTAAAAAGAAAAGAACATGATGACACAATATGACTTTGATGTCTGCAGTAAAACGCTCACATTCAGGTCGAACAAAAGGCTTTTGTTTCATAAAACGACAACAAAATTTAAAGAAATAATGAAGTTCATGTTTTTCCAGTGTTCATCCAGCATTTTTGGCAGCAAGGTGTGGCACCGCGGTTACACCTCTTTTCTCAAAACAAGAGGGTTCAATCCCAGGACCGGGTTGGTCACTGGATGTAATAAGTGTTCCCCTTTATGAATGCCAGCAGAGGGCGCAGTGAGCACATCTGCGGGTGCTCTGTGGAGTGAAGCACCAGGAACAAATCTACAAACAGTCACACAAGCAACAGAAACATGCACATCCACACAAAGGCCTGGTTTGGCCAGAGTCGAACCAACAACCTTCTTGCCATGAAGAGTGCTAACCAGTGCTAACCAGTGATGAAGCCAAGGCCACTCTCTCACATTAGGGACGGCTAATACCACCATTTTTGATGTTTTTACGAAACAAAGTAATTGGGTAACACTTTATACATTGCAAAAAAATATTTCCAGATGAGTTAAAATGTCTTTATTTAAGGATATTAATTTGAATTTCAGATGTTTTGACTCGTTAAGATCAGTGGACACTCTTTATTTGATGGAACTAGATTATTTACTTGTTTCAAACCGTTTCTGACTTGTTTTAATACATTATTTCTTACTTCAATCCAAATGATCTGTCACTGGGTTAAGATCATTTTACTTACCACTGACAAATGTATTTTCTTATTTTAAGCAAAATTACTGTATGATCAGTTAGAAATACCTTGAAACCAGTGAAATATTCTGCATCACATCAGCAATTAAATCTCATTGCGTCAAAACGACTCAAATCCAGATAAAAATGATGAATTCAAGCCATTTTAAGCTTGGATAGATTTACATTTTTTGCTGTGTAATAACTACACTTATTCCTGCTTTAATAAAACATGAACAAAGACTTAATTCTTGTGAACAAATAGTTTATTAAGAATGATTCAGTCTTAGTAAGTACTTAACTAATACTCTAACCCTAACTGGACGTGAAATGGACATGTTTGTGCTTTGTTGAGGCTAAATAAGATGTAGTTATTATAAACTGTACCAGTAATTGTTTTGTTTCCAATAACAAATATCAATACTGGTCAAAACGTAAGGGGGAAGCATTTAATGAAATAAATAAAAGGGCTATGAATTAAGGCTGGGTAAAAAAATCGAATCATGAGCTCATCCCTGTGACTATTTTTGTGAAATCGTCGTATCGTGATTCACTGTTTGTGTCTTTAATGCAGCTGTCTGTTCAAACACACTTTTCTCCTGTTGTTTAGCCTCTGAAGCCTCTGAGCAGATTACTTTATTTACCTCTTAAAGGCCAGAGGTGCACAATTAAACAAAAAAAAAATTCAAAATCAAATCAGAATTTGATTTGAATAACAACTGCTAACACTGTAGTTTGGATTTGTAATTAATTTCTTCTGAAACAAGCTACAAAAGCACGTCAAATAGATATAAAAATCCATTCAAAAGCAACAAAAACGTAGCTACAAACAACAAACGTGACTCAATGCACGAATATGCGATTAAACGCGTCAAAAACGTGACTAAAAGTGGCAAAGAGGCGTTTAAATATGGAAAACACAACTGAACGAGACAAAAACACGACCAAAAGCGACAAAATTAGATATTTTTCCTAAATCGTGAAGGTCTATTAAAGGCAGTAGAAACCATATCGCCCAGCCTTACTATAAATAGGCTCTAAAGAAGCGAGTTCAGCTCAAAAATTAAGAAATGACCATAATATGTGTAAAGCAGTGCACCGTGAGTGAGTTTGAAAGGACAAGGATTATGCAATTACGCCCGAATGTGAGACAAAACAACTCCAGATATGTTTTTGTTGTTGAGGATTCCACGTCTTAACGAAGCTCAACAGAAGGTCCGTGTTCTTGGGTTTGATCTGGTTAGTTCAGACAAAGCAGCGCTGTCCAGGCGGAGCTCCTAATGTGATCACAGCTTTACAATTACAGCGTCACAAACAGGAAGAGTTTCACCGAGATTAACGCAAATGTACAGATAAGCGGAGACGAGTTTCCTTGTCGAGCTAATTTGGAGAGAGAAGCATCGTTTTATATCTGAAAACAAGGCAGTTATGGGGTTTTTTTTGGTCAGTTTTCTCGTTCAACATGTCTGCTTTCGTGTGGAAACAACAAACGTGTCCAATCTGGTTTTAAAGACGTTTTATTCTTCCATTGAATCCACATCATCCATTGATTTCTCTGGGACATTGTAACTTCAAAGGACGTTTTCTTAAAATGTATTTTCTCCCGCAGAGACTCAAAGATCAGCCTTAAAGTAGATCCCACACTCACCAAACTTTACAATCTTGGACTCAACAAGGTTTTCACGAAACGCACTGAAGGATTTTTTGATATCTGATTCTAAGCCTGATTTATTAAAGTTTTGAGTTAAAAAAAGAGGCGAAATTTGAATGTTTAGGACAATTTTCAGTCCAATCTAGTTTACTCAAAAACTAAAGAAATCGAAAATCCAATAAAGTTTTTTTGTCAAATATATGTGTACAAAATGAACCAAGAAATTTTAACCTGGTTCTGTCCATTTTTCAGATCGAAATGTCCTAAATGGGTGTAATTTTAGCTGTTTTTACACATAAAATGCTTCATTTTTACATGAAAACATTACGTGATGAAAAACTTTATATTTTTTTCCTACATTTATGTGAGTAAACTACAGGAGAAGTTTACAATTGATATCTTTAACTTTAAGATTTTCTCCTATTCACCTGCAGCGTCTCAACTTAAAACGTGTCTGGGCTTTCCTTTTGTCGACGCATTAAACCAGCAACAACACTTAAATAGTTTCAATAAATTCAACAAGAACATCTCAAACTAAGAGCGTAAACATATTTCAGCACTACTAAAAGGTCGAACGCGTACAGAGCTCAAACGTTCTTGTAGGTTTTGGACGATGAGGTGAATCAACAGAGAATTAAACGGTCTAAATGCGTGAAACCATTTCCTGTTTGCAGAGGGCATTCCTCAGAGTCACAGGGGACCAGCTGTTGTGGAGCCCGAGTCGGGGGCCAAAAACTGTACAACGTGTGCGTCGGCCGCCGTTTAAAGGGGACTAACGCTGTAGATTTTGTACAATGTTGAGCCAAAACATGTCCCTACACTACGAAAAGTGGATTTTAAGAAAGTAAAAAAGTCTTAAGTCTTAATCTCGTCTAGGAAAAAAATCTTAAAACAAAAAATCTTATTTTAAGAAATACAACCTAGCCTTTTCTTATTAAGATATATTTGCTAAAATCTGTTATATTTTGCTTGTAACAAGATACAAAGGTTATTTTGAATCTTATTTAGTATTTTTCTTAATTTGAGAAAAAGTAAGAATACAAACATGTCTTGATATCATTATCAAGAAAAAAGCTGTAATTCATATGGGAATAAATTAGATCATTTGACTTATATCAAGCAAAATTTCCTTGAAATGTGATATCTAATAAGAAATTATTGCTTACATTTTACAATTTTAAGGATATTTTTCCAACATCTAGTCTTAAAATGAGAAAAATATTCTTAAATTGAGCAACTTACAAACAAATCTTTACTGATTTATTCTTTTTTTGAGTATAATTTCCTTGAATTTCCCCCTTCATTCAGAACATTTACAGGGAGCAACTGGCTTACATTGAGACATTTTTTCTTGTTTTTTGACTTATTTTTTTCTTGACAAGCAATTTTAGTCCAATTTTAAGTTTTTTTTTCTTGTTTCTAGTAAGGCACT
This sequence comes from Rhinogobius similis, assembly GCA_019453435.1. Lineage (NCBI taxonomy): Eukaryota > Metazoa > Chordata > Actinopteri > Gobiiformes > Gobiidae > Rhinogobius > Rhinogobius similis. Next base: position 4,915,612 of record CM033633.1, read on the forward strand.
TTTTGCAGTGTAGTCATCGTTTCGCTCAGTTATTCGCAAAAACACAGCGGACAGTTTGACGAATATCATACATTTTTGTGTCTGGCTAAAAATGTTCCCCTTTCCGATTCAAACTCTCTCCCATAAAGTGTCCCGATGTGTGTGTGGGCTGTGGAGACGGACGGAGTGATGTCCTGGGAAAGAATGACGGGTTTATTGTTTCACTGCAAAAAAGGTCTATCAAAAATAAGAAAAAAATAAGAAAAATAAACTCAAAATAAGACCTTTTTACCCTAATTTAAGTGAAATTATCTGCCAGTGGAGTAAGATTATTTTACTTATCAAGTTTACTTAAAACAAGTCAAATAATGTCAATTTGAAGTAGTCCTGTCAAGTGAAAAAATATTAAAATTGGACTTTTAAGATTAATTTGCTTAATTCAAGTAAATTTAACTAAATTAGATAATCCCTTTTTGCAGTGTTGTGATGATGATGTTTTTATGTCGTTGAGAGAATCACACTTGAACGACGTCACAGAACTTTGACGATGGATTGGTCATAGTCGTGGCATTTCCTGGAATTGTTTTTATGAACTATAACATCAGCCTGTCCCGGGACTACGGGTGTAAATTAGCACAAGCGTTACACCCTGGTACAGTGCTTCTCAAACTGTTTCAGTCTCGACCCCGAAAATAAAAAAATGTTCACATTCGCGACCCCCAAACACAAAAAAATAGGCGACACGCAGAGTGATAAATGAGCCTTATATCTAATGTTTGACATTGTTTTGAGAATAGACCTAAAAAAAATGACTTTGATCAGCCAATAAATAAAAAATAAATTAAAAACCACTGCATTTGAAGATGTCAAGCCTTTTTTAAGACTATTGTATTCACATTATTCCTGAAGTTGCCGTACGCGCCGCCGTCTTGTTTCCGTTGTAGTTCACATGGAGCAGACGAGCTCAACAGAAAATAAGTTCTACTCGACTAAAAAGACGTTTTCAGGAAATCGTTGCGTTGTTGACTTGTTGTTGCTCGTGTTCATTAAACATTTTACACAAATCAATCTACTTTATGTAACATTTTAGCGGCGAGACTTTTCCCTCGTTCATCATTAGCTTTAACAGAGTTCTCGTCAAACGGAAGTGCGTTTACAACAAAAGTGCAAAAAAACGGCAAAAGTGGGCGGGGCAGAATAAGGTCAATAAATTTTTCCCATCATCTGGGGACCCCTGGAAACCATTTCGCGACCCCCATTGAGGTCCCGACCCCTAGTTTGAGAACCACTGCCCTGGTACAACGCATCGCTCCTGTTAACTCATTGAGTGCCACGGACGAGATATCACGTCTTATAAAATACTAACGCAGAGTGCCACGGACGTGATATCTCGTCTTAGGCTTTTTTAACGGCGATCGATCAATAATATCATCACGCACATTACATGTGATTTTCAGCCTTATATAATTAATTTTGGCCAAAGGGGGCAGTGTCACACACCCCAGGGTCAATAAATCACCGGAAAAGCAGCCGGGTTTTGTGGGAAGAAAATGGCGAAGAGAAAGACGAAAGCCTATGTAGCGATCCTAGCGAAAAAAGAGCGATTCAAGCACTTGACACTTGCACAGAGCTTGTCTGGCAGTGGATCTGCGAGGAGGGGAGTCGATTGAGGCAGGAGATGCCCCAGAGAGAGATGTGGGGACGGTGGTGGTGGTGAGAGCGTCCCGGTGGGAGCGGTGTGGTGCCGCTGTGGCGGCGCCCAGAGTGCTCACGTGGTCGCGGAGCCGCCAAAGCCGCGATCAGAGTCTGAGCCCAGTGACTCAGAACCGACCCGACTCTTCATCCGAGTGGCTCCTGTCAGAGAGCAGCAGGGGACACTTCCCAGATCCAGATGTTTCAACAGCGGATCTGAGGCGCAGAGGTATTTATTTCACTTCATTACGATGCAATAAAACTGTGTCAGCTCTCCATCTTGCATACGTTGTTCATCATCAAAGTAATCAAAGTAATGTAATGAATATAATACAATATACCTTTTGTATAACTATTTTGTGTAAAATGGTACATATTTCAGGCTTTTGTGTATATATTTTGTGTAAAATAGTACAAATATCAGGTTTATATTAGTTTGTGTAAAATGGTATATGTATTTCATTTTACGTTATTTATGTTACCCTGAAACAAGCAGAGGACGTCCATTGAGAGGGAGAGGTGCAGGGAGGCGTCCTTCACTGGAGGTGGATGCTGTTTGGCGTCATGGAGACTGGGAACCCACAAAGTTCCCATTCACCGCTGCCCCTGGTCCTCAGAATGCGGTTGCAGACCTGGTTTCGACCAGCCAGTGGATTTCCTGGAGCTGCTCCTGACTGACGCAGCTGCTGGGTCACATCGCTTCTGAGACCAACCTGTACGCTCGGCAGTATGTAGAGGCACACCCAGAAACTCTGCCACACTCCAGAGACAGGGTATGGAAACCAGTGACGGTCCCAGAACTAAAAAAATATTTTGGCCTTAGTTTCCTGACTGGTTACATAAAAAACCCAGCCTGGGTATGTATTGGAGTGAAGATCCTCTGGAAGCCACCCCTTTCTTCAATGCAACAATGCCAAGAAATAGGTTCCAGCTAATAAGGAAGTTTCTCCACTTCAATGACAACTCCAAACAGGATGCTGGAGATAAACTTTATAAAGTCCGTCCTGTTTTGAAATTTATTATTTCAAAATTCAAAGAGCTGTATCAGCCCTTTGAAAACATCTGCATAGATGAGGGGATGATGCAGTGGCGTGGCCATCTGAACTTCAGGGTCTATAACCCCCAGAAGCCCGTAAAGTATGGTGTGAAATCATACATTTTGTGTGACTCAAAACTGGCTACTGCTTCAACATGTTGCCTTATGTTGGGCAGTCCAGCACACTCCAGGACAATGTTTTTTCCCCTCCTTGACCGCCTGACAGACCAGGGGTACACATTATTTATGGACAATTTTTATAACTCTGTTACACTGTGTGAGCAGCTGGTGAAAAAAAAAAAACAAATGTCTGTGGAACTCTCAGAAGAAACCGTGGGAACCGCAGGTTATCAGGAGCCTTCAAAGAAAGACTTTGGTGAGGAGGGGAGGGTGGTGCGCACAACGGCCGCGTACTCGTCATGGCCTGGCAGGACAAGCGGCTGGTGAGGATGAGGACCACTCTGCCACAAAGACACCATGCAGAGGGTGGAGGTGTGGCAGAAGGGGCAGAGTGCGAGAGTGGGGCAGATGAAACCAGCGTGTGTGGTGCAGTACAACAGCTGCATGAATGGAGTGGACAACTCCAGACCAGAACATTGCATACTACCCCTTCATCCGAAAGACTCAAAACTGGACCAAAAAATTTGTGGCATATTTGTTTCAAATTTGTATTTTTAATGCGTATGTTCTGTACAAGGCCAGAAATCCAGGGAAATATAAAACGCACCTGGAGTTCATGAAGTGTGTGGTAAGGTCCTGGAGCACAGAAACTGTACCTACACATGAGGAGGTCGCGGAGGTCGCGGAGGTCAAGGTCCCGCAGGAAAGGGCGTAAGACAAAGGGACCCAGACAACAGACTGGATGGCCTGATGTCCAGGCACAAACTTGAAAACTTGAGGCCTACAAAAAGCTCATCCTCACGCAAATGTAGGGTCTGTGTGAGACGGGTGAAAGGAGCGAGACCAGGCTGTGGTGTACGGCCTGCCGTGTGCCCCTGCATGCAGGGGAGTGTTACACTGCATACCACACACAAAAAAAATATTACTGAGCGCACACACACACGCACGCACACACATGCACACATTCACATACACACACATACCTGTAAATAGTTGAGATATGTTCTTATGTTTGTTCTAAATTATTTTTGTTTGTTGTTGTTCTTGTTCTTGTTGTTATAAAATTATTTGTGTTATTGTTCTTATAAAATCATTTGTTCATCAAAAACATTTTTTTCTGGTGTTATTTTCATAAGTAAAAGTATTTTCCGAGGTCTGAGGTGTCACTAGAGATCAAATTTTATCATAACTGTCACAGGTTTGCTTGGATTTGCTTCTCTGCAGTAAAAGGTCATTTTCTCAGTTTTCTGGTCAAAATCAGGCTTTTTTGCCGAAACCACCCTGTGTTCTACAGCCAATAACTAAACACACAAATATGCTAGAAACTTATTTATTTAGTTGAATTAAAGTTTAAATGGTCAAAAAAGTAGTTTATTTTATGTAAATCATGTATAAAGTTTGTCTCCCCAGTGTGATGTCATCGGTTTGTTTACTTCCTGTAATTTTCAACATATTTTTCAACTTTTCTCCACAAACAGCGACCTGATTGGTGTGAAACTATTATATATATTTACAACAATTATTAATACACTGAATAAAGTCAAAATCAAAAAATCATAAAAACCCATCATACGCCCTTTAAGTTAGATCTTGACTGTTGTTACTTGGTGACGAATATAACAAACATATAAACAACAATTTGCAATCTTTACAAACTTCAAACTTCTTGTTTTTTAGTTTGTTGCTTTATTAAAATGAATGGCATGGAATGTTTACGTTAGTACCAGACTGTGCTACTCTAAACATTGCTCTGGGGTCCATTTCATAATGTTTTATTCATTAATTCTCTACCGCTTGTTCCCGTTAGGGGTCGCGGGTGACTGGAGCCCGTCCCAGTGACTTTGGGCCTTAGGCGGGGTCGCAGCAAAAACAGAGACAAGGACAAGGACAGACAAACATTCACTCTCACAATCATTCACTACGGACAATTTAGAGTTGTCAGTTAAATTACACGAGCATGTGTTTGGACGGTGGGAGGAAGAACCCGGAGAGAACCCACGGTAACACGAGGAGAACATGCAGACTCCACCCAGAGATCGTGTGATGTTGGTCTGCTGAAACCACGATGTCTTTATTGGGAGGCAGGAGCTCTAACCGCTCTGCCACCGTTTGCCCAAATAAAGTTTTAGCCTCATTTAAAACTATTCACCTTACTCTGCCCCGCCCACTTTTGTCTCTTTTTGCCACAGATACTTTTGCACTTTTGTTGTAAACGCACTTCCGTTTGACGAGAACTCCGTTAAAGCTAATGATGAACGAGGGAAAAGTCTGATGCTAAAATGTTACATAAAGTAGATTGATTTGTGTAAAATGTTTAATGAACACGAACAACAACAAGTCAACAACGCAACGATTTCCTGAGGCCTGAAAACGTCTTTTTAGTCGAGTAGAACTTATTTTCTTTTGAGCTCGTCTGCTCCATGTGAACTACAACGGAAACAAGACGGCGGCGCGTACGGCAACTTCTGGAATAAGGTGAATAGCAACAAATGATTCAGAAATCAGGGCTGAATCAATCAACCTCATCTGCAGGTGCACAACAGACGAGGGTCCGACACCGTCTTATCTTTATGGAGATAAAACAAAACAGATAAGAACTTGTGGCTCACAGCAAGAAGGTCACAGGTTCAACTCCTGGACCAGACTTTTCTGTGCAGAGTTTGCATGTTTCCTCCGGTTTCCCTCATTAACCCAAAACATGCACAATATTTAAGGCCCTGACCAAGCTGCGCTCATGATCCTGAAAACCATGCACCACCTCTCCACAGATCTGACCTGTAACTTGTTGGTTTCTGTAGATATTTATGCTTTAATGTTGAGAAAGCAGGTGTGAGAAGTGACGTAGTGCGCCTTTAAAGTTCATTTTGTGCTCTGTTCGCCTCACAAACATGCCTCTGAGCGCTGGTGTGTGTCGGGGAAGGAAACGCCGAGGAATGTGGAGCTGACAGGAGCAGAGTCTGGCTCCTGTCAGCCCCTGTCACGTCGCTCCGTGCCCTGTCAGTCTTCTGCCATCTATACATACTACACAAGACCGGCCTGATGTGGCAAGTTGTGTTCTTTCTTTAGAATTAGAGAGACGTTTTAAGAGAAACAACAATACAGTGTTCTACTTAAGTGGTTCTCAAACCCAAAATAACCCAAAATTGAGTTTATTTTGAGAATATAGATCTAGAAACATGACTTTCATAGGCCAACAAATAGGAATCTACATTTACCACTGCATTTGAAGATGTCAAGCCTTGTTTAAGATTATTGTATCAACTTTTCCCATCATCTGGAGACCCCTGAAACCCACTGAAATAAGAGATGGATGAGCGAGGTCTATTCATTTCTTTACATCCAAATTGCGCTGGTCATTTAATTGTTGTCCTGTATGAGATATGAGTAAAAAGGTACAAATATGTTCCTTTTATCCTTGGGTACACAGTATGTTCCATTTCAGACAGGAAATGTGACACATCGAGGGGACATTGCCCAAAACTGTACCTTAGTCCAGTGGTTCCCAAAGTTTTTCAGTCGCGACCCCAAAAATAACAATAGTTCACATTCGCAGACAAAAAATAGGCGACACGCAAAGTGATAAATTAGCCTTAAATCTAATGTTTGATTTTATTTTGAGAATATAGACCTAGAAAAATGACTTTCATAGGCCGACAAATAGGAATCTACATTTACCACTGCATTTGAAGGGGCTTAAAGGGCCCATGACAGGTTGAAGTGCTCATTTTACTAAAACACAGTTAAGATAATTATATTCAAGATTCTGCTAAAAACAAAACAAATTTTATCCCAGTTTGGCAGTTTTTTAGGTTTAAATGTTTACTTCCTGGTTGTAAATCATGACATCACACTGGGGAATTCTGTAACTGTTGCCTAGAAACCATGTGGTACACTGGGTCAAAACTCCTCAAATGTCACAAAAATTATTATTTGACAAATAAAAACCCATAGAAACACCTTTATTTTGATGAATTCATGTTTAAAGGATCAGATGTATGTGTTTCTTGATTGTAAATTGTCCCTGGTGTGTCTCCGTAGTGTGACGTCATCATGTTTTGGAACTCTGCTCTACTTCCTGTAAATTTCAACAAATTTTTAAACTTTTCTTCACAAACTGACACCTGATTGGTGCAAAACTATCATTATATTCACAACAGGTTTTATTCCACCAAATAAAGTCAAAACTAGAAAATCATAAAAACCTGTCATGGGCACTTTAAGTCTTGTTTAACACGATCGTATCAGTTTTCCTCATCATCTGGGGACCCCTGAAAATCATTACGCGATCCGAATTGGGGTCCCGACCCCTAGTTTAAGAACCACTGTTCTATTTGATCTCAAAACAGAATAAAACCAGTCAAATCAAAATGAAGCAAAAAAAAAATATATATATATATAAAATAGCAAGAAAACACATTAAAAAGCTTAAGAAACACAGATGAACACACAGCAAAGCAAGAGAATTGAATTGTTTTTGATAGATTTCTGAATGTTTGAGTATATTCCCTGCATTTGACGCTTGACGTCTTTGTGTTTTGTGATTTTAATGCAACTTTTCCTGTTGTGTAAAGCACTTTGAATTGCCTTGTGTATGAATTGTGCTCTACAAATAAACTTGCCTTGCCTTTCCTTGCCTTGAGTGGTCTGAAAATTCCTGTTTTCACCTACCCCCTATCTCCGCCTATTGTCCACTTAGTTCCCAAAAAATCTTCCATTCTTTACAGTGAAGTGCAACTTTAAAGAGAAAAGGCTGAATCAGTTCTGCAGTTTTGAACCGAAATGACAAAGGATCAATTTCTTACTTCTTACTTTAACTCAATATTGCAGTTTTACAAATTAATTGGCAGATTTTTTGTTTGTTTTTTTATAACTATGATATATTTCCTTTCTAATATTTATCATCATTTTTTGAGAAACGTAAGATTAAACGCACGGTTTAATCGGTAGAATCTAAAATCTTGAATTGTTGTGTGCTGTACTGTAAAAGAACAAGCACAAATACATTCAGAAAATAAATATAAATAATAATATAATAAATCTGTGTAAAATAATATAATAAAAGCATAAAAAAGACTCAGTTCTCCACAGTCTTGTCTTGTGTTTGTTGCCGTAGCGTTCTTCGTCATTACTTTCAGTTCATTAGCTTACACGTAGCATTAGCCTGTTCGTTGTTTGCCGCCGTAGCTTGTCATTAGTTTCGGTTCATTAGCTCGCGTAGCATTAGCCCGTCCGTTAGCCGCTCATTACCTCCTCATTGGCTCATTTGTTAGCGTTAGCTCGATGTCTGCAGTTTGTCAGGCCCTGTTAGCTTGTGGCAGTGACAGGACGTTAGCTTACAGGAAACGGGCGGCGGTTTAATGCAGTTTCCAGAGGCACGAGGAGAATGCAGCGGCACAATTACGGCTGATTACATTAGGCTCATTTGAATAGGCCCAGAGCAGATAGCATCAGGGTGTGGAGGGCAGAGCAGACTGAACCGGGCTAATGCTAACGCTGCACTATGTCACTTTTCAGGTGCAGGGTCCAGTTTATTGACTGCAGATGTTATATTTTCTTTCTCTGTGTGGTATGAACAAGTTTTTTAACAAATAAATAATTGAAGTTGAAAGATTTTTAAGCTTATAAATGTACTTTTTTGTAGTTTTATCACCAGAATATACATTAACTTAAAGGGCCTATGACAGGTTGAAATACACATTAAATACTACACTAAAATGCAGTTAAGATAAATATGTTCACATTTCTACTAAAATCTTTACAAATTTAACCCCAGTTTAGCTATATTTTAGGTTTAAAATTTTACTTCCTGGTTGTAAAGTATGACATCACACTAGGAAATTACCATAGCAACCGCACTGTACACTGGGCCAAAACTCATCTAATGTCACAGATTTTGTTCATTTGACAAAGACACCTTTATTTTGTTGAATTAATGTTTAAAGGGTCAAAAAAGTAGTTTATTTTGTGTAAATTATGCATGACCTTTGTCTCCCCAGTGTGATGTCAGTTTGTTTACTTCCTGCAATTGTCGACAGATTTTTCAACTTTTCTCCGCAAACAGCGACCTGATCTGTGTAAAACTATAATTTGTATTTACATGAAGTATTAACACACTGAATAAAGTCAAAAGTAGAAAATCATAAAAACCCGTCATACGCACTTTAAAGTCTACATGACAGGTTAGACTACACGTTTGACAAAAACATAGTGAATATGACTGTATTTAAGATTTTACTAAACATTTTGCTTATTTGTCCCCAGTTTGACAATTTATTATTATTTTTTTTAAATAATTGTACTTCCTGGTTGGACACGGGCAGCAAATATGACATGATTACAACTGTTACCATAGCAACCATTTTGAAAACAAGGGCCAAAATCCAATGTTAATTACACAATAGTTATGAATTTACAAATAATAAAACCTGATAACACCTTTATTTGTTGCATGAGCATTTAAACTGAAAAATGTGTGCGTTAACTGTTTATTTTCAACTGTATGTCGCTTTTTGATGACATCACAGAACTCAGCACTACTTCCTGTCATTTTAAACTTGTATTTATCTAAATCTCTTATGCGACCGCAACTTCAAACATGTAAAACTATGCTAAATATTTACAAGTTTCCTCCCACCAAACTAACTAACTAATAATATGAATATAACGAGAACCTGTCATGAAGACTTTAACCTTGTATAGGACACTTAAATGGCCTTAAAGTCTGTAATACAGGTCCTCATTTTTTTTTCTAATTATGACGTAGTTTGGTGGGAGGGCGTCTGTTGTAAATATTTATCATAGTTTTACATTTGTGAAGTTGCATTTTGTGAGGAAATTTTGAAAAATAAATGTTTAAAATGACAGGAAGTAGCGCTGGGTTCTAAAATGGAATCCCTCTGTGATGTCATCAAAAAGTGACCATTTTAAACACAGAGACAATTTACACACAACTGACGAAAAATAAAGGTGTTATCAGGTGTTATTTGTCAAATCATACGTTTTGTTTAATTTATGTGGATGTTGGCCCTTGTTTACACTCTGGTTGCTATGGTAACAGTTGTGGAATTACCTCTAATTATGTCATATTTGTGCTCGTGTTCAACATTAAACTTTACGAAAACTGTCAAACTGGGGACAAACGGGCAAAATGTTTAGTAAAATCTTAAATATAATCATGTTCACTACGTTTTAGTAAATTGTGTCGTCTAACCCTTTCGTATAGACTTTAAAGGGCCTATGACAGGTTGAAATACACATTTAACTAAAATGCAGTTAAGATAAATATATTCAAATTTCTACTAAAATCTTTACAAATTTAACTCCAGTTTAGCTATATTTTAGGTTTTAAATTTTACTTCCTGGTTGTAAAGTATGACATCACACTAGGAAATTACCATAGCAACCACACTGTACAGTGGCCAAAACTCATCTAATGTCACAGATTTTGTTCATTTGACAAAGAGAAACACACGTGAACACCTTTATTTTGTTGAATCAATGTTTAAAGGGTCAATAAAGTGGTTTATTTTATGTAAATTATGCATAACCTTTGTCTCCCCAGTGTGATGTCATCAGTTTGTTTACTTCCTGTAATTGTCGACAGATTTTTCAACTTTTCTCCACAAATGGCGACCTGATTGGTGTAAAACTATCATTTATATTTACACAAAGTATTAATACGCTGAATAAAGTCAAAATGAGAAAATCATAAAAACCTGTCATACGCACTTTAAACTTATGGTATAAACACTTGTATGAGTAAATGACCTTCAGAATAAATACTTTTAATAATAATTTTTCAACGAAGTGGTCCCCAACATTTTTCCTCACAAGGCTCGGTACTAAATATTTGACTTTTATCCGAAATAGATAGAACCCCTGACATGCACACTATATTTTCAAAGTAAAATTTTAATATGAATTTATTTCTATTTCATGGTTTTATCATTTTGCTTGGATTTGATTTTACTGGTTTTACAAGCCGTGAGATCAAATTGAGTTGTTATTATATACTTTGTTTTGCCGTTTTTATGTTTTATGTGCTGTACAAATAAAGTGGACTTGGATTTGGATAAAAACACGTAAATAGTAAGGGATGGGTCTAACTTCATCAACAGTTTTCAATACGTTTTTTGTTTGATTGACTGTTTTTTTTTTTCTTTTTTCGGATGATACTCATATTGTTATTGGTATAAAACACAATTTAAAAGACACTATTTTGCTCAGGAGCCCAGTATTTTTCCAGGAATCACAGATCGTGCTTTAGTTCTGGTTTAGTCCATAGTTTAGTCCGGGTCCACACTGCAAAAAGGGATTATCTAACTTAGTTAAATGTACTTGAATTAAGCAAATTAATCTTAAAAGTCCAATTTTAAGATTTTTTCACTTGACAGGACTACATCAAATTGACATTATTTGACTTGTTTTAAGTAAACTTGATAAGTAAAATAATCTTATTCCACTGGCAGATAATTTCACTTAAATTCGGGTAAAAAGGTCTTATTTTGAGTTTATTTTTCTTATTTTTTGATAGGCCTTTTTTGCAGCGTAGTGCCAGTTTAGATTGGTCAAATAAACACGGCATGAATTCAAACGGACCAATCAGAGTCGTCTGAGAGCGATTCAAACTTGTCTAGACGCAGAGAGTTCAGTGAGTTCTGGAAACCTGCCTCCGATGCATTCCTCCAGACTGTTTTACCTCAGAACTGTAATTAAACATATCCAGACGACCGATACATATCAATTCAGACATTTACGGTCCATAAATCACTTGAAAGCGTCGACAAAATGTTTAACAAGGTAAAGATTTTGTGCTGTTTGTGGATTAAATAAAGTTTTGTGGAAAATCAGGAAAATCATTTTGTCTTTTACAGTGTTGAACATCCATATAACACTTATTTTGCGAAATAACTCAACTAAAAAATAGAAGGGTTAGATTTTTAAGTTTATAAATGTACTTCTTTGTAGTTTTATCACCAGAATATACATTAGCTTAAAGTCTATATGATAGGTTAGACCACACGTTTGACTGTATTTAAGATTTTACTAAACATTTTGCTTATTTGTCCCCAGTTTGACAATTTTCATATATATTTTTTTAATAATTGTACTTCCTGGTTGGACATGGGCAAATATGACATGGTTACAACTTACCTAGCAACCATTTTGAAAACAAGGGCAAAAATGTTAATTACACAATACATTTTGAAAAATAAATGTTTAAAATGACAGGAAGTTGTGCTGAGTTCTAAAAATAATTATACACTTTGTCATTTTTAGCAATTTTTTTAGGCTTGAAATGTCACTTCCTGGTTGTAAACGATGACATCACACTAGGAAATTACCATAGAACTATAATAAAACCTGGAAGATGAATCCAAGATGGCCGTCCTGTTTATCCCTATGGAGAGTGCTCATTGGCGCATGACCCCAAAAAAGTTTCTTACTTCCGCATTTACTTCCTGATACGAAGGCAGACATCTTTGCTTTCCCCCATGATGCTTTGAGCGACGTGAACGACCAGCAGCTGCAAGTTTTTGTGTTAGCGTTAGCTTGTGTGATTGTAATTGTGTTCTTCATGTTAGAGCACACCTGAAAGCGTCTGAAATGAAATAAAATACAACTTACAGGTATCGCTAGTCGAGCCTTTTCCACGTGCTTCTGTTTATATCGTCCGACGTGCTCGTTCACGTGACTCGCACATGTTTGCGGTGACGTCACTTAATATAAAAACGGTAATTTTGGTGATTTTAGAAACGGTAGAAAAGAACATTTCCTTCTATTTTATTTAAATACCGATAATAATTCAGTACTGTCTGCAATTATAATGAGCAATTTTAGAGAAAGGCTGGTTCCAAGAGGCTGCAGTACCTCGCACGGCCACAAATCAATCTGGGACCACAGACAGAGGGGGCGTACCTTATCCAGTTCTTTTAATACATCCATGGAAATTACCCTGTACACTGGGCTGAAACTCGGCTAATGTCAGAGATTTTTTTGTCCGACAAATCAAAACACATGTGAACACCTTTATTTTGTTGAATTAATGTTTTAAGGGCAAAATAAGTTGTTTATTTTGGGTAAATTATGCAAAACTTTTGGATGGAATGAGTCTCCCCAGTGTGACGTCAGCAGTTTATTACTTCCTGTCATTTTAAATAGATTTTTTTTACTTTTCTCCACAAACCATGACTTATTTTTATGAATAATACGTATCAATACACCGAATAAAAGAGAGAAAATCATAGTCATACGCACTTTAAGTTTGTTTCACACTCAACAGTACCCTTTAACTTGAGTTTTGGGCAAATAAATGGGTTAACTAGTTTAATTTAGTCAATTATTGCTAGTATATCTATTTATTTATATTTATGGTCCAAGATGCTCCAAAAAGATGCAAAATTATTATTATTTTTTTTTAAATAACTAATGACACTTTTTTTTTTTAATTCAGATGTTCTAGACAAACGCTTACAATTGACTCTGTTCAGTTGTGTTTTCAAAATCTATTTTAGCGGAATAAAAATATAATTCCATTCCTTCTTGAGCAAATGTCATCAAATACAGTGTTATTAATTATGTTTTGAAAATTGCATCTTAAAGAAAATAAAAAAATAAAAAAAAACATTGTACAAAAATGTCCAAACTCAGAGATGAGTTTTCTAGTGTAAAGATAGTTCTCGGTTGGAAGACACTGAAATATTACAGTATATATTGGACATATAAACATAAAACAACATGGAACTATAAGGCATTCAAAACTTAAACATTTTGATAAATGTGTCAGATAGATTAATGCTCTGTTCGTTGAAATTGACGCAGAAGTCCATTTATCTAAAGCCCAGCTCCAGACGCTGATATGAAGTAAATATTTAGAGTTCAGGGTAGATTTGTGGAGTGTTTCGAGTGTCCTCTGTCGCCTGAATCAGACACACAGCAGAGTGTTGTACTACAGCAGGGAGCGCTAACATTTCCCAGGAACTTTGAACTAAACATCACATTTTATAAACACAATGACAGACGCAAACGCCAAGCAAATGGTACGTTTTAGAAAGCAAACTTAAAGGGCCTATGACAAGTTGGACTACTCCTTTCACTAAAATGTAGTTTAGATAAATATATTTCAGTTTTTGCTAAAATACTTTACAAAATGTATCCCGGTTTAGCAAGTTTTAAGGTTTTTTGTTTTACTTCCTGGTTATAAATGATGACATCACGCTAGGAAATTTGGGCCAAAACTCACGAATATCACAGATTTGTTTTAATTTCACAAATAGAAATAAATGTGAATATCTTTTTTGTTGAATTCATGTTTAAGAATCCAAAAAAGGAGTTTATTTTGTGTAAATTATGCATGAAATGTCTCCCCAGTGCGATGTCATCAATCTGTTTACTTCCTGTAACTTTCTACAGATTTTTCAACTTTTCTCCACAAACGGCTACTTGATTGGTTTAAAACTATAATTTATATTTACAACAAGTATTAATACACTGAATAAAGACAAAGTCAGAAAATCATGAAAACCTGTCATACGCACTTTAAATAGTAACCTTGTTTATGGATTATCGTGGTCCAATTTGAGGAGATTACACTTAACTCACGCTTCACCTGATTTTCCGTCTAAAAACACTTCATTTTAAACTGTTTGCTGTGGTTTAAAGTTATAAATCACCTTCCTTAGCCGTAATTCTTCACTGTGATGAGTTTAGAAGTGCTTTTCACAACTTTTAGAGGTGAAGCTAACAGTAATGCTAACAACATCTAGCGACTAGCAAAACAAGCGCCAAAAGAGCGACTAAAAGCAATAAAAATGTGTTCAAAAGCGACAGAATGCGCCGATAAACAACAAACGCGACTCACAAAACGCGACTAAAAGCGACAAAAACGTGACTAAAAACCACACGTTTAAATATGACAAACACAACTGAACGTGACAAAAAAGCAACAAAATTGTGTTTAAAATGTGAATTTGAACTGAATCCTATTATTGAAACATAAATGTGATGGCACCAGTCGGAAAAATCACAATTAGACATTTTTCTTAAATGGTGCATCTTCCCCAAGAAAATCGTGATAATAATTTTTTACCGTATCGCCCAGACCTACCATAAACTTTAAAATTCATAAAAATCTAATCTCACACCAGAAAAATCACCCTTTGACTTAATTTGTTTTGTTGTGTGGATTTTATTTCAAATTAGGACCTGAACACACTTCAGCTTAAAAGATTTGAAAATAAATATTGTCTAACGCCAGTGGCTCCCAACATTTTTTGTCTCGAGTACCCCCTAAGCTTTGTCTCACACTCGGAGTACCCCTTAGTACCCCTTAACTTGAGTTTGAGGCAAATAAATGGGTTCACTAGTCACATATTGTCAATTATTACAATTATATATTTGTTTTAATTCTATTTATGGTCCAAGATAGTCCAAAAAGATGCACATTTTTCAACAAATTGCACTTTTTTATTCAGATAAAAGTACATTTCACCTTCTTTTAAAACCTGAAACATTCCAAGTACCCCCTGGTAATTGCTCATGTACCCCTTGGGGTCCCCGTACCCCTGGTAGGGAAACAATGGTCTAAACCAGTGGTTCCCAACCTTTTTTGTCCCAAGTACCCTCTTAGCTTTGTCTCGCACTCAGGAGTACCCCTTAAGTTGAGTTTCAGCAAAAATAAATGGGTTTAGTAGTCGCATATTGTCAATTCTTACTATTATCTATACATTTTTAATTGATTTATGGTCTAATATACTACAAAACATGCTAAATTTACAACTAATGACACGTTTTAAATTCAGATTAAAGTACATTTCTTCTTCTTCTTTTAAAACCTGAAACATTCCAAGTACCCCCTGGTAATTGCTCATGTACCCCTTGGGGTCCCCGTACCCCCGGTTGGGAAACAATGGTCTAAACGATCTAAAATGACAGCAAAAACAGCTAGTTATAAATAAATTGAGCAAAAACATCTAATGTAATCTCCCAAACAAGTATAAACTGATATTACTGCACTTTTTAGCACATTTCTTATGGTTTGTGTAAATATTGTCTGATTATTGTTATTGAGAAACCATAAATATTCATTTTTGTCAATGTCAAATACTCCAAATAACAAGGAAATATTAAAAATAATCAACATTTAATCAAAACAGACTCCTTAATCCAAGATATACAGCGAGGACAGACTAAAAGTGGACGATTAGCGGCACAAATTAACTGCTAAAACGAGTCGCTTTGTTGTCTATTATCGCTCGAACCCCTTCTACAAACGGCCGCGTATTTTGCGTCGCGATAATCGTATCTCGTTCCTGCTTTCGAAGGCTGTTCTTGGTCAGTTTTGGCGTCCGTGAAAGGTTGAAATGAATTCCTTATGATTAGATTACGGGAGCGGGAGTCAGAACAGAGCAGGAGCAGATTAGATACAACCGCAGCAGAGATAAGGCCAAACGTACAAGTCTGCAGCCGCTAAAGACCTGGAAACTGTTAAAGATACGCGGAATAACCTTTCAATGAGGATGTGATTCACTGTGGATTTAGAATTGAGCTGCACAGGTACATTTTAGTCGAGTTTTTCGTCTTCAAATTTACACTAAACAAGCTTAAAGGGCCTATGACAGGTTAAACTATGCACGTAACTATGTAAATATTTGAAGTTTTGTCAAAAATAATTATACATTTCATCAATTTTAGCCTTTTTTTGTTTTGTAATATCACTTCCTGGTTGTAAAAGATGACATCACACTAGGAAATTAGCTTGTAGACTGGGCTAATACTTGAGATTTTTTTGTCCGACAAATCAAAATACATGTGAACGCCTTTATTTTGTTGAATTAATGTTTTAAGGGTAAAATAAGTTGTTTCTTTTGGGTAAATTATGCGTACTGTTAAATAAGATGCTGTTAAAGATACGCGGAATAACCTTTCAATGAGGATATGATTCACTGTGGATTTAGAATTGAGCTGCACAGGTACATTTTAGTCGAGTTTTTCATCTTGTTTTATTCAAATTTACACTAAACAAGCTTAAAGGGCCTATGACAGGTTAAACTATGCACGTAACTATGTAAATATTTGAAGTTTTGTCAAAAATAATTCATCAATTGTTGCCTTTTTTTTTTGTAATATCACTTCCTGGTTGTAAAAGATGACATCACACTAGGAAATTAGCTTGTACACTGGGCTAATACTTGGCTAATGTCTGATGTCTTAGTCAAATGCTAACGCTAACATAAGATCAGGTTTATGCAGCGATTTAGTGAAAAAAATCCCCTCAGATTTGAAGTAGCTCACTCGCAAACCGTTCTAGAAAAGAGAGATGACACTAGTCAAATGCTAACGCTAACACAAGCTCAGGTTTTTGCAGCGATTTAGTGAAAAAAAAAATATCCTCAGGACCGGAGTATCTCACTAAACCGTTCTAGAAAACAGAGATGACACTAGTCAAATGCTAACGCTAACAAGCTCGGGTCTTTGCAGCGATTTAGTGAAAAAAAAAATTCCCTCAGGACCGGAGTATCTCACTAAACCGTTCTAGAAAACAGAGATGACACTAGTCAAATGCTAACGCTAACAAGCTCGGGTCTTTGCAGCGATTTAGTGAAAAAAAAAATCCCCTCAGGACCGGAGTTTCTCACTAAACCGTTCTAGAAAAGGGAGATAACGCTAGTCAAATGCTAACGCTAACACAAGCTCAAGTTTTTGCAGGGATCTAGTGAAAAAAATCCCCTCAGATTTGAAGTAGCTCACTTGTAAACTGTTCTAGAAAAGAGAGGTCAGATTAGTCAAATGCTAACGCTAACATAAGATCAGGTTTTTTCAGCGATTTAGTGAAAAAAATCCCCTCAGGACCGGAGTATCTCACCTGTAAACCGTTCTAGAAAAGAGAGATGAGACTAGTCAAATGCTAACGCTAACAAGCTCAGGTCTTTGCAGCGATTTAGTGAAAAAAAATCCCCTTAGGACTGGAGTATCTCACTAAACCGTTCTAGAAAAGAGAGGTCAGATTAGTCAAATGCTAACGCTAACAAGCTCAGGTCTTTGCAGCGATTTAGTGAAAAATATCCCCTCAGATTTGAAGTAGCTCACTTGTAAACCGTTCTAGAAAAGAGAGATGACACTAGTCAAATGCTAACGCTAACTCAAGCTCAGGTCTTTGCAGCGATTTAGTGGAAAAAAAATCCCCTCAGGACTGGAGTATCTCACTAAACTGTTCTAGAAAAGAGAGATGACACTAGTCAAATGCTAATGCTAACACAAGCTCAGGTCTTTGCAGCGATTTAGTGAAAAAAAAAAAATCCCCTCAGATTTGAAGTAGCTCACTTGTAAACCGTTCTAGAAAAGAGAGATGAGATTAGTGAAATGCTAACGCTAACACAAGCTCAGGTCTTTGCAGCGATTTAGTGAAAAAAATCCCCTCAGATTTGAAGTAGCTCACTTGTAAACCGTTCTAGAAAAGAGACGTCAGATTAGTCAAATGCTAACGCTAACACAAGCTCAGGTCTTTGCAGCGATTTAGTGAAAAAAATCCCCTCAGATTTGAAGTAGCTCACTTGTAAACCGTTCTAGAAAAGAGACGTCAGATTAGTCAAATGCTAACGCTAACATAAGATCAGGTCTTTGCAGCGATTTAGTGGAAAAAAAATCCCCTCAGGACCGGAGTATCTCACTAAACTGTTCTAGAAAAGAGAGATGAGACTAGTCAAATGCTAACGCTAACAAGTTTGCAGTGATTTAGTGAAGAAAAAATCCCCTTAGGACTGGAGTATCTCACTAAACCGTTCTAGAAAAGAGAGGTCAGATTAGTCAAATGCTAACGCTAACATAAAGTCAGGTTTTTGCAGCGATTTTAGTGAAAAAAAATCCCCTCAGGACTGGAGTATCTCACTAAACTGTTCTAGAAAAGGGAGATAACGCTAGTCAAATGCTAACGTTAACACAAGCTCAGGTTTTTGCAGCGATTTAGTGAAAAAAATCCCCTCAGGACTGGAGTATCTCACTAAACTGTTCTAGAAAAGAGAGATAACACTAGTCAAATGCTAACGCTAACACAAGCTCAGATCTTTGCAGCGATTTAGTGAAGAAAAAAAAAAATCCCCTCAGGACCGGAGTATCTCACTAAACCATTCTAGAAAAGAGGTCAGATTAGTCAAATGCTAACGCTAACAAGCTCAGGTTTTTGCAGCGATTTAGTGAAAAACAAAATCCCCTCAGGACCGGAGTATCTCACTAAACCGTTCTAGAAAAGAGAGATGACACTAGTCAAATGCTAACGCTAACAAGCTCGGGTCTTTGCAGCGATTTAGTGAAAAACAAAATCCCCTCAGGACCGGAGTTTCTCACTAAACCGTTCTAGAAAAGAGAGGTCAGATTAGTCAAATGCTAACGCTAACTCAAACTCAGGTTTTTGCAGCAATTTAGTGAAAAAAATCCCCTCAGATTTGAAGTAGCTCACTTGTAAACTGTTCTAGAAAAGAGAGGTCAGATTAGTCAAATGCTAACGCTAACACAAGCTCGGGTCTGCTGAAGGTAACTGGGACAGAGGCTAAGAACCTGTTAAAACACGCTAACGTTTGCGCGCAGAGGACAGAAGGAGTTCACTCTGCGCTCGAGCTGCCGGACCTGGTTTGCTCGAGGATTAGAGACAAAAAAAAAAAAAAAGTCCTTTTCAAACCGATAGCAAACTCAGGAACAAGAGGATTATAGAATTATTAGATTAACTTTTCAGAATAATCTCTAAATGAATGATTACACCTCCGTTAAGAGTTCTTTGATGGTTCTGAGAAATGTGGGTCACAATTTCTGCAAACTTTTGTGCTCCTGATGGGTTTAATCCCAGGGAAAGAATGAAGGATGGGTCAAATGCAGAAAAAAAAAGAGTGCCAAACTATCTTTTATTACAGCTCATGTTTGTGTTTCCGCTTCTGAAACAGTTGTGGTTCCTTCATTTTTGAGTACACGGCAAAAAATTAATTAATTCTTGATTTCAGGATATTAATCTTAATTTCGTTTTTTTTTTTCGTTTTGACTCGTTAAGATTAGTTCAGACGATTTATTTATTACAAAACTATTTATACAGAAAAGTACTAGTAAACAGACAAAGCTCACGATTCACTCCTAAACCTTCAGCTCACCCACTCCATATCAACTTGTTTTTGCTGTTTTCGCCGTATAATCCTTTAAATCTGCGTCAAAGAATTAGTTGATTAACAAAAATGTTGGTCGACTAAGGCACCATCGACCGATTAATCGACTAAACCAGTGTTTTTCAACCTTCTCTGAGTCACGGCGCACTTTTTGGGTTTGAAAGATACCACGGAACACCAACTACTATTAAAACATGACCAAATCTGTGATCTGATCTGTGCCCTTGTCTGGTTCTTTAAATTTGACAATAGAGATGGTTTTGCTCTTGTTTGATGCAGAAGTTGCTCAAGGCACTGCAAAATGTCAAATTAGTCAATGACATTTGCATTTATTAATTTATTGACTCACATTGGATATTTTTTCAAGGCACACCTGACAAAACTTCAAGGCGCACTAGTGTTCCCCGAGACACTGGTTGAAAATCAAGGGACTAAACGACATTGTCGATTGTCATAAAATGTCAAACACCACACAGCAAAACATGTAACAATTGATTTCAGGATATTAATCTTAATTTCAGACGTTTTGACTCATTAAGATTAGTTCAGACTATTTATTTGATGGAACTAGATTATTTCACTTGTTTCAAACCGTTTCTGACTTGTTTCAATACATTATTTCTTAGTTCAATCCAAATTATCTCCCTGCACAGCAAAAAATGTTAATCTATCCAATCTTAAAATGACTTGAATTTATCATTTTTATCTGGATTTGAGTCGTTTATAGCAAATAAATCTCGCTGTGATTCAGAATATTTCACTGGTTTCATGGTATTTCTGATGATCCTGTGATAATTTTGCTTAAAATAAGAACATTTATTTGTCAGTGGGTAAATCAAATAATCTTAACTCACTGACAGATAATTTGGATTGAAGTAAGAAATAATGTGTTGAAACAAGTCAGAAACAGTTTGAAACAAGTAAAATAATCTAGTTCCATCAAATAAAGAGTGTCCACTAATCTTAAAGAGCCAAAACGTCTGAAATTAAGATTAATATTCTGAAATTAAGACATTTTAACTCATCTAGAAATTCATTTTTGTAGTGTAATCCATGAGCATGAAGTAAGAAATAATGTGTTGAAACAAGTCAGAAACTATTTGAAACAAGTAAAATAATCTAGTTCCATCAAACAAAGAGTGTCCACTGATCTTAACGAGTCAAAACGTCTGAAATTCTGCTTAATATCCTGAAATTAAGACATTTTAACTCATCATCATTATTGAAAAAACAATGGTGGAAATCCAGTCTTGTGACATACTACAATCATCACTACTGTGTGCCTTTTACTTTCTTTCTTTTTTTCTTTTTTTTTTTTGCTGAAATCAATTGGGGAAACATTTAAAGTGAAACATGTAATGACAGATAATCTCTAAAATGACTGTGTACAATCAGGGCCTCAGGAGAAAACGTCTGACCTCGGACCTCATCAAGAAAACTCATTCAGGAGGAAAGAGCATCTGTTAGAGCCTCAGAGAAACAGAAGAACAAACACGACGTCTTCAAGCTTTCAGTTTTTAAATACAAATGATATGATAGAATGCATTTGATTCATGTACACGGCAAAAAATGAATTTCTAGATGAGTTAAAATGTCTTTATTTGAGGATATTAATCTGAATTTCAGACGTTTTGACTCGTTAAGATCAGAGGACACTCTATTTGATGGATCTAGATTATTTTACTTGTTTCAAACCGTTTCTGACTTGTTTCAATACATTATTTCTTACTTCAAGCCAAATTATCCACCACTGGGTTGAGATAATGTTACTTACTCCCACTGGCAACTATATTTTCTTATTATGAGATAAATTATCTCAGGATCATCAGAAATACCTTGAAACCGGTGAAATATTCTGCATCACATCAGCAACTAAATCTCATCGAGTCAAAACTTCTCAAATCCAGATTAAAATGATAAATTCAAGCCATTTTAAGCTTGGACAGATTAACATTTTAGATAATTTGGATTGAAGTAAGAAATAATGCATTGAAACAAGTCAGAAACGATTTGAAACAAGTAAAATAATCTAGTTCTATCAAATTAATAATCTTAACGAGTCAAAACGTCTGAAATTCAGGTTAATATCCTCAAATCAAGACATTTTAACTTCTCTAGAACTTCATTATTTTGCAGTGTAGATTCCTTTGTTGGGGTTTTTGCCTCGTTCTCGTTCTTCGGATAAACGAACACGCCCTCAGCACGTGATAATTCAGCTTGAAATAAGAAAATAAAATGTGTCAGTGGAGCAAGTAAAATAATCTAAAGCCACTGACAGATAATTTGGATTGAAGTAAGAAAATAATGTAATGAAACAAGTCAGAAACGGTCTGAAACAAGTGAAATAATCTAGTTCTGTTAAATAAAGAATGTCCACTGATCTTAACGAGTCAAAACGTCTGAAATTCTTCTTCTTCATTTTTCGACTACGACTACTTGATTGGTGACAGGTAATACACTGAATAAAGTCGAAATTAGAAAATGGTAAAAACCTGTCATACGCACTTTAATCTGCGCAAACACCCCCAACCAAAGCAACACATTTTTCTCTCCCACACCACATTCACACGGGGCAAGGACCAGACACAGGAGACAAAACTGTACTCAAGCAAGAGAGACGTTACTTTAAAACAGAGTTGAACAGTTTGGGCAAAATTGCAATTATTGTTTGGGACAAGATTTGCGATCGTAATCAGATTTGCGATGTATGTTTTAATAATAAGATCCTGTTCAAAGTTCACATTTTAAACGCGTCCAGGAGAATTGACAAAAAGACTGAAACATTTGCATTTGAGAACACAGTCTGTAGATCTAAGTTTTTATGCAGAATAGAACAGAATAGTTTCTTGCGTCGTGGAGGAAAGTTCAAAATTGCAATCTTTGTGATTTGCAAATTCTGTTCGTTTGCAATTCATCTTACAGCCCTTAGAATAATATTACTCAAATAGAAACACAAAGTCTGAATAATTAAGTGTAAATGTGAAAATGTCAGGACGTAACATCTGATTTATAATTTGAAGTTAACGTAATTTGAAGAAAAAACATTAAATAAAGCACGAAATGTGGTGTTTTCAAAGGAAAGAGAAAATCTTGTTCAAATCATGATATGAAAGTGACAAAAATGTTGAAAAATCTTGATATTTTTGGAGTTTTTTGATAACGATATTACGTCAATCCAGCACAAATGTCTTGAAAAATGTGAAACGTCTGTAAATTAATCACAAAAGTGCAGAAATATCGCCTTTTACCTTCAACTGAAACTTTAGAACATCCCTTTTTGTTTGTATTTTCATTGAGCTCTTTCTCTCGAGGCTTATTTGTGTTGCTTTTTTAATCGAGGTCAACGTGGTTCAAATGGCTGGAAATTCTGACGTTGCTCATTTCTCGTGGAGCGTTCAGGCGGCTCATTTAGCATTAGCGGCTAACGACCTGCTGCTGTGTAACTTAACCCTTGAGCCACGCTCCACAGAGAAGATTGCAGGGGTGCATTTAAAGTACGGGACAGAGTGTGTTTAAGGTGCACCGCAGCAACACGATACACGGCGTCTGATCACTCTGTGTTTGACGAGCAGAAGAAGAACAAGTGAAGGCGAGGCGCTACAGGCTAAAGTCATTGTTTTCATTTTTTGTTTTTTGGTCAGTTTTCTCTCTCAACATATCGACTTCCATGTGGAAACAACAAACGTGTCCAATCTGCTCCTAAAGATGTTTTATTCTTCCATTGAATCCACTCCATCCATAGATTTCTCTGGGACATTGTAACTTCAAGGCCGTTTTCTTAAAATGCATTGTTGTCCCTCGGGACATAAGGATCAGCCTTAAAGTAGATCCTACACCAAACTGTACAATCTGGACTCAACAAGATTTAGACCAAACGTGCAGAAGGATTTTTGATATCTAATTCTAAAACTGATTTGTTGAAGTTTTAAGCCCAAAAAATTAGGCGAAGTTTGAATTTTTAGAACAATTTTCAGCCCAATCTTTTTTACTTAAAAACTAAATAATAAAGCCAAAATCCCCTCTGTAATTGTTTTTGTAACTAATGCATTACAAAATGAACCAAGAAATTTAAACCTGGTTCTGTCCATTTTTCAGATTTAAATGTCCCAAATATGTGGATTTTTGGCTATTTTTACATATAAAATGCCTTATTTCTACATGAAAACATGACCTGATGAAAAACTTAGATTTATGTGAGTAAACTACAGGTTTCAGTTTCAGATTGATATCTTTAAATTTAAGATTTTTTGCCAATTCACCTGCAGTGTCTCACCTTAAATCATGAAGGTTTGTTTACACAGGAGGAAAGGAAGAACTCCAGCCTGTTTAAATGACAAATATTATCCAAAATTGACGTTCTACCAATGTTCCATCATTAAAAACACACCTGGAGCAGCATTAGTTTGATTAATGTTTGATGAAGCTGGTTTGTAAATCCTCTCCAACACTGTGCTCTGAACTCCTTCATGTGTGACGTAGATGATGCCGACGTCATTTATCCCAGAATCCTTTGCTGTTTTGAGTCCTTAAATCATGGCCAGACTCGCTCTGAACATTTCCTCCATCTAGTCACAATAACTACAACTTCGTCAGATCCACTGCATACTCCAAAGCATTGGGGGTATATATTTATATTTACATAATTGCGCCAAAAAATTGGGCACATGAACTAGTTTTGTTTTTCATATTTCAAAAAAACTGTAAAAATCAGGTACAGCCCCTTTAAGTATCACACATTAAGTGAATGGACCTAAAATTGTCCACGAAAAGAATAAGACGTGCATAATACAAATTACATGCCATTTTAAATCTCTTCCATTTTGAACCATTTATTCACTGTGGTACAAGTGGTAAAATAATACATATTTACAAAAACATAACTGTGCTTAACGAAACTCAAAAGCAACAGAACTTAAGGAAACTGAAGAAAAGCCTGAGGTGCCTGACTACTGATGGTTCTTTCTCCAGTGGCCTCAGCCGATCCTTTTTATGTTGTATCAGGTATTATTTGTCAAATCATAACTATTTTGTAATTTATATGGCTTTTGGCAATTGTTTACAGTCTGGTTGCTAGGTAACAGTTGTGGAATTTGCTCTAAATAGGTCATATTTGCATTCATGTTCAACCAGGAACATTATAAACGTTACAAAAACTGAGGGCAAACTGACAAAATGTTCAGTAAAGTCTTAAATATAATAATTTTCTCTATGTTTTAGTGAAATGTGACGTCTAACCTGTCATACAGACGAACTAAAACGTGTACAAAAGTAGATTGTTTTGCTTTGTGCACAACAGTCCGTTCATCTGCCACATGTTCAGACTCCGCTCCGGGCCGGACCACCTACCTCCAATGGGCCCTGTGTTTGGCCCCGTCGCTCTCAAACGCCTCTGTGTGGCACGGGTTATTTACTCTGCAGCTCATGTGGCGCGTCTGCAGGTGTGTGTGCCCACTCAGCACCGACATGGGCCGCTCAGCACCAACACGGGCCGCTCAGCACCAACACGGGCCGCTCAGCACCAACACGGGCCGCTCAGCACCAACACGGGCCGCTCAGCACCAACACGGGCCGCTCAGCACCAACACGGGCCGCTCAGCACCAACACGGGCCGCTCAGCACCAACACGGGCCGCTCAGCACCAACACGGGCCGCGCACACCCAACACGGCCCGCTCAGCACCGACACGGGCCGCTCAGCACCAACACGGGCCGCTCAGCACCAACATGGGCCGTGCACACCCAACACGTGCCGCGCACACCGACACGGGCCGCACACCCAACACGGGACACACACCCAACACGGGCCGCACACACACCCAACACGGGCCGCACACACACCCAACACGGGCCGCACACACACCCAACACAGTCCGCGCACACCCAACACGGGCCGCACACACACCCCACACGGGCCGCACACACACCCCACACGGGCCGCACACACACCCACACGTGCCGCGCACACACCCAACACGGGCCGCGCGCACACACTTAACAGGGGCAGCGCACACACCCAACACGGGCCCTCACACACCCACACGTGCCGCACACAGACGCAACACGGGCCGCTCACACACCTAACACGGGCCGCACACACCCAACACGGGCCCTCACACACCAACACGGGCCGCTCACACAAACAGCGGCCCGTTTCAGCCCAGAGGGAACAGAGACGGTGCTGAATCGGTGCGGTGTGCGTTTGGCTCCGGCAGAGGGATGACATCAGCGGCACAGATCCAGGACCAGAGCAGCTGCTTTTAGGCCGACGCAGAGAGAAACGCGCTGAGCAAGTCGCTTTGGACAGAGTCTCACACAAACTGCTGATCACCAGAGTCTCTAGCAGGAACAGAAATAAAAACCTACACTTTTAGCTACGCTGCCCAAGGAGAAACTATATGGGGGAAGTATGAGGCCTGAACACTGTCCTCTGGTTCTTCCTACTTTCCATCAACAATATTTAAGATTTTAGTTCAAATCTGTTCACATGTTTTTTCTATTTCTCTGATGTTTCAGACAATGTTTTTTCTCTTCACTGTTCACATGTTTTTTCTCTCTTCTCTGCTGTTTCAATGTTTTTTCTCTTCACTGTTCACATGTTTTTTCTCTCTTCTCTGCCGTTTCAGACACTGCGATGGCCGCTCCAGTGACGACCCCTCCCCATCTCACGACCCTGACCTGTTGGACCTGGATGTTCAGGGTTTTTTTTTTGTAGTTTTTCCTTGCTGAGAAGGAGGGAAAATAGCTAAATTCTCTTGGACATTATTTATTTAAACTGCTTCCTATCTGTGGCCCATCGAGACAGCTGTTGTAATGATTTTGGGTGCTACAAAAATAAATTTATTTGATTTATCTGAACAAAGGCTACGGCTTTATCTGTTCAGAGACTTGGGTTTCGCTGACCTTTACTTCAGGGTACGAACACCTTTTTTAAGTAGAACTAACTAACATTTTTATCTTATTAAATATATTTGTAAGTCCGTGTGGTGGTTATAAATGTATTTTCGGGGTGTTTGAAGCTCGTCGTCGCCCCCTGCTGTCTCTGCGCAGAAAACGGGCTACAACTTCCTGCACCGAAAATAACTCTCCTGAGAAACACTGGCTCTTTTTTTATATTTGGTGACATGAAATCTTTTGTATGTGATTAAACTTCCTTATTTCAATAAAAAGGAAGGGGGGAAAAAAGAAAAAAGCTTTTGGCGTATTTTTACTTATTTAATTCTGCTTTAAAAGTAAAATTCAAGCACTTTTCAAGCAAGTTTTTCCAGCACATTTATTTCCACTTTTTGGCTTCAACTGACTGCTTTTTATTTCTTTTTCACACTCAGGAAAGTAACACATTTCCAAATGTATATACGTCTTTCAAACTGACAAATTGTATATACATTTCTATCTGAGTATGCACTTTGAGACAAGAAATTTGGGGTAGATCAGAGGTAATTTTCTGTGTTTTAGCACTGTGCCAGTCAAGTAATTAATCAGAGGAAAACTCGTGCCACTGACCTCAAGTTGCAGACCTATTTACAGCTTTTTACCGTCACATTGCATGGGATACAGATTGCAAGTTTAAATTTCCAGCATTTCAAGCACTTTTTCCAAAATCCAACCACTTTCCCAACCTTGAAAACAGTGTGTTAAGATTCAAGACTTTAAGGATTTCAAGCACCCATACAAACAGTTACTTGTGAGACAGGCCTCACTCTGACAATGTTTAAATCCAGGCTAAAAACAGTTCTCTTTAGACGTGCAAACGACTGAAAGATCTATCTGCACTCTTCTCTTTTAAAGCACTTTATTTTAAAATGATTCTGTGTGTTTGTGTTTTGTGATTTTAATGCAACTTTTCCTGTTATGTAAAGCACTTTGAATTGCCTTGTGTACGAATTGTGCTCTACAAATAAACTTGCCTTGCCTTGCCTTGCCTTGCCTTAAAGTCTATGACAGGTTTGACGGCACATTTCACTAAAACCTTGTGAACATGATTATAATTAAGATTTGACTAAACATTTGTCCTGTTTGTCCCCAGTTTGACAGTTTTTGTAAAGTTTATAATGTCACTTCCTGGTTGAACATGAGTAGCAGATATGACACAGTTAGAGGTAATTCCACAACTGTTACCATAGCAACCAGAGTGTAAACAAGAGGCAAAATCCACATAAATGACACAATATTTATGATTTGACAAATAATATAGTCTGTAAATGTGTTGAAATGGGCCGAAGTACGTCTGTCGACGCCGCCATGTTTGTTTAGGTTTGTCCTTTTGACTTCTGCCCAAACCACAATGCAGCGCTGCGATTGGTCCAGCACAAAACGGCTCAAAGGGCGTCCAGATGGATTCTCAACACTTTGTGAACTCATAAATATCGCGAGGATTAGGGCTGGGCGATACGGTGATAAAAATCGAATCATGAGCTGGTCCCTGTGACAATCTGATATTTTTGTGAAATCATCGTATCGTGATTCACTGTTTGTGTCTTTAATGCAGCTGTCTGTTCGCAAACGCTGCAATTTTTTAAATGCAATAATTTCTTCCACAAACAACAAAATGTCTTGCTTTGATTTGAATAAAAACTGCTAACACTGTAGTTTGGATTTGCACAGATATGTTCTGAAACAAGCGGCAAAAAGTTACAAAAAGGTGTTCAAAAGAGACAAAACACGCCGACAAACATGACTCAGTGCACCCAAATGTGGCAAAAACATGACTTAAAAATGACAAAGACGCGACTAAAAGTGACAAAGACGCGTTTAAATATGACAAACACAACCGAATGTGATAAAAACATGAGTAAAAACGACAAAATTGTGTAAAAAATATATTTTCATGGCAGTTGTGTCTCGAATGCAACGAAGACGACTCAAACATGTGCGATGATTCATGTGTGCAACAAGTGGAACCCCGAAACCTCAAATAAGCAGCTCTGTGGAAACACCAGCCTCTTTTACAGAAACACAAATATGAAAAGGTGCTCGAGCCAACGACGTCAGAAACAAAACACCACGGAAAATGTCTGACACAAATGACATATTTGAGCTGTGAGTTTGTGTCGGGAAAAACTCCTCATGAGGAATCAAACTGTGCAGAGATTCCCCGTGAGAGCACGTCCAGGGACTAAACCAGGACTAAACCAGAGACTAAACCAAGTCTAACACAGGACCAAAAGCAAGAAACAAGCGAGGAACGAAGGAACAAAAAAAGGACTAAACCAGAACTAAACCAGAGACTAAACCAAGTCTAACACTGGACCAAAAGCAAGAAACAAACGAGGAATGAAGGAACAAAAAAGGACTAAACCAGAACTAAACTAGTTTTCATTCAGGACCAAACAAGACTTTGTCCAAAAGTCGACTGAACCATAACAAAACCTGGATCAACTTATGGCAAGAACCAGAACCAAACCAGGATCAAACCAAGTCTAACACTGGACCAAAAGCAAGAAACAAACGAGGAACGAAGGAACAAAAAAGGACTAAACCAGAACAAACCAGTTTTCATTCAGGACCAAACGAGACTTTCGACTGAACCATAACAAAACCTGGATCAACTTATGGCAAAAACCAGAACCAGAACCAAACCAGAACCAAACCAAACCAGAACTAAACCAGGATCAAACCAAGTCTAACAATGGACCAAAAGCAAGAAACAAACGAGGAATGAAGGAACAAAAAACAACTAAACCAGAACTAAACCCCTTTTCATTCAGGACCAAACAAAGCTTTGTCCAAAAGTCGACTGAACCATGACAAAACCTGGATCAACTTATGGCAAGAACCAGAACCAGAACCAAACCAGGATCAAACCAAGTCTAACACTGGACCAAAATCAAGAAACAAGCAAGGAACAAAGGAACAAAAAAGGACTAAACCAGAACTAAACTAGCGTTCATTCAGGACCAAACAAGTCTTTGTCCAAAAGTCGACTGAACCATAACAACACCTGGATAAACTTATGGCAAAAACCAGAACCAGAACCAAACCAGAACTAAATCAGGATCAAACCAAGTCTAACACTGGACCAAAAGCAAGAAACAAACGAGGAACAAAGGAACAAAAAAGGACTAAACCAGAACTAAACCAGTTTTCATTCAGGACCAAACAAGACTTTGTCCAAAAGTCGACTGAACCATGACAAAACCTGGACCAACTTATGGCAAGGACTAATAAAAGGATATATACCAGAACCAACTAGGACTAAACTAGGACTAAAATCAAGACTAACCCAGGATCAAATCAGGAATAAACCAGAACAAACCTAAGAATAGGAAGGGACTAAACCAGAACCATGCCAGGATTTAATCAAATTTAGCATAGGATTAACCAGGGCCTATAAAGAAGTGTAAACCAGGATTAAACCAGAACAGAACCAGGACTAAACCAGCAAAACCTAGATCTAGACCCATGTTTTATCCAGATCCGAATAAGGACTAAACCAGGACTGAACCAGGACAAAACCAAGTCAAAAGTCAGGGCTAAACCAAGTCAAAACCAGGACAAAACCAGGACTGAACCAGGTCTAAATCAGGGCAAAACCAGGACTGAACAAAGTCAAAACCAGGGCTAAACCAGCACTAAACCAGGTCAAAAACAGGACTAAAACAGAGCTAAACCAGGGCTAAACCAAGTCAAAACCAGGACTAAACCAGGTCAAAACCCAGGGCTAAATCAAGGCAAAACCAAGACTAAACCAGGTCAAAAACAGGACTAAAACAGTTCTAAACCTGGTCAAAACCAGGACTAAACCACGCCTTTCAGGATCACAACATAAAGACGGAAAAACAAAGTCGAAGTTCACGAGGATCAGATGCTTCAGTCATGGGTTTGAATTAGACTTTACATTATGGACACAAACAAACAGACTTAAAGGAAACAAACATCAGATTTACAGCTGAAAAAACTGTCCAAAACCCAGACCAGGGATTCTACGAGTCAGATCAGGTCCTGTTTGTCCCTGGTTTAGTCCTGGATCTGACCTCGACATCTTTAACAAACACCTGAAACCGTGGCTGGACTCAGGGCAGAGCTGCACACAAGGCAAATCTGAGAGAAATACAACATGCTACTATCAATACTGTTAAATTACTTTACTAATTTTAAAATGTTTCAATGTTCAAACAAATAGAAAAAAAAAAAAAAAAGTACTGGTCCTGTGCTACACCCAATCCATTATGTTTACTTAAAGTGCCTATGACAGGTTTTCATCATTTTCTAATTTTGACTTTATTCAGTGTATTCATACCTGTTGTAAATATAAATTATAGTTTTACGCCAATCAAGCAGCTATTTGTGGAGAAAAGTTGAAAAATCTGTTCAAAATTACAGGAAGTAAACAAAATGATGATCACACTGGGGAGACAAAGGTCATGCAAAATTTACACAAAATGAATTACTTCTTTTGAACATTTAAACATGAATTCAACAAAATAAAGGCGTTAACATGTATTTTTATTTGTAAAATAAACAAATCTGTGACATCTGAGGAGTTTTAGCCCACTGCACAGATGGTTGCTATGGTAATTTCCTAGTGTGATGTCATCATTTACAACCAGGAAGTAAGACAAAAAAAACTAAAATATTGCAAACCGCAATGAAAATTTGTGAAGTTTTTTTAACACAATTTGAAATATATTTATCTAAACTGCATTTTTGTCAAATGAGTCGTCCAACCTGTCATGGGCCCTTTAAAGGGCCTATGACAGGTTAAACTACTCATGTAACTAAAATACAGGTCAGATAAATATATTTGAAGTTTTGCTAAAAATAATTATACATTTTATCATTTTTAGCCGTTTTTTTAGTTTGGTAATATCACTTCCTGGGTGTAAACGATGACATCACACTAGGAAACAACTTTGTACACGGGTTAAAACTCATCTAATGTCACAGATTTTTTTGTCCGACAAATCAAAATATATGTGAACACCTTTGTTTTGTTGAATTAATGTTTTAAGGGTAAAATAAGTTGTTTCTTTTGGGTAAATTATGCATAATCTTTGGATGGAATGAGTCTCCCCAGTGTGACGTCATCAATTTTTTTACTTCCTGTAATTTTAAACAGATTTTTCAACTTTTCTCCATAAACCTTGACTTGATTGGTGTGAAACATTATTTTTTATATACAATACGTATTAATACACCAGATAAAATCCAAATTAGAAAATAGTTAAAACCTGTCATACGCACTTTACTAACTTTGTGTAAAATGTTGTGTGTATAGGTTGTTGTAGTTTGGTTCTGATTAATTGAATTTAATCAGGGCTGCAACAATTAATTGACTAACTATTGTACTTTGATAATCATAAGTGTAATCTGGACTTTACGGACTCTAAAACACATCAGAAAAGACTTTTTATAACAAAGACTGTGGCGTTATTTAATCAAAATGTCAAAAAAAGAAAAGAACCCTAAGAAACGTTTTAAAGATTTTAATCAATATTAGACTTTATTCGTAAATATTCTCAATCTAAAAGTCTTCAGTTGCATTTTTCAATCTCTATTTGGTTAAAAATGTGTAAAATGTACAATAGAAATTATTGTTTGACTTGTCGACTACTGAAATAATTGTCTAAACTGAAACTGAAATGGTTTAGACGTGGTTTAGTTCAGACAGTGCACCAATCAAATCCAACGTGAAAACTAAACCGGCATTAAATCTAAAAAAAAAAAAAACAGTTTGACAAAAAAGATTTATCCATCAGAACAGTAAATATCAATGTAACTAAAATCAGAGCAAATAATCGTAGCAGTCCCAGAGCTGCTGTATCAGAAGTGTGTTTTTACTTTGAAATTTAACATTCAAATCATTCAAAAACTGTAATCTAGATCAGTGTTTCCCAACCAGGGGTACGGGGACCCCAAGGGGTACTTGAGGAATTACCAGGGGGCACTTGGAATGGTTTTAAGTTTTAAAAGAAGATGAAATGTACTTTTATCTGTAAATATGTGTGATTAGTTGTAAATTTAGCATCTCTTTGGGGTATCATGGACCATAAATATAATTAAAACAATACATACAATAGTAATAATTGACTATATTCAACCAGTAAACCCATTTTATTTGCGTGAAACTCAAATTAAGGGGTACTCGGAGTGTGAAACAAGACTTAGGGGGTACTCGAGACACCACTGATCTAGATGATAATGGCTAACAGTTAATAGACAAGGTTCAAAACAACATTCGCATGCTTCAAATTTCATGTTAATTAGCCTTTTGAGTATTATAAAGTTTATTATATTCTTGTCATTCTTCAGTCAGACATGATAAAAGCTTAAATGTCTTGTTTTGACGTTGATTATAGCATTAAAAATGTTGAAATGTGGCACTGAAAAGGGGTTAGATTTGCTAAAACCTGCACAAACCCTGAGCTCGACATCATCTACAATCCTGTGTCTCCAAACTAGAGAAATGTGCTGAGTTTTCTTCCCTCGAACCACATCCATGTCCAAGATTCCATCCCAAACTCGCGCCACATCGGGCTCGTTTCTTTCCCAAACCTCACCTGAAACACGGCCGTGGCCATCTTCTCTCCCTCTTTTCTCCGGCCGCTGAACGTTTCTGTCTAGTTCCACGGCTTTAAAACTGCATGGTCCACCAAAGCTCCTGGCAGTTCCGTCCGTCGCTGCGGCATGAAGCGCTTCTCAAACTCCCCCCTTTCCTTCCCCTTTATCCTGCGCGAAACGGTCGGGATCGTCGGGGGAAAGTGAGCGTCCCGTGTGCAGAAAGAAGTGCAGAGCAGCGGCAGCAGCAGAAGGCGACGGGGTTCGGGAGCTGTGTGTGTGTCAGAGCTGCAGTCTTGGTTCACTCCCTCCCGCTCGCTCTCCTCCCTCTCTTTCTTTTTCTTTCTCTCCGTTTCTGGACTGGAGCCTCCGGTTCACTCCGCCCTGACTTTCTCTCTTCGCCCCTTTTCTCTCTCCTTCCTCTCTCTTAATAATAATACATGTTTGTCAGTGTGTGTTAACTTGACTTATGTTTCGTGGTTGGTTTGTTGTTGTGCAAGAAAGTAGTACAACAAAAATGCACAAGGTATTTGCAATATTTACAGGTATTCACCTTTTTCTTTCTCCGTTTCTGGATTGGAGCCTCCCTTTTCTCTTCTTTTCTCTCTCCTTCCTCTCTCTTAATAATAATACATGTTTGTCAGAACGGCCCAGCTCTAGTTTGTGTTAACAGTGACTTGTGTTTTGTGGTGGATTGGGCTCGTCGTTCCCAAAGTGCAAGAAAGTACGCAACAAAAGTGCACAAGGTATTTGCAATATTTACAGGTATTCACCTTTTTCTTTCTCCGTTTCTGGACTGGAGCCTCCCTTTTCTCTTCATTTCTCTCTCCTTCCTCTCTCTTAATAACTAATAAATGTTTGTCAGAACGGCCCAGCTCTAGTTTGTGTTAACAGTGACTTGTGTTTTGTGGTTGATTGGGCTCGTCGTTCCCAAAGTACAACAACAAAAGTGCACAAAGTATTTGCAATATTTACAGGTATTCACCTTTTTCTCTCCGTTTCTGGACTGGAGCCTCCGGTTCACTCCGCCCTGACTTTCTCTCTTCGCCCCTTTTCTCTCTCCTTCCTCTCTCTTAATAATAATAATACATGTTTGTCAGAACGGCCCAGCTCTAGTTTGTGTTAACAGTGACTTGTGTTTTGTGGTTGATTGGGCTCGTCATTCCCAAAGTGCAAGAAAGTACAACAACAAAAGTGCACAAAGTATTTGCAATATTCTCCCTTTCTGGACTGGAGCCTCCCTTTTCTCTTCATTTCTCTCTCCTTCCTCTCTCTTAATAATAATAATACATGTTTGTCAGTGTGTGTTAACAGTGACTAATGTTTTGTGGTTGATTGGGCTCGTCGTTCCCAAAGTACAACAACAAAAGTGCACAAAGTATTTGCAATATTTACAGGTATTCACCTTTTTCTCTCCGTTTCTGGACTGGAGCCTCCAGTTCACTCCGCCCTGACTTTCTCTCTTCGCCCCTTTGCTCTCTCCTTCATCTCTCTTTATAACTAATACAGCTCTAGTTTGTGTTAACAGTGACTTGTGTTTTGTGGTGGATTGGGCTCGTCATTCCCAAAGTGCAACAAAAGTGCACAAGGTATTTGCAATATTTACAGGTATTCACCTTTTTCTCTCCGTTTCTGGACTGGAGCCTCTGGTTCACTCCGCCCTGACTTTCTCTCTTCGCCCCTTTTCTCTCTCCTTCCTCTCTCTTAATAATAATAATAATAATACATGTTTGTCAGAACGGCCCAGCTCTAGTTTGTGTTAACAGTGACTTGTGTTTTGTGGTTGATTGGGCTCGTCATTCCCAAAGTACAACAAAAGTGCACAAGGTATTTGCAATATTTACAGGTATTCACCTTTTTCTCTCCGTTTCTGGACTGGAGCCTCCGGTTCACTCCGCCCTGCCTTTCTCTCTTCATTTCGCTCTCCTTCCTCTCTCTTAATAACTAATACATGTTTGTCGGTGTCTAGTGTCAGTTGACAGTGACTTATGTTTTGTGGTGGGTTGGGCTCGTCGTTCCCAAAGTGCAAGAAAGTGCAACAAAAGTGCACAAGGTATTTGCAATATTTACAGGTATTCACGTTATTCCGCCCACTTTTGCCGTTTTTTGCCACAGATACGCACTTTTGTTGTAAACGCACTTCCGTTCGACGAGAACTCTCTAATGACGAACGAGGGAAAAGGCTCGCCGCTAAAATGAAATGAAATAAAATACAACTTACAGGTGTCTCTAGTCGAGCCTTTTCCACGAGCTTCTGTTTGTATCGTCCGACGCTCGTTCACGTGACTCACACATGTTTGTGTGACGTCACTTCAGATAAAAACAGTAATTTCTGTGATTTTAGAAACGGTAGAAAAGAACATTTCCTTCTATTTTATTTAAATATCGATAATAATTAAGTACTGTCTGCAATTATAATGTGAAATTTTAGAAAAAGGCTGGGCCCAAGAGGCTGCAGTACCTCACACGACCACTAATCAATCTGGGACACAGACAGAGGGGGCGTGGCTTATCCAGTTCATTTAATACATCCATGATTTGAACAGACGGCTACTTTAAAGAGACAAACAGTGAATCACGACATGACGATTTCACAAAAATAGCAGATTGTCACAGGGAGGAGCTCACGATTTGATTTTTATCCCCGTGTCGCCCGGCCCTAGTGCAGCCTGTGGCCGCAGTGTCTTCACTCCAGTGTGGGGCGAGAGAATAATGACACAGCGCTTTGAGAGGCTTCGGCTCAGCAAAGCGAGCGCGAGGGCAGGACATTATTATTCTCAGCGCGAGGTTAAACTCAGAGTGACTCAGTGTAAAAGGAGAATTCTTTGAGTTTTTCCCAGAGGATCCAGGACAGAGACAAACCCCGCTCTGTGTCCACACCAGCTCTTCATTCCTGCCGTTATCAGATTCTCACGTTTCAGCACTCGCTCTTCCCTCTTCTGCCCCGACACCGAGCCTCGGTCCTGGTTCTCTACATTTGCTCGTGTTTAGTCCCAGTTTATTTACAAAAAATCGGATGAATGATTTTAGAGTCAAACTGGACGCATAACATTACGCTACAAAACAAAAGCGTATCGATATTTGTGATTTTGACAGTGAAAATACCAGTGTTTCCCAACCAGGGGTACGGGGACCTCCAGGGGTACTTGAGCAATTACCAGGGGGTACTTGGAACGGTTTCAGATTTTAAAAGACAATGAAATGTACTTTTATCTGAATAAAAAAAGTGTTATTTGTTGTAAATTTAGCAACTTTTTGGAGTATCTTGGACCATAAATATAATTAAAACAAACATATAATAGTAATAAATGACAGTATGTGACTTTTAAACCCATTTATTTGCCTGAAACTCAAGTTGAGTGGTACTCTAGAATGTCAGACGACGCTTATGGGGTCCTCGAAACAAAAAAGGTTGGAAAAGACTGAGCTAGAGGACTCTAAAAGCAATGACATCACCACGACAACAAGGTGGCAAAGTTACGCAGTGGACCTTTGAAAACGACTCACGAAAACACAAATATCCCACATTCAAGCCCGTTTAACCGCGTCCATTCAACTGACGAACATAATCAGAGAAACTGTATTTGGGAAACGCTGTGTTTTTCCCGTTTTCCCTGTGTTTTTTTTCCCTCAGACACAGCAGCAGACAAAGGAGGCCCCGGCTTCAGCTCCGAGGGCCTTTTTATGGGACGAACGAGGCGAGCGTTTGATGTCGCTGGATAATTGTCTCAGGTAAACGGCGTAAACAAGTGTGTGGAGGCTGCTCTGTCTGCTCCTGTGGAGAAGAAAGGGCGCCGCGTGACCCACAGACAGGAAGCACTCACGCCGTTTAATGCGCGATACGGAAGCTGGGGTTTGGGTCTCAAAGTGTGGGGCGCGGGCAAGAAAAGAGAGTTTACATTTTGTCTAGTTTCTGGTTTAGTTAAAGGACGCAGTGACTTTTTTGAGCTTTAAACCCTGTTCTAACAATGTTCCGTCGTCAAAAACACAGCTGGAGTAGCATTCAGCTGCATTCACGCTGTTTTGAGGAATGTTTATGAGAAAATCCTCCCCCCTCCGAGCGCCAAACACACTTCCTGCTGAACTTCTGGGATTTTCTGACGTAATTTTGGATAATCTAAATCATTTATCTGAGAATGTTCTGCTGTTTTGAGTCCTTAAATCAAGCAATTCTGCGTTCTGAGCATTTCTGCCTCTAAACACGATCACTGCTGCAGCAAATCCGCAGAATGACGTCTTTTCAGCGTTAACTTCACTAGATTGTATATAGTGCTGGCGCAATCCCGCTATAATCATGTGCAATACTGTAACATGTGTCAGTCACCTGTTATAATCATGTGCAATATAATTTAACACACTATTAATACACTTTACCTCACCATAGTCACTTACTGTATATAACATACACTTAAGCCACTTTAGTTACCATTTTTACTGTAAATAAGAGTGTGCACTTTATACTTTATATTGTACTTTTATTACCATGTTTATTTATCCTATTTTTATTGCATGCACCTATTTGATTCATTCCTGTCCTAAACTGTGTGTTGCAACAGTGGAATTTCCCCATTGTGGGACAAATAAAGGATCTCTTATCTTATCTTATCTTATCTTATCTTAATCTGCTGGCTGGATGCACTCAGTGTCATTTCATAGTGACTGATGATGAATAAGAAACTTTTTTTTTTGTTTCAAAACAAGAGATTGCAAATTTAAGGCACTCCAGAGCATGTTTAAAGGCTAATAACAATATGAAAAATGCAGAATATTATTCCTTTAAAGTGTTTTCATAAATTAATAAATGCAGTCTGTCCGTCCGTGGGAGCAGGATTTCTCCTTCACTGTGGTTCTCCTCGAGGTTTACACTTTTTACACAAGGTTTTTTGTATTTTTTTCTTGCTGAGAAGGAGAGTCAAGGACAGGGGGCGCTCTGGGACAGATATCCATTTGCTAAATTCTCTTGAACATTGTTTAGTCACTGCAAAAAATGGATTTCTAGATGAGTTCAAATGTCTTGATTTCAGGATTTTAATCTCTGTTTCAGACGTTTTGACTGTTTAAAATGAGTTAAGACTATTTGTTTGATAAAAAATAGATGATTTTACTTGTTTCAAACTGTTTTTGACTTGTTTCAATACATTATTTCTTACTTCAAACCAAATTATCTGCCAGTGGGTTAAGATAATTTTACTTACAACTGACAACTTACTGACAACTTATTTAAAGCTAAATTATCACGTCGATCCGTCAGAAATACCTTGAAATAGAGAAATATTCTACATCACCAAAGCAATTAAAGTCAAAACGACTCAAATCCAGATAAAAAAAAGATAAATTCCAGTCATTTTAAAACAGGCTAAATGTACATTTTTTGTGGTCCATCGAAGAAACTGTTGGTGTGATTTTGGGTGCAACAAAAATAGTTTGAAATGAATAAATACAGGTAAGAAGAAATAAATAAATAGAAAAGACAAAAACTAGACTGCTACACGCTCGCTTCGTTTGATTGGAAAACGGTTTATATTTGCAAACTTACAAAAGAAAGTGCCATGAGTCGCTGTGGGAGCTGAATGGCTGCGCTTTGCTCAGAAAAACTCCTCTAAAGCTGTGGCCAACAAATTAATGTTCAATTTTCTTGTACAATAGTGGATCTGTGCATGTTGAAATCATTCATTTTATAATACAATTTGCGTCTAAACACAGCGAATGATTTCCAATTGTGCTTTTGTTTCAGTGGGACTCCTCAGTGGGACTTTCCCCTCTGGTCCTGCTCTGGTCCTGCTCTGGTCCTGCTCTGGTCCTGCTCTGGTCCTGCTCTGGTCCTGCTCTGGTCCTGCTCTGGTCCTGCTCTGGTCCTGCTCTGGTCCTGGTCCTGCTCTGGTCCTGGTCCTGCTCTGGTCCTGGTCCTGGTCCTGGTCCTGCTCTGGTCCTGGTCTGGTCCTGCTCTGGTCCTGGTCCTGGTCCTGCTCTGGTCCTGGTCCTGGTCCTGCTCTGGTCCTGCTCTGGTCCTGCTCTGGTCCTGGTCCTGGTCCTGGTCCTGGTCCTGGTCCTGGTCCTGGTCCTGCTCTGGTCCTGGTCCTGGTCCTGCTCTGGTCCTGGTCCTGCTCTGGTCCTGGTCCTGCTCTGGTCCTGGTCCTGCTCTGGTCCTGCTCTGGTCCTGGTCCTGGTCCTGGTCTGGTCCTGGTCTTGTTTGACAGTAGGTCTTGGCTCTTGCGTCACATTCCTCAGAACAGCTGCTGATGACTGCACCTCCTCAGATTCTCTGTTTGTTTGCGCTGCTGTTTCTAAGCACAAACTGTCCCGCTCGATTTGAAGATGTAATATTTTGTTTTAAATTGTAAATCACTATGGCAACGATCCCAATCTCTCATCGCTCTGAAAGCCATGGATGTTTTGTAACGTATGACACGTGAAGTGCAGCTCGTCTTTGTGAAAGTCTCACTCTTATCTGACCTCATCATTTAATGTGACTCTGGGAGAGGAACTGTCTTTGAAACTGATAATCCACAAATCTGAGCCTTATTGTTTTTCTTTGGGGATCTGAGAGGCGCTTTATGCCCAGGACAAACCGACTAAAGAACTCTTTTATTCCCACAGCTGTCTTCTTAACTCTGGACGACTTGTCACTGTTACACTTTCCCTGTACTCACCCGCTGCTTAATTGTATTTTGTCCCCATTCAAACCCATCCCATGTTCTTGCTTGTGTGATGTTTTTAATTGTATGTTTGAAGCTGCTGGCTGCACCACACTTGTCCATCGTGGATCAAATAAAGAAATCTAAATCTGAAGATTTGCCACATTAATGTTGTGGAGTTAGGACCTTTCAAATGACCAGTTGTGCTGTAAGATTGAATAATTCTTCTACTTCTTCTAATTACTTTATGTTTTTGTTTCATGTGGAATTACAGAGATTTTAACCATAAATCAGGGCATAAAATCTCTATTTTGCAAGTTAAACAGCAAAGTTTAAAAGTCCCAAAGGATTTCTGATCGCGTCCTCTTCAGTTGTATTCTGTGGACAGTTTGGGGAGTTGTGGTGTCACACGGCAGTTCAGTTTGATCTTCATTCATCATCACTTCATAGATTCTTAGATTCAACTCTAGATTCTTAGATCTGCCAGGTTTCATCTGGACAGTTTTTAAAATCAAGATGTTTTTCCTTCCACAAGTCATTTTGACTCTGCTCAGTCAGATTACAGCAGGACTATAAAGGCCCATACCAGGCCTGGTGGGGAAACAAAAGCAGGGCAGTTTCAGGTGAAACTCATTTCTGAGCAGTATAAAGTCAAGTGTATACGTCCAGTTCCACTGATTGAAAAAGACTTTCAGATGGAACCTCGTCTACGATTCTACACATTTATTAATCTGGAAAACCTCTCGCTGAAAGTGATTTAACAATCTGGATTAAACGATCACTTTCAGTGTAGAGTTGAACGTGACGCTTCACCAGTCTGTCTCTTTGGCCGCTCTCACAGCAGACCTGGAGCGTCTGACTTTACTGTTGTGTTCAGAGGAGCATGTGTTTTGTCCTGTGACCGATAATCCAGTTAGCTCCTCTGATCACAGGGACCTCCTCCAGGACTATAACAGGACTAAATGAGGACTACACCAGGACTACACCAGGATTAGACCACTGATAATGGATCTAGTGGATATAGTTCATACAGAACCCAGACTAAACCAGGACTAGAGGATTAAATGACCAGAATTAGAAAAGAACTAAACCAGGATTATACCAGGACTAAAAAACGACAGACCAATGTATTAAACTTTTACTGAACCAAGAATGTAAAACACTATAATGAGATCAAATCAAGAATGAACCAGAAATTGACAATACGGACCAAAGCTTAGACTATATCAGACTAGACTGTATCAGCACCAGTGGGATTTGCTCAGAACTAAACCTGGACTACAACCTGTTCTGAGACCGGGCTGTTCTTGGGGCCGCACCTGTCTGGCTTTTCCTCTGATACATCCACACAGGAAGTGCTCAGTTTGGACAGGAAGTGGATTGTTGTGGAGTGTTCTTACATAACCTCTGATTAAACAAGAGCAAAACCTGGACTAAACCAAGAGCAAAACCAGGACTA
The DNA here is from genome assembly GCA_019453435.1 of Rhinogobius similis. NCBI lineage: Eukaryota > Metazoa > Chordata > Actinopteri > Gobiiformes > Gobiidae > Rhinogobius > Rhinogobius similis. Next base: position 4,957,170 of record CM033633.1, read on the forward strand.
AACCAGGACTAAACCAGGACTAAACCAGGACTAAACCAGAGGTAAAACCTGGACTAAACCAGGAGCAAAACCAAGACTAAACCAGGAGCAAAACCAGGACTAAACCAAGAGCAAAACCAGGACTAAACCAGGACTAAACCAGGAGCAAAACCAGGACTAAACCAGGAGCAAAACCAGGAGCAAAACCTGGACTAAACCAGGGCTAAACCAGGACTAAACCAGGACTAAACCAGGAGCAAAACCAGGACTAAACCAGGAGCAAAACCAGGACTAAACCAGGAGCAAAACCAGGACTAAACCAGGAGCAAAACCAGGACTAAACCAGGAGCAAAACCAGGACTAAACCAGGAGCAAAACCTGGACTAAACCAGGAGCAAAACCAGAAGTAAAACCAGGAGCAAAACCAGGAGACCAGGAGCAAAACCAGGAGCAAAACCAGGACTAGACCAGAGGCAAAACCTGGACTAAACCAGGAGCAAAACCAGGACTAAACCAGAAGCAAAACCTGGACTAAACCAGGAGCAAAACCAGGCGCAAAACCAGGACTAAACCAGGAGCAAAACCAGGAGCAAAACCAGGAGCAAAACCAGAACTAAACCAGGACTAAACCAGGAGCAAAACCAGGACTAAACCAAGAGCAAAACCTGGACTAAACCAGGAGCAAAACCTGGACTAAACCAGGAGCAAAACCAGGACTAAACCAGGAGCAAAACCAGGACTAAACCAGGAGCAAAACCAGGACTAAACCAGGACTAAACCAGAGGTAAAACCTGGACTAAATCAAGAGCAAAACCAGGACTAAACCAGCACTAAACCAGAGGCAAAACCAGGACTAAATCATGAGAAAAAAACCTGGGCTAAACAATGAGCAAATGTGAACATCTACTTGTCTGATCCAATCAAACAAACCAAACAAACAACAAACCAAAGTCGGTTTTAATCAGTTTAGGCTGATCAGGACTTTACCAGGACTAAACCAAGGACTAAAACAGGACTCATTCACGACTGCCCCCATTTATCAAAACCAAAAGTGGACCAACTACTAACACAGACTAAGGGTGCGTTCACACTTGTACTTGTCCAGGTTTAGTTCAAGATTTAGTCCAAATTTGAATGTAGTGTTTATGGAAGTGAGATCACAGCCTGGTTAGATGTGAACTAAACAAGGACAAGACCAGGACTCAGACACCCATTTGTTTGTCACGCTATTGACCTTATTCTGCCCCGCCCACTTTTGCCGTTTTTTGCACTTTTGTTGTAAACGCACTTCCGTTTGACGAGAACTCCGTTAAAGCTAATGACGAACGAGGGAAAAGTCACGCCGCCAAAATGTTACATAAAGTAGATTGATTTGTGTAAAATGTTTAATGAACACGAGCAACAAGTCACAACGCAACGATTTCCTGGTCAGTCTGAAAACGACTTTTTAGTCCATGTAGAACTTATTTTCTGTTGAGCTCGTCTGTCCCGTGTAAACTACAACGGAAACAAGACGGCAGCGCGTACGGCAACTTCCGGCAATAAGTTGAATAGTGACTTCTTTGATCTTTTAACCGTGTTTAACATTGCTCCGTCATCAAAAATCCACCTGGAGTTGCATTTAACTTTCTTCACACTAGTCTGATGAATCCTGGTTAGAAAATACTCTCCTTCCGGGCATCAAAAACACTCCCTGCTCAATTCCTTCGATGAATGACGTTTTTGGCGCTATTTATCCGAGAATCTTCTGCTGTTTTAAGTCCTTAAATCCTCACAGACTCGTTCTGAGCATTTCTGCCTCTAAAAACACTACAACTGCGTGGCTACATTAGCTTCTGTCGTACCTTGAGTAACAACACATTTTAATGAACGATATGGAGCCGGTAGATGGCGCCTAAACTCAAGAAACAGCCATGATACAGATTATGTTTTTTTTATAAACAATTATTTTTTAGTTCTAAAACATGAGAAGCCAAACTTAAAGTGCCTATGACAAGTTGGACTACACATTTGACTAAAATGCAATTAAGATAAATATATTTCAATGTTTGCTAAAATGCTGTTCAAATTTTATCTTAATTAAGCAATTTTTCAGGTTTTAATTTCACTTCCTGGTTGTGAATGATGACATCACACTAGGAAATTAGAACGTACATTGGGCAAAAACTGATCTAATGTTAGAGATTTTTTTAATTTGACAAATAAAAATACACATGAACGCCTTTATTTAATTGAATTAATGTTTAAAGGGTCAAAAAAGTAGTCTGTTTTACAAAAATTATGCATAACCTTGTCTCCCTAGTGTGATGTCATCAATTTGTTTACTTCCTGTACTTTTCAACATATTTTTTCAATTTTCTCTACAAACAGCTACTTGATTGATGCAAAACTATAATTTATATTTACAGCAGGTATAATACACCAAATAAAGTTAAAATTAGAAAATGTTAAAAACCTGTCATACGCCCTTTAAACCAGAACTTCAGCGACAGAGCTCCCCCTGGAGCTCTCTTGTGAAAATACACTGCCAGTAAAAAGACGCAAAAGCTTCTTTTTTTTCTTTTTTGCATCTTTTTATTGAAACAAGGAAGTACAACCACATGTTTAAAAAGTTTCTCAGAAGAAAAAGGGGCGACGACAGGAGCTTCAAATGCCCCGAAAATACATTTGCAACCACCACACAAACTTACAAAGACTATTATAAGGTAAATGTGTTCCTAAGTTCTGCTTTGAGGTGCCCAAGAGCATGTTTAAAGTGACAGCTTGGACGACTCATTTGACTAAAATGCAGTTAAGATAAATATATTTCAAATTTTGTTGAAATACACAAATGTTATACTGGTTTAGCAGTTTTTTAGTTTTTTGTTTTACTTCCTGGTTGTAAATGATGACATCACACTAGGAAATTACCATAGCAACCACACTTTACACAGAGCCAAAACTCCTCTAATGTCACAGACTTTTTATTTACAAATAAAAATACATGCAAACGCTTTAGTCAGTGGTTAAAAGGTCAAAAAAAGTTGTTTATTTTGTGTAAATTATGCACAACCTTTGTCTCCCCAGTGTGATGTCATCAGTTTGTTTACTTCCTGTTATTTTCAACATATTTTTCAACTTTTCTCCACAAACGGCTGCTTGTTTGGTGTAAAACTACAATGCTTATGTACAACTGGTATAACTACACCAGATAAAGATAAAACTAGAAAATGATGAAAACCTGTCATGCGCACTTTAAAGGCTAATAACAAAATAAAAAAATGCATAATATTTTTCATTTAAACTCTGAAGCACCACTCTCCAAAAATCTGCAGATCTGCTCCACAGTGTGAACAACGTGACGGCAAACATGACCTCAGCACCACACGTTTAAACAGTCACAAATAAGAGAGCGAGCAAACACATTACTTTACGTGGTTTTATCAATGGAACGCCCTCCTGATGACATCACGCCGTGGCACAGAGCGCTTGGTGCACTTAAAGGGACAGGAAACATGCAAATTAATGTCCCGTACCACAGCTCGAGGATTGAACGCAGCATAAACAAAAGCAGGGCAATTAGTGACTCTGCGTTTGGACAGTTTAAAGGAGGATATGTCCATCAACAGAGTCTAAGCAAAACATGTTGTGCGCCAAAAGGGAAGTTAGCCAACCACAAAAACACAAGAAGCATGACGTTCTGAGAATTCAACGATGTGGGAAAAGGAAAACATGGCTTTGGTTTAAATATGTGCAGAGAAACGAGTGGAACTTCAGTTTAGTTCAGTATTGTTCGGCCATTTTGTTTTGCTAAGCGCTAGTTCCTCATTAGCGCCGGGTGTGCAAACACGAGCCGCTATAAAGTAGTCAAGCGTAGAACAGGACCCAGGTCTGGACTTGGACTGGTTTTTGTCGCTCTATGTGGACTTGGGTGTCGTATTTTTGCAGCTCGATGAAGAAAGTTTATCGAAGCAAAATCTAGTCTGAGGCCTGTATTTGTTTATCATGTTTTAGATTTTCAAGGTTATGATTCCTGTAACAATGAATCAACTAAAAGTGATGTGTCCGTTCAAAAAGCTCTGAAAACTATTGAAACACTGCAAAAAAGGCCTATCAAATAATGAGAAAAATAAACTCAACATAAGATCTTTTTACCCTAATTTAAGTGAAATTATCTGCCAGTGGAATAAGATTATTTTACTTATCAAGTTTACTTAAAACAAGTCAAATAATGTCAATTTGTTGTAGTCCTGTCAAGTGAAAAAATCTTAAAATTGGACTTTTAAGATTAATTTGCTTAATTCAAGTAAATTTAACTAAGTAAGATAATCCCTTTTTGCAGTGAATATTTTGCAAAAAACACTAAATGCACAGAAAAGAACTGGTAAACTGCACCTTCATGAGTGAAATGCAAATTAAACTGTCCATACTTTCACAAAACTCAAGCAAACTCACGTCACACTTTCTCCTTTCTGCTGTTGTGCGCATAAATAAATCCTTATAATCTTATAATTAGTCAACTATTAAAGAAAATGGTTGATTTAGACTCCACTGTGTAATTAACTGGATTACAGTCGGACTTGGCTTTTTATTAAACCTGGACTAAACCAGGAGCAAAACCAGGATTAAACCAGAGGCAAAACTAGGACTAAACCAGGACTAAACCAGGATAAAACCAGGATTAAACCAGGAGCAAAACTAGGACGAAACCAGATCAAAACCAGGACTAAACCAGGACTAAACCAGGACAAAACCAGGACTAAACCAGAGGCAAAACTAGGACTAAACCAGGAGCAAAACCAGGACTAAACCATGAGCAAAACCAGGACTAAACCATGAGCAAAACCAGGACTAAACCAGGACTAAACCAGGACAAAACCAGGACTAAACCATGAGCAAAACCAGGACTAAACCATGAGCAAAACCAGGACTAAACCAGGACTAAACCAGGACGAAACCAGGACTAAACCAGGACAATACCAGGACTAAACCAGGACTAAACCAGGACAAAACCAGGACTAAACCAGGACTAAAACGTTAAGCAATATCAGGACTCAACCAGAGGCAAAACCAGGACTAAACATGAGCAAAACCAGGACTAAACCAGGACTAAACCAGGACAAAACCAGGACTAAACCAGGACTAAACCAGGACTAAACCAGGACTAAACCAGGACTAAACCAGGTCTAAACCAGGACTAAACCAGAGGCAAAACTAGGGCTAAACCATGAGCTAAACCATGAGCAAAACCAGGACAAAACCAGGACTAAACCAGGACAAAACCAGGACTAAACCAGGACTAAACCAGGACTAAACCAGGACTAAACCAGGACTAAACCAGGACTAAACCAGGACAAAACCAGGACAAAACCAGGACTAAACCAGGACTAAACCAGGACTAAACCAGGACTAAACCAGGACTAAACCAGGACAAAACCAGGTCTAAACCAGGACAAAACCAGGTCTAAACCAGGACAAAACCAGGACTAAACCAGGACAAAACCAGGACTAAACCAGGACTAAACCAGGACTAAACCAGGGCGAAACCAGGACGAAACCAGGACTAAACCAGGACTGAACCAGGACTGAACCAGGACTAAACCTTAAGCAAAACCAGGACTAAACCAGGACAAAACCAGGACTAAAACGTTAAGCAATATCAGGACTCAACCAGAGGCAAAACCAGGACTAAACATGAGCAAAACCAGGACTAAACCAGGACTAAACCAGGAGCAAAACCAGGACTAAACCAGGAGCAAATGAGCACCGTGCACTTTTCGACAAAGTGCACGATGATATTCTGTAGAGCTGCAACAATTAACTGACTAATCATGATGAAGCAACTATAAAAAAAACCCAGATCATAGTCATATTTTGGTCATTGTAATTGTTATTTTGAAGATATAGAACCTAAAACACCTAAAGAGACATTTTTTAGAACAAAGAATGTGGCATTATTAAAGCAAAAATAATAAATAATGTTGAATTTTCAGCAGTAACACAGTTTATTTGTGAATATTCTGTATCTAGACCCAACCCAAACGTTTAATACACGGAATGGCAATGACATCTCCATGGAGACGAGCAGGGTGTGGACGCTGCAGAAAAGTTACATAATGCACCTTTAAACTGTAGGACAGAAGCCATGAGAACCCTGCTGTCGCACTGAGCAGAGAAGCAGTTCAAACGAGGCTGGAACAGTAGCTGCCAGCTGTATTGTTTTGGAGAGGGAAGAGCTCGTTTTACCACAGAGTGACATCACAAGGTGGGACAGAGCGTTTTGAGCTCTGGAGATGGAGAATAAGAAAAATAAGAAAGTCTAAGCACGCTTGAAAGTATGGAAGTCCATTTACACCAGTAGATAAAAGATAAAAACCTCACAGGAAGTCATAATTTAGAGCTGAAAAGTTTGAATTCTAGAGTTTAAAAGTCAAAATGTAGAGTTTAAAAGTCGAAATTTCAAGTTTTAAAAGTCAAAGTTTCAAGTTTAAAAGTCATGATTACGAGTTTAAAAGTCATGCTAATTATTAATAATAATTAAACTCAAAATTGTCACTTTTAAACTCAAAACTATTCATTTAAAACTCAAAATTATGATTTTTAACTGAAAATGTTGACTATTAAACTCATAATTATGACTTCCTGTGAGGCTTTTAGTTTTTAATTATTGGCGGAGATGGGCTTCAATATGAAAGAAACAAACTGGAAAAGAAAAAAAATAATAATAATAAAATGAGAGTAGAGTACACCGAATAAGACTTTGAATCTTTTTGGAAACACTATTGTTATGTATTTTTTCCCCAAATTCAACGCGCGCACAAGCCACACTGTAAAATATTTCTCTTTTGACGAGTTAAATCTAAAACATTTGAGGCCGGTACATGATTTGTGGAGTGCGCGTTTCCTTCAGTGAACTCAGGAGCGTTTCCGTCTCCAAACATCGTCGCAGTGAACAGGAAACGATCAGCTAACGACATGAAAAACAAGGGAGTGACCACAACCACAGGCCAAACGATCACTATCTGCAGCCCCTTCAGCCTCAAACGCTCGTGACACAAACCTTTTATGCTTTTACTGGTTTGTGCTCTGATTTTAACACACATTTTCTTGTTCTGAAACGCACTTTGTAGTACTTTGTGCACAAATAAACGTGCCTGGCCGATTTTAAACCTTAACTGTCAGGAAAATGGCAGCAATTACAATTAAATAAGACTTTTTTGGGGACATTTTGTGTTTAACTGTCATTATTTTACATTTTGTTCATTGCAAAACAGTAAAACCGACTTAAGAATAGAAACAGGTCCATTGACTTCCTGTTCAACACTACAGAACTGATAAACCTCCTCATACTGATAAGCCCCGCCTCTTCATACTGATAAGCCCCGCCTCTTCATACTGATAAGCCCCGCCTCTTCATACTGATAAGCCCCGCCTCTTCATACTGATAAGCCCCGCCTCTTCATACTGATAAGCCCCGCCTCTTCATACTGATAAGCCCCGCCTCTTCATACTGATAAGCCCCGGCTCTTCAGACTGATAAGCCCCGCCTCTTCATATTGATAAGCCCTGGCTCTTCAGACTGAAAAGCCCCGCCTCTTCAGACTGAAAAGCCCCGCCTCTTCATACTTGCTGATAAACCCCAACTCTTCGTAGTGATAAGGCCCGCCTCTTCATCATGATAGCCCCGCCTCTTCATACTGATAAGCCCCGGCTCTTCAGACTGATAAGCCCCGCCTCTTCAGACTGATAAGCCCCGCCTCTTCATACTGATAAGCCCCGCCTCTTCAGACTGATAAGCCCCGCCTCTTCAGACTGATAAGCCCCGCCTCTTCAGACTGATAAGCCCCGCCTCTTCAGACTGATAAGCCCCGCCTCTTCATACTGATAAGCCCCGCCTCTTCATACTGATAAGCCCCGCCTCTTCATACTGATAAGCCCCGCCTCTTCATACTGATAAGCCCCGCCTCTTCATACTGATAAGCCCCGCCTCTTCATACTGATAAGCCCCGCCTCTTCATACTGATAAGCTCCGCCTCTTCATACTGATAGGCCCCGCCTCTTCATACTGATAGGCCCCGCCTCTTCATACTGATAGGCCCCGCCTCTTCATACTGATAAGCCCCCCCTCTTAATAGTGATAAGCCCCGCCTCTTCAGACTGATAAGCCCCCCCTCTTAATAGTGATAAGCCCCGCCTCTTCACACTGATAAGCCTCGCCTCTTCATACTAATAGCCCCGCCTCTTCATTCTGATAAGCCCCGCCTCTTCATACTGATAAGCCCCGCCTCTTCATACTGATAAGCCCCGCCTCTTCATACTGATAAGCCCCGCCTCTTCATACTGATAAGCCCCGCCTCTTCATATGGATAAGCCCCGCCTCTTCATACGGATAAGCCCCGCCTCTTCATACTGATAAACCCCGCCTCCTCATACTGATAAACCCCGCCTCCTCATACTGAAAAGCCCCGTCTCTTCATACTGAAAAGCCCCGCCTCTTCATACTGAAAAGCCCCGCCTCTTCATACTGAAAAGCCCCGCCTCTTCATACTGATAAGCCCCGCCTCTTCATACTGATAAGCCCCGCCTCTTCATAGTGATAAGCCCTGACTCTTAATACTGATAAGCCCCGCCTCTTCATACTGATAAGCCCCCCTTCATACTGATAATCCCCGCCTCTTCATACTTATAATCCCCCCCCCCCTTCATACTGATAAGCCCCGCCTCTTCATACTGATAAGCCCCCCCCCCTTCATACTGATAAGCCCTCCCTCTTCATACTGATAAGCCCTGCCTCTTCATACTGATAAGCCCCCCTCTTCATAGTGATAAGCCCCGCCTCTTCATACTGATAAGCCCCCCCCTTCATAGTGATAAGCCCCGCCTCTTCATACTGATAAGCCCCCTTCATACTGATAAGCCCCGCCTCTTCATACTGATAAGCCCCGCCCCTTCATACTGATAAGCCCCGCCTCTTCATACTGCAGCTGTGGTTTTGATGAAGGAACAACGTAAAATAAACCTCCAAACAGCCAGTTCTGCGTGACATGTGTCCTTCAAACATCTCCACTCGTTTCCAAATCGCAGATACGTTTATTTTTGTCTAATATTTGTCGGTTCGGTGTGAAAGAGGCGTTTGCTCGCACTCGGATGTGGAAATAGCTGAGTCTTGTCCTGCACATTTGACAGTGAGGTGTTTAGAGCGAGCCCAGGCGCTAAAACTCATGAGAAACACAGCTGTGGAGAGACACCTGCTCGTCTCCATGGAGATGTGACTGCTTCACCTGGAAAGTTCCACAGGGCATTAAACTTATCTACGTCGTATTTATGTAATGACATTATTGATCCAAAAATGCTGTGGGACGTAGTGCACCTTTACACCTGAACAACGTCTGCTCTGAATTTATGTTACGTTTATTTTGTTTATTTGATAGACGCACAAAAAATATTTAACTTAAAGGGCGTATGACGGGTTTTCATCATTTTCTAATTTTGACTTTATTTGGTGTATTAATACCTGTTGTACAAATACATTTTAGTTTTACACCAATCAAGCAGCCGTTTGTGGAGAAAAGTTGAAAAAAATGTTGACAATTACAGGAAGTAAACAGACTGATGACATCACACTGGGGAGACAAAGGTTATGCATAATTTACACAAAAGAAACAACTTTTTTTGATCCTTTAAACATTGATTCAACAAAATAAAGGCGTTCACATATATTTCTATTTGTAAAATAAAAAAAGTCTGTAACATTAATGAGTTTTGGCCCCGTGTACTGGATGGTTGCTATGGTAATTTCCTAGTGTGATGTCATCATTTACAACCAGGAAGTCAAACAAAAAAATTGCTAAACCGTGATAAAATTTCTAAAGTACTTTAACAAAATTTGAAATATATTTATCTTAACTGCATTTTTGTCAAATGAGTCGTTCTGTCATGGGCCCTTTAAAACTGTTTTAAGGAGCCAATATAATAATGTCATACAATTGTCACAGGGCGCAGCAATTAATGAGGCGAGACCAGGGGCGGAGTTGGGCTCTGAAATCTACATCCCCAGTCTGCCAGCCCCCTTTTTCAGGAAAATTGCAAAAATTCCTGTGTTCTAATGCATTTTAGTTATTAATGGAGGAGCTCTCTCTTGGAGGATCTCTCTACACTGGGTGGACTGCTCCTCGTCCTCCTGGAGGAACTCTTTAAAGCCACCTCCCTCTTGAGTGGTTCTGGTTCAGTCCAAGTGGATGCGTCAGTCCTAGTTCATCTGCAGCCTGTCCGTCCGTGGGAGTAGGATCTCTCCTTCACTGTGGTTCTCCCCGAGGTTTATACTTTTTCCCATGGGGTTTTTTGTAGTTTTTCCTGAAGGAGGGTCAAAGGACAGGGGCATTCTGGGACAGTTATCTGAACTGCTTTTACCTGTGGCCCATCGAGGCAACTGTTGTTGTGATTTTGGGCATTATAAAAATAAATTGATTTGATTATCCAAAAATGTACATTCTTCACATTTTCCTGGTGTAAGCTCCACCCAAAGTGTCTGCAATAAAGGGGCCCATAAAGAGGTCAAATTACAACAAACTCCATTCCAAACTGAACACAAACTGACCTAACACAGAACACATGGGGAACATTTAAACTGGCTGATCAGACCAGCTGTAACCAGGATGAAACCAGACAAAACAAGGTTTAACATAAGACAATAACAGGTCTATACCATATGTAAACCAGGACTGAATTTAATTTAGCAAAAACTTAACCATGTACTTATATATATTCACCTATTGTAACCAATATAAACAAACCCAGTATGTGAGAAACAATAACAAAATTAAGCCTAAACCCCCCCCTAATCTGCCTGCCATGGTTCAGGCCATAGGGTGGCCTGAACCATGGCACGCCAGCACTGTCAGTGTGAGGCTGGGGCAGCCATCACAGGCATTATAAAAATAAATTGATTTGATTTGATTTGATGATCCAAAAATGCTGTGGGACGTCGTGCACCTTTACACCTTAACAACGTCTGCTCTGAATTTATGTTACGTTTATTTTGAATGTGTTTATTTGATCAACGACAGAGCACAAAAAACATTTAACTATAAACTGTTTAAAGGAGCCAATATAATAATGTCATATAGTTATAGTTATCACAGGGCGGAGCAATTATTGAAGCAAGACCAGGGGCGGAGTTGGGCTCTGAAATCTACAGGGAGCCCATCCCCAGTCTGCCAGCCCCTTTATCAGAAAAAGCGCAAAAATTCCTGTGTTCTGCTGCATTTTAGTTGTTGTTTTGCCAATAATAATTAGGAATGTAACGATCCTGGCGATATCGTGATAGTAAAATTGTCACAATATCGTCGAAGTAAAGTAAAGATACGTACAAATGTTACTTCAGTACAGTACTTTTCCTTTTGTACTTCCTTATAGATTTATTACACTTGGTAAACATTCATTCATTCATTTTCTACCGCTTATTCCCGTTAGGGGTCGCGGGTGACTGGAGCCTATCCCAGTGACTTTGGGCCTTAGGCGGGGTACACCCTGGACAGTGGCCAACTCATCACAGCAAACACAGAGACAGGGACAAGGACAGACAACCATTCACTCTCACATTCATTCACTGTGGACAATTTAGAGTTGTCAATTAACCTGAACACAGTCATGTCTTTGGACGGTGGGAGGAGCCAGAGAACCCGGAGAGAACCCACGGTAACACGGGGAGAACATGCAGACTCCACCCAGAGAGATCGTGTGATGTTGGGGTGGTGCGGGATTCGAACCCACGATCTCCTTATTGAGAGGCAGAAGCTCTAGCCGCTCTGCCACCGTGCACCCTTAAACACTTTAAAAAACGTACTTGCGATGGATGTATTTTTAACCCAAGACTGCATTCATTCAGCTTTACATGAACACATTTCTATCTTGAGCCAAACCTTTATTTTTAGACCCGTATCTGTCTCTGAACCCGCGCCTCGGTCCAATCCAAACACTTGTAGCTTCAGGGACCTGTTTTGTACATTCTTCACATTTTCCTGGTGTAAGCTCCACCCAAAGTGTCTGCAGGAGCTAAAGGCCCCGCCTCCTCTGCACCGAGGGGCCGCAGCGCAATTACAGACCGCCGTTATCTCCAGACGGGACGGGGACGTGTGCGGGACGGGGAGGGACAGGGACGTGTGCGGGACAGGGAGGTGTGCAGGACGGGGATGTGTGTGGGATGTGTGCGGGACAGGAGGAAGATGTCTGGGACAGGGACAGTGTCTTGGGAACAGGGAGTGTCTTGAGGCAGAGGCGTGTCGCAGAGACAAGGAAAGGGAACAAGGGCGTGTGCAGGACAGGAAGAGACAAGAGCGATGTCTGCGGGACAAGGAAAGACAAGGGCGTGTCTGGGACAAAGGGACAGGAGACAAGGGCGATGTGCTCAGAGACAAGGAGGGACAGGAGGCAGAGATATGTGAGGCGTGTCTGGATAGGGACAAGGAAGTGTGCAGGACAAGGGCGTGCGGGACAAGGAGAATGTCTGCAGAGACCAAGGAAAGAACAAGGGCGTGTGAACAAGGAAATGTGCAGAGACAGAGGCATGTAATGGGACAGGAAAGAGACAAGGGGCGTGTGCGGACAAGGAGAGAGTGTAGTGCGAGAAAAGGACAAGGGCGTGTGCAGAGACAGGGAGGTGTCACCCAGGGCGACGCAAAGTGACAGGAGGGACAGGCATGTATCAGGAGCAGTGAGACAAGGGACGTGTGTGGACAGGAGGGCGTGTGCGGAACAGGAGGACAGGGCGTGTCGCGGACAGGGACGTGTGCGGGACAGGGATGTGTCTGCGAGACAGGGGCGTGTGCGGGACAGTGTGTGGACAGGGCGATGTCTGCGGGACAGGGGCGTGTCGCGGGACAGGAGGACAAGGGCGTGTCGCGGGGCGGGGCGTGTATGGCGTGTCTGAGGGCGGGGGCGTGTGCAAGAGCGTGTCTGGGGCGGGGGCGTGTGAGGGCGAGAAGGTGTCTGCGGGACGGGGGCGTGTGCGGGACAGGGACGTGTGCAGGACAGGGAGGTGTGCGGGACGTGTGCGGGACGGGGACGTGTGCGGGACAGGGAGGTGTGCGGGGCGAGGGCGTGTGCAGGGCGAGGGCGATGTGCGAGGAGGCGAGGGAGAGGTGTCGGGGGCCGAGGGCGTGTGCGGGACAGGGATGTGTGCGGGACAGGGACGTGTGCGGGACATGTGCAGGACGGGGACGTGTGCGGGACGGGGACGTGAGCGGGACAGGGACGTGTGCGGGACAGGGCGATGTCGCGGGACAGGGGCGAAGTGCGGAGGACAGGGACGTGTGCGGGACGGGGACGTGTGCGGGACAGGGACGTGTGCGGGACAGGGACGTGTGCGGGACAGGGAGGGACAGGGACGTGTGCGGGACAGGGACGTGTGAGGGACAGGGACGTGTGCGGGACAGGGGCGTGTGCGGGACAGGGACGTGTGCGGGACAGGGGCGATGTCGCGGGGCGGGGCGTGTGCGGTGCAGGGCGTGTGCGGGGCGAGGGCGTGTGCGGGGGCGTTGCGGGGCGGAGGGACAGGGACGTGTGCGGGACAGGGACGTGTGCGGGACAGGGACGTGTGCGGGACGGGGACGTGTGCGGGACAGGGACGTGTGCGGGACAGGGACGGGACCAAGAACCAACACTTCAATGAAAGAAATACAATTGGGCTATTTAAAGATCCAACATCACGGCCCGGACTGCACTTTTACACATGAACCAGGACTAAACCAGGACTGGACCAGGACTGAATCAGGATTGAACCAGGACTGAGCCAGGACAAAACCAGGACTGAACCAGGACTGGACCAGGACTGGACCAGGACTGCGGCAGGACTGGACAAGGACTGCGCCAGGACTGCGCCAGGACTGGACCAGGACTGGACCAGGACTGAGCCAGGACTGAGCCAGGACTAAACATGATCTAAACCAGGACTAAACCAGGACTAAACAAGGTCTAAACCAGGACTAAACCAGGACTAAACAAGGTCTAAACCAGGTCTAAACCAGGTCTAAACAAGATCTAAACCAGGACTAAACAAGGTCTAAACCAGGACTAAACAAGGTCTAAACCAGGTCTAAACAAGGTCTAAAACAGGACTAAACCAGGACTAAACCAGGTCTAAACAAGGTCTAAACCAGGACAAAACAAGGTCTAAACCAGGACTAAACTAGGACTAAACTAGGACTAAACCAGGTCTAAACAAGATCTAAACCAAGACTAAACAAGGTCTAAACAAGGTCTAAACCAGGTCTAAACCAGAAGTGGACGCACTTGTCATGTTCCTCGATCGTCTCTCGTTCCACAAAATCAATCAATCAATTGTTGCAGACATTTTCAGATCAACAGCAAACGATGAACACGCCGCCTCATGACCTCACACTTTGTACAACACTCTCACATTTATTACGCATTCGGAACAAGTTGCAAGCGTCTTTTAAAACCACGGAGGAGCATTTCTTTAAAACAAATAAAGGGAAATGTGGTTCTTACCTTGACTTCACATTTTGTATGACAGGAAACTCGGCACACTGAAGAGAAAAACAAAAAACAAGAAGATTAAAAACATAAAACTTGAGGAAATATAAACACAGTTGCAGTTAAATGTTAAAGTTCCTTTGCCTTGAATATTCCACTGTATGGCGTTAAACAAAGACATCGCCATGGAGACAAGCAGGTGGCTCCAACAGAAAACATTCACAACTTTTCAAAATAATTATCCGAACGTTTTAAGATTGTAGTTTTGTCTTTGTGCTTCAATAGAATACAATTTAAAAAGTATTACGTGTGAATTTAAATTTCAATTGAAGATTCAACGATGATTTCAGTAATTGATTAATCTGGCATTCATTCTTCAGATTAATTGATTTGCGATTTATGTTTTAATAATAGGATTCTGTTCAAATTAACATTTTAAACACAATTTTGTCACTTTTAGTTGCGTTTCCGTCACGTTCAGTTGTGTTTGTCATATTTAAACGCGTCTTTGTCACATTTAGACCCATAATTGTCGTTATGGTCCAGCATTTGTCACTTTTAGTCACATTTTTGTTGTTCGTGGGCACGTTCTTGCCGCTTTTGAACACATTTTTATCAGTTTTGGTAGAGCTTTTGTTGCACACAGTTGTACAAATCCAAACTACAGGAAGATATTTTGCTGATTTGGTTTAATTGTGCAGCTCTGGCCTTTAAGAGGTAAATAAAGTCATCTGCTCAGAGGCTTCAGAGGCTAAACAACAGGAGAAAAAGTGTGTTTGAACAGACAGCTGCATTAAAGACACAAACAGTCAATCGCAATACAACGATTTCACAAAACATTGTCACAGGGACCAGCTCACGATTCCATTTTAGACTCTCATATTCACCTTATTCCTGAAGTTGTCGTACGCGCCGCCGTCTTGTTTCCGTTGTAGTTCACACGGAGCAGACGAGCTCAACAGAAAATAAGTTCTACTCGACTAAAAAGACGTTTTCAGACCGACCAGGAAATCAGTGCGTTGTGACTTGTTGTTGCTCGTGTTCATTAAACAGTTTAGACCAGGGGTGTCCAAACTTTTTCCATCGAGGGCCACATATTGAAATATAGACCAAGCGGAGGGCCACAAATCAATCGTGAAACATTGAAAAAAGCTGCATTTATCTGATGTTTTAAGCTCCACCACATCTACATTCAGTCTCAGTGTCTTAATATCAGGTCTGTGTGGCACCAAAATGTTAGTTATTTAGGTTGGAATTGTAGAAAATCTGAAATGCGCTGTAAATAGTACTTATCAGGACAATGTGGGCCAGTTCACCAGGAAGACTAAGGGCCAAGAAAAATTGGTCTGAGGGCCGCATTTGGCCCCCGGGCCTGAGTTTGGACATGCCTGCTTTACACAAATCAATCTACTTTATGTAACATTTTAGCGGCGAGACTTTTCCCTCGTTCGTCATTAACTTTAACGGAGTTCTCGTCAAACGGAAGTGCGTTTACAACAAAAGTGCGTATCTGTGGCAAAAAACGGCAAAAGTGGGCGGGGCCGAATAAGGTGAATAGACTTTAAGGATAAGAGTATTGTCCCTGAGCTGAGAGAATGTTCCGGTTCATGTCACATGTCACGATTATCACGGCCAAAATAATTGCGATTAACGATAATATCACGACAGTTATTAAAATTGCTGACAGTATGAAAATGTGACATATACTACTATTTACTTACTTATTTATTTACTTTCTCATTATAAATAACTTCTGACATATTTGTACTTTATTATAAGAGAAAACAAAGACGATCTAGAAGAGAACATAAAGGGTAAGTTGCTTTTTTCTGCACAATCTGGTGACAAAATGGCGATGATATTTGTTGGCGATTATCACGATTATTAAACAAAATGTAGCACAAACGATTATTGTCTTCCTTTTTATCACGATATTATTGTGTATCGTCCCATCCCTAGTGTTTAGGCCCAAACTGTGGCTCTGGGCGTGAAAGGGTTTGAGCTTGGTGTTGATTACAGACTGTCGTAAAAACACCGAGGACCTCCACCCAGTGACACCAGGATTCACGATTTACACAAACCAAGGCGTAATTAGGTTTTATTACGATTGTTTGTTTGGGAAAGGTTTGTGTCTGTGAGCAAAAACAGAGAAAAGAAAAGAAAAAGTGATAGTATTTCTGCTGAAAGTGGTTAAGAGTGGATTTGGCAAAATTGGGACTAAACCAGGACTAAATCAGGACTAAAAAAGGACAAAACCAAGACTACATCAGGGCTAAACCAGGACTATACAAAGACTAAACCAGGACAAGGACTAAACCAGGATTAAACAAGGAGTAAACCAGGATTAAACAAGGACTAAACCAGAACTAAACAAGGACTAAACCAGGACTAAAAAAGGACTAAACCAGGACAAGGACTAAACCAGGATTAAACAAGGACTAAACCAGGACTAAACAAGGACTAAACCAGGACTGGATAAGGACTAAACTAGGACTAAAAAAGGACCAAACCAACCTACCTCAGGGCTAAAGCAAGACTATCCAAAGACTAAACCAGGACTAGATAAGAACTAAACCAGGTCTACACCAGGGGTAAACCAGGACTTGACAGGGACTAAATCAGGACTAGATCAGGACCAAACCAAGTCTACTTCAAGATTAAACCAGGCCAAGGACTAAGCCAGGATTAAACAAGTACTAAACCAGGACTTGACATGGACTAAACCGAGACCAGACAAGAATTAAACCAGGATTAGAACAGGAATAAACCAGAACAAGGACTAAACCAGCACCAAATCAAGTCTAGACTAGGACTAAACCAGGACTAGAACAGGACTAGAACAGGACTAAACCAGAACAAGGACTAAACCAGCATCAAATCAAGTCTAGACTAGGACTAAACCAGGACTAGACGAAGAAAAACCAGGATTACATGAGGACTAAACCAGGACAAGGAGTAAACCAGGATTTAAACAGGACTAGAACAGGACTAAACCAAGACCAGACAAGGACTAAACCAGCATCAAATCAAGTCTAGACTAAGACTAAACCAGGACTAGACGAAGAAAAAACAGGATTACATGAGGAATAAACCAAGACCAGACAAGGACTAAACCAGGATTAGATCAGGACAAAAACAGAACCAAAACAAGTCTACATCAGGACTACACCAAGACTAGACAAAGACTAAACCAGAACCAAACAAGGACTAAACTAAGACTAGAAAAGGACTAAATCAGGAATAAACCAGCACTAGAAAAGGACTAAATAAGGACTAACCCAAGACTAGAACCGGACTAAACCAGAACAAGGATTAAACCAGAACAAAATCAAGTCTAGTCTACTGTCTGTCTGGACTAAACCAGGACTAGACAAAGACTAAACCAGCACTAAACAAGGACTAAACCTGGACTTAACCAAGACTAGAAAAGGACTAAATCAGCAGTAACCCAGGACTAGAAAAGAACTAAACAAGGACTAGACGAAGACTAAACCAGGTTTACATGAGGACTAAACCAGGGCTTAAACAGGACCAAACCAACTCTATAGTAGGACTAAACCAAGACCAGACAAGGACTAAACCAAGACCAGACAAGGACTAAACCAGGATTAAACGACGACTAAAACAGAACCAGACCAAATGAGTATCAAGACTAAACCAGGACAAAAACAGAACTAGACAACTCGGGGCACAAACACAACTAAATGCGACACAAACACGTTCACATTTCAGTCTTTTTGTCACCTGTCCCGGTTTAAAACGTCAACTTTGAACAGAATCTCATTATTAAAACATAAATCGCAAAACATTTCTCCCAGATCCTGCAGCTCTACTTTCTGTCTTCAGGTGCTTCGGCTGTAATGAGCAGAAGCCTCGGCCACGTGCTCCGACCGCGGCCTGTTTTATGTAATTCTCTGTAATAATAATAATAATAATAAAGCGTGCGTCGAGTCCGGGGCACGTGCGGCTGCCAGAGGAGCACGCCGAACCCAGAGCGACTTCCATAACAGGCCCGAGGAGCGAGGAGAGCGCTTTACCATGTTAGGAAGTGAAACCAGAGCGGGAATCCAACCCACAACCTCCGCACCGAGAGGAGGAAGCGGGAGAAGCGCTCTGTAACGGTAACACGGGAGGAGGACGGGCCACAACCTGCTCCACACAAGAGTGCAGACCTTAATCCAGAGTCGCCCGCCCCGCAGACCTTAACCAAGAGGCGCCTTAATCCACAGGTCCAGAAGTACGTTGCGCGGACGAAAAAAAAAAAGGTTACGCCTTAAAGGTCCCATATTCTGCTCTTTTCCCCTTTACACAGTCTATTCTAAGGGCTTTGTTGATAAATGTTTGCGTTGTGTAATATCCATAACATAACAGTTTACAAAAAACACCCATTTCTTGGACTGGCCCCCCTCCTTGTAAAAGCAAACGGCTCACTCTGAGATCTGACCCCCCCGAACAGAGAGCAGGCTGCCTCCCCCGCCCAACCCGTGCCGAAGCCTAGAGTGGAGATGGTGCAAGCGACGTGTGCTCCGGCAAACAGCGAAACACACCCACTCAATACACATTTTCTCGTCCTGCCGGTGCGTCGTGCTGAGTCCTACGCCCTGGATCTGACCTGGAGTTTGACGCGCTCCAGGGCCACGACGACGGACGCTGCCCTTTGGTAAATAACAAGCTAACTCTTCTATCTGTCGTGATCCATCGTAATACTGTGTAGCATTAGCATTAGCTGTTTTTATTCTTGCGGCTGCGCCAGCTTCCTGGAGGCGTGGCTTAAACACCGCTGGTCATCCTGGTGAAGCCGCGTCATCCTAGCGAGGAGCCCCCGCCTGCTGCTCACCCGAGGGGACGGAAAAGACAGTTCTCTAGTGATAACATGAGGGAATCAATCAAAAAACCACTTTGGGCACAACATACGAGGCCCAAATAGCACTGTAGGAAGGTTAAAACCTCTGAAAAGTCGAGTTTGCATGTTATGGGACCTTTAATATTACTTTTTACTAACCTAAGTAAGAGGTTTGTAAAAAATATGTTTAAAAACAATCAGAAAACATTCAAACTGAATGAAAGATTGACAGTTTATGGAAATATTGAAAGCACTGCAAATCAAAATATTGAACATTATAATCAGAAAATAAAAAAAACAGTATTGAAAAAATTTAAAACTTGAAAGAAAGATTACATGCATCACTCATTCATCTCATTACGTTCACAAAAAAACAAACCCCCTCCCATCCACCACTTCTTCATAAAATGTCCACGTCTTCCACACAAACAAATAAGAGTTTAAAAAGCTCCTGTAGATCTATTTCTACAAATTCACATTAAATTTGCGATTAACAGTAAACTTCACTCCTAGTTTTTCATAACATGTAACTTAAAACTCCACTACAACACCATTAACACTATATTTAAAAACACTTGACGTTATAAAACAAGTTTGATTGAAACACATACAATTAGAAGCGAAAACGTAAATAGCGTGTGGTGCTGTAATATCTAACTATACACTTCACAGCACAATAATCATCACATTTCATTCATTTTCTACCGCTTATTCCCGTTAGGGGTCGCGGGTGACTGGAGCCTGTCCCAGTGACTTTGGGCCTTAGGCGGGGTACACCCTGGACAGTGGACAACTCATCGCAGCAAACACAGAGACAAGGACAGACAACCATTCACTCTCACATTCATTCACTAGGGACAATTTAGAGTCGTCAATTAAATTACAGTCATGTCTTTGGACGGTGGGAGGAGCCAGAGAACCCAGAGAGAACCCACGGTAACACGAGGAGGACATGCAGACTCCACCCAGAGAGATCGTGTGATGTTGGGGTGGTCCGGGATTCAAACCCACGATCTCCTTATTGAAAGGCAGAAGCTCTAGCCGCTCTGCCACCGTGCACCCTCTCCCCTCTTTAACAGTAGCAAAGAACTACATTTTTATTTACTTTTATAGCAATTAAGGGAAAGTAACACGCTAAAAATATTATAATTTTCCAGAGGCTTTGACACAATTAAAGTCTATATGACAGGTTCTGGTGTTTTTCTAATTCTGACTTAGTTTGGTTTAAAGAGCACATATAGTAAATATTTATCATAGTTTTACATCTGTGAAGTTGTAATTTGTGAAGAAATTTTGAAAAAAACAAAACAAAACAACAACAAAATCATCACATTTTGTTAAGATTAATCAGCGAATAGACAAATATTTAATTTAGTTTCTACAAGAGGAATGATTGAATTAAAAACATAAGGTGCCGTGTGTTGATGTTGGTTATTTTTGACACATCCGGGCTCTGGTAGGACCTCTGGGTTAAGGTACGGGTCACGTGGGCGCCTCCTGGTTAAGGTCTGCGGAGAGGCGACTCTGGATTAAGCTTTGCAGCCAGACGCCTCTCGCTCCTCACGATCCAAACACGCACAAACGAACATAACTAGTCCATCCAAACGGCTAAACGTGGACCCAGAAAGTTCACCGACAAAAGATGACGTCGTGAACTTTACTGCGCTTTACTTTTTTGTGAAACTGTGAATCAAGTCAAAATCAAATCAAGTCTAGACCAGGACTAAACCAGGACTAGACGAAGAAAAAACAGGACTAGAACAGCACTAAACCAGGACTAGACAAGGACTAAACCAGGACTAGAACAGCACTAAACCAGGATTAGACAAGGACTAAACCAAGACTAGAAAAGGACTAAATCAGGAATAAACCAGGACTAGAAAAGGACTAAACCAGAACAAGGATTAAACCAGAACCAAATCAAGTCTAGTCAAGGACTAAGCCAGGACTAGACGAAGAAAAAACAGGATTACAAGAGGACTAAACAAGAACTAAACCAGGACAAGACAAGGACTAAACCAGGATTAGACAAGGACTAAACCAAGACTAAAAAAGGACTAAATCGGGAATAAACCAGGACTAGAACAGGACTAAACCAGGACTAGAACAGGACTAAACCAGAACAAGGATTAAACCAGAACCAAATCAAGTCTAGTCAAGGACTAAATCAGGACTAGACAAGGACTAAATCAGGACTAGACAAGGACTAAACCAGGACTAGAACAGCACTAAACCAGGATTAGACAAGGACTAAACCAAGACTAGAAAAGGACTAAATCAGGAATAAACCAGGACTAGAAAAGGACTAAACCAGAACAAGGATTAAACCAGAACTAAATCAAGTCTAGTCAAGGACTAAGCCAGACTGAGACGAAGAAAAAACAGGATTACAAGAGGACTAAACAAGAACTAAACCAGGACAAGACAAGGACTAAACCAGGATTAGACAAGGACTAAACCAAGACTAAAAAAGGACTAAATCGGGAATAAACCAGGACTAGAACAGGACTAAACCAGGACTAGAACAGGACTAAACCAGAACAAGGATTAAACCAGAACCAAATCAAGTCTAGTCAAGGACTAAATCAGGACTAGACAAGGACTAAATCAGGACTAGACAAGGACTAAACCAGGACTAGAACAGCACTAAACCAGGATTAGACAAGGACTAAACCAAGACTAAAAAAGGACTAAATCAGGAATAAACCAGGACTAGAACAGGACTAAACCAGAACAAGGATTAAACCAGAACCAAATCAAGTCTAGTCAAGGACTCAACCAGGACTAGGAGAAGAAAAAACAGGATTACAAGAGGACTACACAAGAACTAAACCAGGACAAGACAAGGACTAAACCAGAACCATACTAAGTCCATATCAAGACTAAACCTGGACTAAAACAGAACCAAACCAAGTGTAGATCAGAACTAAACAATAACTTGACAAGGACTAAACCAGGACTAGAACAGGACCAAGTGCACATTAAAACGTGTCGACTGTAACAAACATAAAGACTCGTAATATTCGTAAGTGTGGGATCATTTTCCACCATTTAATACTTACAACAAACACCAAAGAGAACCCAGGAATCTGAGCCACCATCTTGGAAGCATGGTTAGAAAACAACCACTTCCTGTCTAGAGTTCTTCTTCTACTGTCATTAAGGCGGAGACACTAGGCAAAAGCATTTTCTTTTCTCATTTTTTTCAATTTTTTGTTTTTTTTTTGTCAATTTTCTCTCTCAAAACATCGACTTTCATGTGGAAACAACAAACTTGTCCAATCTGCTCCTAAAAATATTTGATTGTTTCATTGAATCCACTTCATCCATTGAAATTGATGGGACGTTGTAACTTCAAAGGCCGTTTTCTTAAAATGCATTTTACTCCCTCGGGACATAAGGATCACCACTTAAACTAGATCCTACACACACTAAACTTTACAGAAACGTACAGAAGGATGTTTTGATTAGTAATTCTAAAATGGATTTATTGACGTGGTAAGTAAAAAAAAAAAAAAAATGAGGCGAATTTTTAGGACACTTCTCAGTCCAATCCAGTTTACTTAAAAACTAAATAAGATCTTCAAAATCCCCTCTGTAATTTTTTTGTAACTAATATGTTACAAAATGAACCAAGAAATTTAAACCTGGTTCTGTCCATTTTTCAGATTTAAATGTCCCAAATATGTGGATTTTTGGCCGTTTTTTCCACATAAAATGCCTTATTTCTACATGAAAACATGACCTGATGAAAAACTTGTAATATGTGTTTTTCTTGCATTTATGAGAGTTAACTACAGGAAAGGTTTACAATTAATATCTTTAAATTTAAGATTTTTTCCTTCATTTTTCCTTCCTTTTTTCCTTCAAGTTAATGTGGCGTCTCCCAAGGCTGTGATAAAGTAATATTGTTCTAAAATGTATTTATATTTTTTTAGTTCTAAAATATGAGATGTTATAGTGAAGATACTCAAGAGCAGGTTTAAAGGACAATAACAAATAATGCATAATATTTGTCTGTTAAAACTTAATTAAATTTGTCACACTTAATTGCACTTAATTACAACACAATGTGGACAATAACAGTAAGAGAAATATAAGTCAGTACTTTATACTATCTTATATTTCTCTTACTGCTACTGTCCACATTGTGTTGTAATTAACATCTTTGCCTTGCAGATACAGCCCTGCTTTTGAGGAAACCCCTGTAAATCCTGGTTCAGATCCAGGTTCAGATCCCGACTCAGACCTTCCACTGACTCACTTAAGGACTAAATGTTTTCTTTTATTTAACCAGGATTTCTCATTTTATGGGAAACCGGCTGATGTTTGTTTGATGGAAACAGCTGCTTCCAGATCAGAAAAGGAAAATATGACTTCAGCATGAACCAGAGAACAAGGGAGGGAACGAAGTGCACTGCTGCCTCCTGGTGGTGAAATGGGACAATTACAGTCGACACAAACCACTTCAGGGTGTTTTATGTAGGGTTTGCGTGCTCTTTTGTTTCTGCTTATTTCCTTTATCAACACAAATTATCCAAAATAGTGGCTCAGATCTGGTCCACTGCAGACAATGCTCCGTTTAAAAAAGGTTTTCAAAACAAGTGCCAAAAAATTCAAGCATGTGAAAACTCTCAATGTCCAGAAGAGAAGTTTTCACATGTCGTCCAAAAAAAAAAAAAAAATAAAGAACTTTCAAACCTTTTCTAACATGTGATTACTACTAAGGCACTTTTACTTAACTTTTGGTAACTTTTTAATATCATTGGAATAGTTTTCAGAGCCAACACTTCTTTGTAAAGCGTGAATGTCATTTGAACATTTGTGTTTCTTGGATCGCTCCTTCAGTTTAGTTTTTCTAATTTTTGTGTCAAACCTTTGAACATTCTGAGCTTTTTTTTCCTCTTCTCCTTCTCCTTCTTTTCATATTTATAATTCACTTTTGAGAATGACAAATGTACAGTGTTTTTGTTTTTATTTGACCAGGAAAGTCCCACTGAGACTCAGAATCTCTTTTTTAGGGGAGGGGCCTATTCTACACGTTTCAAATTCAAATCCAATCACAAAAGAACCTCCAAACACAAACCCAGCACCGAAAAACAAGAGGGAGACCACGACCTTTAGCATTTTTTAAAGATTTTGTCCTTCCAGTTGCATTAGCTTCAAATTATAAATAATATACAAGGGTAATTTCCTGGATTTTGTACTTCTAATGGTGCAACATCATTGTGAAATAAATAACAGTATTTACTTGAGTACGATCTAACCCCAAATTTAAAAATGTTTTGCTTGTATTGACCTAAAGAAGACAAAAAAAAAACACACAAATCCACACAGCCTCAAATTTAAATACCAACAAAATGACAAAAGTAATAATCCACAGACAAGATTTGATAAAAGCAGAGCTGTTTAAACCAGGGATTCACACATGAACCAAAACCTGAACTCAATTATTTCAACAAAACAAAATAAATTAAACTTTGAAAAATCCATCCATCCTCTTCTGATTTATCCCAGACTTCCCCCACCCCAGACACTTCCTCCAGCTCCTCCTGACTCATTCTCAGGCCAGAGTCCCAGAGTCTTATTTTATAAAAGGGTTACAGCTTCATTTTTTGGTTCCCTTTTATCAAATATCAAAATCAAGCCTGAGTTTAAGTACCTTTTCCTGCACTTCTGAGCACATTTTACTGTCCATTCCTTTTAAAACTGTGCAATATTTAAACCTCAACCAAAACATTTACAGGCAGCATTTCAGATTTCCGTTATAGAGTTTGAATATTTGTACTGGGGAGAGCTCTGATCATGTGGCGTATGCAGGTTGTGACCGCCAGGGGGCATCGGTAAAGATCCACACAAAGAGATGAACCAGGATTTTTAGATTTTGTATTTACTGAAATATTAATTTGAACATTGGTCGTTTGGTGATTGCGTGTGGGTCTGGGTGGGTGTGTGGGGTGTGTGTGGTTCTGTAATATAAACAAAAGCGGAATATAAATTACAAACACTTCTAAATACAACAAAGGATAACGCAAATACACACAAGAACGGCTCTGTCATTGCTAACGCAGCTAGCGCTTAGCTCGAGGCACTTAGCAGTGAACACACACAAACAATATACGATAAATGGCCTTAACTTAAAGGTCCCATATTCTGCTCTTTTCCCCTTCACACAGTCTATTCTAAGGGCTTTGTTGATACATTTTCTCGTTGTGTAATATCCATAACATAACAGTTTCCAAAAAACACCCATTTCTTGGACTGGCCCCCCTCCTTGCAAAAGCAAACGGCTCACTCTGAGATCTGACCCCCCGAACAGAGAGCAGACTGCCTCCCCCGCCCAACCCGCCCGCCTCCCCCGCCCAACCCGTGACGAAGCCTAGAGCGGAGATGGTGCATCGCCCGTGCTCGGTAAACAGCGATACACAAACACTGAATAAACATTTTCGTCCTGACCGGTGCGTCATGCTGAGTCCTGCGTCCTGGGATCTGACCTGGAGTTTGGCGTGCTCCAGGGCCTCGGACGACGGATCGTGCCGTTTGGTAAATAACAAGCTAACTCTTCTATCTGTCGTATCCATCGTGTAATTACTGTGTAGCATTAGCATTAGCTGTTTTATTCTGCGGCTCGCGGCTTCCTGGAGGCGTGGCTTAAACACCACGTCATCTTAGTGAGAGCCCCGTCTGCTGCTCAGCCGAGGGGGACGGAAAAGACAGTTCTCTAGTGAAAACATGAGGGAATCAATCAAAAAACCACTTTGGGCACAACATACGAGGCCCAAATAGCACTGGAGGAAGGTTAAAACCTCTGAAAAGTCGATTTTGCATGTTATGGGACCTTTAACATTTACTACAATGGCATGCAACGCTGTGTGCCTAAATGTGGAGGAATATGTGCGCTAAATCCAACCACTACTCACTTTTTGTTACGCACACACTGGGAACCACGAGGTCTGCACGATGCTCTTACAACTACTAAACCTTAGCAAACACGTAGCGCTGTCAACCAAACTTAACTAGGCCAACTTATAATTGGCTACTCTGCCTGTCAATCAAACCCGGGAGCAAGTCCTTCGTCACAATATTGTCACTGGGATTATATATTTTTGTAAGTACAGATGTTTTTTTAAGTACAGATTACGCAAAAAAGGCTGCGCAACTGCATTTACTGAACTACAGCGACTTATCTGCGAGAAGTTGGTTATTCAAAACAAGATCATTTGTGAGTTTGTTCAAAATATACCAGTACTTCTCAACAAAAATGAATAACTATGTATGTTTTTCAGAGTTTCCCCGATAACAACATACAAACAATAACAAAAGAGTAACTTTGACTCATTTTGATTCATTTATAGTTTGTAGGTTTACATTTCTCTGTTCTCTCTCGTACATTAATACACACATAAGTCACTCAAAATAATGAAACTTTGACTCAAGTTTAAAATATCGCTAACATTTTTCATTTAAATAGGTGTATATTGATCCAAAGCGTATAATTTAGATTGTAAGAGGATCTATTTAAAATGTACATATTCATTTAAGATAAAAATGTTAATGGAAAAAGGTGACAATATACTGTATATTTAAAAAGAGACACAATGTAATTTTCTTTTGAGTGTTATATGTTGCATAAAAAAACTGTCAAAAGGTCGACAACGTTAGAGGAAATAAAATTGTAAAATATAAAAGAGCAGTGATTTGTGCCACGTTTGGACCAAGTCGTTACTGAAACCAAATGAGTAAAAGTGCAGACAAACAGCAGCTCATTTCTCCTGCTGAGTTTGGATCAGAATGTGGTCCTGCCGGTCTGTCAGGCTCTCATTCAAAGGCCCTGTCCTCACCTGACTGTTGCACCTGACACACAGCACACCACACTTTATTTACTGGATGGGTCTTTGAACCACTGTATCGTCTGCTCATAGATGTAGTTTGATTCGCAGCTCTTTTCCCAGATCATTTATGAAGATTGTGAATAATATAGGCGCCAGGATTGATCCCTGCGGGACTCCTTTTACTATAGGGCTGATAGCTGATTGTGCTATGGCCACTTCTGTGTGTCAAGGTTCGGTTCTGGTCTATGATATCAGAGGCGGCTTTTAAGAAGTGAGGCTTAAGTTGATCTGTGTGTGTGTGTATATGTGTGTGTATGTGTGTGTGTACTCATTTTTCCAAACATTTGTAAACTAGATAAGATGGATAAATCAAATGATCACAAAAGCCTGACTTATTGACTTACGTGTGATTTGACACAATATTGTCACCTTTTGTTTAACTCATAAAATGATTACTGTTCAAACTATTACTTGGAAATTAAACTATACATTCTCTTCACATTTTACATCAGAAACTGTTCTCAACTCACTTCATTTGAAATGTATTTTGTTCATCTGATCCGTGAGGATCAGATGATCCCGCCTCACGGCCCTCCACGCCTTACGTCACCGTAAGGAGGACACAAAGTAAGACATGAATGAGATTTATCAAAACGAAAACAGAGCGTGTACTCATTTTTCCAAACATGTGTAAACTAGATAAGATGGATAATTCAAATGATCACAAAAGCCTGACTTATTGACTGAGATGTGATTTGACACAATATTGTCACCTTTTGTTTGGCTTTTTCTGTTCTGTTCTGTTCTGTTTAGAACAGCAGTGATTTGTGCCACGTTTGGACCTAGTCTTTACTGAAACCAAACCATAGACTGTACATCACTGGACTATGGGATTGTCACGTCATTCATAGCGTTTGGCTACAGCCAAATGAAGCCCATCGCGGCTAGCAGTTATAGCGGCTAAAGCGGAGCCAGACTCCATATTTGGAAATCCGGGAAAGTGCGATCGCGGGCAACACACGGACGGACCAATCAGGAGCACGGTTGCTAATGGTATCCGCCCCTCGGTGAGAGGAGACGGCGGCAACGTGCGGCGCTAGCTGTCAATCAAACCTGTTGCTAACACGAGCAAAACCGGCCCCTGGAAAAGGAAGCACCTGATTGGCCAGTTATTATTGCTAATAACTTGATTTATGAACAACCAACGAGAAAAAAACACCAGGATCATGTAGAGTGAGTCAAAACAGACGTTTTAGTTTCAAGATGGTGAGTTTGACAGAAACAGTTACAGAGTAAAGGGCACCAGTGTCACAACAGAAAGTGAATGGCAGCTCGGCTTTATGGAGCCAGGAGCGCCTCCATAGCTGCTTCCTATTTGGAACGCGGCGGCTAGCATGCTAACATGGTCCACTGATATCTACAGTCTATGAACCAAACGAGTAAAAGTGCAGACAAACAGCAGCTCATTCAGATTGTGGTCCTGCCGGTCTGTCAGGCTCTCATTCAAAGGCCCTGTCCTCACCTGACTGTTGCACCTGACACACAGCGCACCAGCCTTTATTTCCTGGATGGGCCTTTGAAGTGAACCGCTGTATCGTCTGCTCATAGATGTAGTTTGACTCGCAGCTCTTTTCCCAGATCATTTATGAAGATTGTGAATAATGTAGGCGCCAGGATTAATCCCTGAGGGACTCCTTTTACTATAGGGGTGAACAAAAGTGAACCGTACCGCTCCGATTGAGGGGTCCGTAGGGGGCTGTGAAAGATGCTAGCTCCCAGAGAGTGCCAGCTCGCTTTAGCGCAGACCGGTTTATGATTGGACGGTTTGGATTGCAGACTCAGGAGAGAACAATGTGGTAAAAAACAGATATAAAGACAAAATAATCATACGTCTTTTTATGAATGGGGGAGATCGGCCGCATAAAGAAAAAGTGTAATTTAGGTGCGGTTTAGGTTTTATTTATAAAGAAAACATAGTCCCTTTGGTGTGACGTCAGCTGCTCATGTAGTGGGCCCCTGTGAGCTGGACCCCTGCAGGAAACACTGCATGCCATGCCATCAGACGATCCCGCCTGTCGGCCCCTCCACGCCTTACGTCACCGTAAGGACAGAAAGTAAGATATGAATGAGATTTATCTAAACATGAGCCGATAATGACACACAGAGAGCGACCGGGAGGAAAGGGAGAGACGCTGCAGCACAGACACACGACACGTGTTGAACTTTGAGGAAACACTGCTTTTCCGACAAAATGGTGTGTGTGTGTGTGTGTGTGTGTGTGTGTGTGTGTGTGTGTGTGTGTGTGTGTGTTGCTTTTAGATAAACTTTATGTCCAGCTTCATGTTCCAGCCCCTCATATGTTCCTGTGGACGTGTGCACGGACGGTTTTATAATGACCAAACAATAATACGTTAACAGCCGTGTAATTCCCCACACAAGATTTGCGGTTGTGTGATTAGATGAATAATAGGCTTTTATTTGATATTTCTTGCTCTTGGCTCCTTCTCCCTTGTCTCTGAAAACTCCATACGCACAGTGCAGAGTTTGTGGACCCAAACACATAATCTCACGTCATGTAGTCTTTTAATAAATCCCAAACTTGAAGTGGAACATCGCATAGGCCACATTTGACCTAATTTTTAAAGTTTATAAATCAAACCCCAGGACCCTGCACATTGCCCTGACACACGCACTGCAGCCTTAGCTCAAGCAGAGAGTCCTGTGCCGGCATAACAGATACGAGCAATCTGAAAACCCATTTCAGTAAAGGCACTGAACAATGGCAAGTGATGTTGTTCACTTGACTTAGTTTATGTGCAGGAGGCTCATTACTGCAAGCAAAATTTATCTCAAGGGTAACAGATAATAGACCTTGAACCTTGTCTAGCTCTGTGGAACTGCACTGATACTTTAGACTTTGGACTATCTTTATTATATTTTTTGTATTGTTTTATTTGTGCCCAATGATCATGTGTCTTTGACTTTAAACTGTCATATACTCTCATATGCTCAAACTCCAAAAAAAAAAAAAAGTGTCTGTGCCTTTAAAGCGCTGCGGCTCGGTGCTTCTTCCTCCTCAGATCTACACAGAGCTGTGGGTGCGGCCTGGCTCCTCCCACTGCTCTCACTCACTTTTAACTTTTATTTGTGTCAAAGTCAAACTCTCAGTCGCTCTGATCCAGGAGAGATGGCGCAGAAAGCACTCGACCAAGAAGCCTTTTTGTGTCCCGTGTGTTTGGATCTACTGAAGGATCCGGTGACTATTCCCTGTGGACACAGCTACTGCAGGAACTGTGTCCAACACCACTGGGACCAAGAGGACGAGAAGCAGCTCTACAGCTGTCCCGAGTGTGGCCAGAGCTTCAGCTCCAGGCCTGTCCTGGTTAAACACATCATGTTAGCAGGTTTAGTAGAACAGCTGAAGAAGACTGGGCTCACAGCGCCCCCTGCTGACCGCTGCTATGCCGGACCTCAGGATGTGTCCTGTGATGTGTGCACTGGGAGGAAGCTGAAAGCTGTCCAGTCCTGTCTGCAGTGTGTGGCTTCGTACTGTGAGAGCCACCTCCAGCCTCATTATGATGCTGCAGCATTTCAGAAACACCAGCTGGTGGCGCCGTCCCACAAGCTCCAGGAAAACATCTGCTCTCAACACCACAAAGTTAAGGAGTTGTTCTGCCGCAGCGACCAGCAGATCATCTGCTCTCTCTGCTCTGTGGACCAGCACAAGGGCCACGACATAGTGTCGGCTGCAGCAGAGAGGGCCCAGAGACAGGCAGAGCTGCCGGACAGGAAGGCCCTGCTGGTCCAGAGCCTCCAGGACAAAGAGACAGACCTGAAGAGGCTCAAACAGGAGGCCCGGGACATCAGCCGCTCTGCCCAGACAGCAGTGCAGCGCAGCGGGGACAGCTTCAGAGAGATGGCCCTTCTCCTGGAGAAAAGACGCTCTGAAGTGGAGCAGCAGATCCGCTCCCAGGAGCAGACCCAACTGAGCCGAGTCCAAGAGCTCCAGGACCAACTGCAGCGGGACGTGACTGAGCTGAAGAGGATCATCTCTGAGCTGGACACACTGTCCCTCAGCCCCGACCACAACCAGTTTCTACAGCTCTACGCTTCACTGTCCACAGACACACAAAGCACAGAGCCAGCCAGGATTCAGACAGGGCCCCGGAGCCACTTTGAGGAAGTGACCAGAGCTGTGTCAGCGCTCAGGGACAAACTCCAGCTCACTCTGGAGGAGGGTCGGACCAACGTCTCACTGGCTCTGAGTCCAGTCGATGTTTTACTGTCACCAGCTGAACCCAGGACCAGAGACGACTTCTTACAATATTCTACAGACATCACTCTGGACCCAAACACAGCTCACACCAGTCTGTCTCTGTCTAATGGAAACAGAAGAGTGACAGTTATGAGTGAAGACCAGAGTTATCCAGATCATTCAGACAGATTTAGTGACAGGTTTCAGGTCCTGAGCAGAGAGAGTCTGACGGGCCGCTGTTACTGGGAGGTGGAGTGGAGCGGGGGGTGGGTTTATATAGCAGTTTCATACAAAGATATTCAGAGAAAAGGATTCACTACTGAATGTGTATTTGGACACAATGATAAATCCTGGGCCTTAGACTGTAAAAAAAACAGTCCTTCATTTGTGTTTAACTCAGTCCGGTCCCAGGTCTCAGGTCCGGTCTCGTCCAGAATCGGGGTTTACCTGGACCACAGTGCAGGGGTTTTGGCGTTTTACAGCGTCTCTGAAAGTACCATGAGCCTCCTGCACAGAGTCCAGACCACTTTCACTCAGACGCTCTACGCTGGAGTCAGGTTTGGCTGGTATAATCCTGGAGACACTGCACATTTCCCTACACTCAAATGGTAGTTGTGCCTTTTACTTTAATTTAATGTTTAAGAGGGTTGTTCAAATCTAGATAATTCATTCTAAAACTTAAAATTAGATGCTAATTTTAAAACTGATTTTTAGTTACTTACTTATTTGAATGTTTTTGTAACAGTCCACATTGAAATATTAAAGAAACTGTAGTGTTATTATGTGTTGAACACTCTGGTAGGAAAAATTACATGTTTTCATTAATATGGTATAAAAATCGAGTTTTAAATTTGAGTAATATGTAAGTAAAAATGCAGTTTCAGCTACAATATGATACTCATTTTCCAAACATTTGTAAACTAGATAAGATGGATAATTCAAATGATCACAAAAGCCTGACTTATTGACTTACGTGTGATTTGACACAATATTGTCACCTTCTGTTTAACTTATAAAATAATTACTGTTACTTGGAAACTAAACTCTACATTCTCTACATATTTTACATCAGAAACTGTTCTCAACTCACTTCATTTAAAATTGATTTTGTTCCTCATGTAATGAAACCAGGAAACTCTTTGCTCTTTTAAAATGTAAAAAGTAATCAAAAGTAAACTAAAACTACACCAATTATACCATTTGTGTTTCTCTCTACAGATTTTCTATGGGTTTTATATTGAATATGAGTTTCAATCCTGATTGTAAAAGTTGTGCAGCGTCACAGAATGAGAAACACTGGTTATAAAATGGTGACAGCAAAGATCATTTTTACACTTACAAATCATTAATAAAGTCATAATTCCATCTGTTTCCCTGTGGCTTTTTCTGTTCCAAAATCTAAAATACATGGTCAAATTATGAACTAAGAGTATAAGAACATGATAAATTGCAGTGTTTTAATAGAAAAGTACAGAAGAACAGAAACAGAATGCTAAAAGGTCAAAATAAATTCTGTCGACTTAAGACACACCCTGTGCATCGATTAAAGCTGGGGAACCTGATTTTCAAACCACAAAAGAAGGGAGTAGGCCTAGGTGTGTAAAGGAAATACATTCCGCACTGTTGCGTTCACTGACCTCGGCAGATGAGTCCGTCCTGGATGCTCTGCTTGCAAACGCTGCACAGTTTGGACTTCTTGAAACTCTTCTGTCTGAATGTGTGTGAATGCAGCACCTCCAGCTCCTCGGGCTAAAAACACAAACACATAAAACACATTAGAGGAGCGATCTGTGGGATTTGTATGCACTGGATTCAGCAAATTGTGAACAGATTTGCGATTTATCTGTTCAGATCTTTCAGTTCACAGCACACATTTTAACACAGAGAATGAAGAAACCCATCCAGCGCTGCTAACAACAACTAGCACGCTAACAACAACTAGCACGCTAACAGGACATGACATTTTAACTTTTTAGACACTTATACTTTCTCTTTCACCTTGAATCATTAAGTATTTTAAGGAAATGTAATGTAAACAAGTTCACTGATGAGGCTAAATGTGTTAGTTACAAATGATTCCAGCAGAGGGTGGTATTGCTGGCACAGAACAAAGCGAAGATGACTTGTTCCTTAACTCCATAAACTTTGTTTTACACTCAGAGTACCCCTTAACTTGAGTTTCGGGCAAATAAATGGGTTTACTAGTTGAATATAGTCAATTATTACTATTATATTTTTTGTTTTAATTGTATTCATGGTCCAATATACTCCAACAGATGCTAAATTTACAACTATTTACACTTTTTATTCACATTTCATCTTTATTTAAAACCTGAAACCATTCTAAGTGCGCCCTGGTAATTCCTCAGGTACCACTTGGGGTCCCCGTACCCCTGGGTGGGAAACACTGCCTTAAAAGACAAAAACATATATACAGTGATCCCTCGTTTATCGCGGGAGTTGCGTTCCAAAAATAACACGCGAAAAGTGAAATCCGTGAAGTAGTCACAGCTTTATTTTTTATTATTTTACAGTGCAATACTGAACTATGGAATGAAACCAAAAATCAAAACCTGTTTTAAAGCCCAAAATCAGTTTAAAACAATAATTTTAATATAGTAATACAAGGTTGTAAACATTGTCACTGGTGTATTTCACAGTCTGTGCCTCTTGGTCCTGACTCCGCCCCCTGTAGCCTCTGTTTCTACTGAAGATGCACGAGTCTTTCTTTAGTTGTTGGCGCTCTTTCTTTTTCTGAGCAAGAAGATTTTTATAAACGGATATGCCACCTTCGATTATATTTGAGAACTGCAATGAACGACTCATCAAAGGGTCCCGTTCTTGTGCCGTGCGCTGAAGTTCAGTGGATGCACTGTAAAAATATCCGCACTGTAAAAAAATCCGTGAAGCAGCGAAGCCGTGAAAGATGAAACGCGATATAGCGAGGGATCACTGTAATCTAAGTCTGATGAAAGTGTAGACCATGCCCCAGCAGGATGGCGTTAGACCTGTCACGATAATTGCTACTTATCGTTCAATATATGATAGAAAAAACATTATTTTTCAGGCTCAAAAATGATATTGTGTACCTTTTTTTTGGACTAGTAGGGAATTTCTACTTATTTTCTGTTGTATTAGACCTACATGACAACATTTAGACTGTAGTGTGTCGATTAATTAGCATCAAGTAGAGATACTAACTACTAAAGTGTTTAACTGTGCCATTTATTTATTCCTGGCCACATCTTTTACAACAACAATCACCTGGAAATAGGTTTAGTAAAATATTTCACTTGAAAAACTGCTGCTTTAGAGTTTGTGGTGTAAAGTAGTTTCAATATTATCATTTATTGTGATATTTTTCTGTAGCAACATCGTACATCAAAATTCGTAACAAAGCCTCGATCTCAATGGGTTCTCACTTGGTTAAATAAAGGTTAATAAATAAATAATGGTGACGCTATTCACCTTATTCTGCCCCGCCCACTTTTGACATTTTTTGCCACAGATACGCACTTTTGTTGTAAACGCACTTCCGTTTGACGAGAACTCCGTTAAAGCTAATGATGAACGAGGGAAAAGTCTCACCGCTAAAATGTTACATAAAGTAGATTGATTTGTGTAAAATGTTTAATGAACACGAGCAACAACAAGTCACAAAGCAACGATTTCCTAAGGCCTGAAAATGGCTTTTTAGTCGAGTAGAACTTATTTTCTGTTGAGCTCGTCTGCTCCGTGTGAACTACAACGGAAACAAGACGGCGGCGCGTACGACAACTTCCGGAATAAGATGAATATCCAGATATTTTAATAGCTCCACGGTGAAGACGGCTTAAATAGCACTTTTGGCTAGCAAGACTAAATATAATATCTTTCTATCGCTAGCGTATCACTCATAAACACAACTTTGACATTACATCATTAAAAACAAAACAAAAATATCTTCAATTTGTGTAGTTTTCGAAATATAAGCTCTTCTTGCTTCGAGCTTTATTCTTCTGTTATAGTCCAAATGTGTGTTAGCGTCAGGAAGTAGCCGTTAGCCTGTGCTCCAGATTGAGGCCATGTGCTAACCATTAGCATGCTCTGGACCGGCCTGAGCGGACATATGGCGGCCATATTGGAGAGGAATTCAATATGTGAAATCCATACAATCTGCAGCTCAAGGGCAAGTGCAGTCTTTATGAAGAGAAAATCCACACGGGCCCTCCACGGCAAAGATACTCTCAGAATTTGGAAGAAAAAAGCAAATATCTCTGGACTTATAGCATCATTTAGCTACTAGGTCTACTCCTTTGACTTGTTTTGACGTTATGCCATCTAAAATCCGCTCTGTCACTCACTCAGACGCGCAACATTCATTGTTCGTTCCCTTCTAGATTCTGTTCAAATGCACAACGGTCTAGAACAGGGGTGTCCAAACTTTTTCCATCGAGGGCCACATATTGAAATATAGACCAAGCGGAGGGCCACAAGTCAATCGCGAAACGTTAATAAAAGCTGCATTTATCTGATGTTTTAAGCTCCACCACATCTACATTCAGTCTCAGTGCCTTAATATCAGGTCTGTGCTGCACCAAAATGTTAGTTATTTAGGTTGGAATTGTAGAAAATCTGAAATGTGCTGTAAATAGTACTTATCAGGACAATGTGGGCCAGTTCACCAGGAAGACTAAGGGCCAAGAAAAATTGGTCTGAGGGCCGCATTTTGCCCCCGGGCCTGAGTTTGGACATGCCTGGTCTAGAACTAGGCCATAAAGACCGTCAAACATACAACTGCTAACGTGCTAACGGTCCAACGATTTGTAGCACGTCTCTTAAATGCAGAAGACATGTCCTTTTGAATAATTTTGGAAACACAAAAAAATTTCCAGTGTTTGTAAACAACCCCGCTTTCCACTTGGTCCCCTTCCATGTTTTAGCTCTGATGCATTTTCAATGGGAGGGTTAGCGTTAGCCTCCAAACGTCACAAACTATGAAAAACCAGGGCTGTTTTGGTAAATGGCAACCACTGGACGCACGTGAGTAACCCCAGAGCAGAGTTAGAAAACATTAGTACATGTCAGTGATGCGCGGGTCAGGGTTTTTTCCACCCACGTCCCGCATTTCTGACAATATTTGACCCGCCCCGTGCAGCAGAATCATTTTTACAACCCGCCCCGCACCCATTAAATAGGTATTAAAATTATGTCAACAAATGCAGCTTTATTTTAGCCCAGACAAAGATTTAAGGCTGTCCCAACGCCCGCCCCAACGAACTGGTCATTTTTTCAGTGGACAGTCAGGCAACAATAATCAGGTTTGACAAAGTATCTTGGACACAGAAAGAAAAAAAAAAAACGCCTTAAGGTGAGACACTACAGGTGAATAGGAAAAAATCTTAAATTTAAAGATATCAATTTGAAACTTCCCCTGTAGTTTACTCACATAAATGTTAGAAAAAAATGTATTACAAGTTTTTGATTATGTCATGTTTTCATGTAGAAATAAGGCATTTTATGTGTAAAAATAGCCAAAAATACACATATTTGGGACATTTAAATCTGAAAAATGGACAGAAGCAGGTTATTTTTTTTGGTTCACTTTGTACAAATATTAATTACAAAAAAAATGTAGAGGGGATTTTGAATATCTCATTTAGTTTTTAAGTAAACTAGATTGGACTGAAAATTGTCCAAAAAATTCAAATTTCGCCAATTTTTTTAAACGTAAAACTTCAATATAAATCCTTCTGTTCGTTTGGTCAAAATCTTGTTGAGTCCAGATTGTACAGTTTGTGTGGATCTACTTTAAGGCTGATCTTTATGTCTCGAGGGACAAAAATGCATTTTAAGAAAACGGCCTTTGAAGTTACAATGTCCCAGAGAAATCAATGGATGAAGTGGATTCAATGGAAGAATAAAACATCTTTAAGAACAGATTGGACAAGTTCGTTGTTTCCACATGAAAGACGATATGTGAGAGAGAAAACTGACCAGAAGCCTGTTGCGTCTCGCCTTAAAATGAATTATTCAGAGCGACCAACTAAATAAATCATACAGCCATAACTCAAATCATTATTCAGTCATTTAATCTTGGGTGGGTCCAAGCTCCCGTTCGGAAACCTGGTTTAAACATTTTGTGGAGGCCAGTCATCTAAAAGCCATCAGGAGTCGTCGGTAGGGCTGGGCGATATGGCAAAAAATTATTATTACGATTTTCTTGGGGCCAGATCATGATTTCAATTTTATCACGATTCATGTTCATGGCTTTAATAGAGCTGCACTATTTAGGAAAAAAAATGTGAATTGTGATTAGATTTTTGATTTATAATAATAGGATTCTGTCACTTTTAGTCATGTTTTTGTCACGTTCAGTTGTGTTTGTCATATTTAAACACATTTTTGCCACTTTTAGTTGTGTTTTTGTCACTTTTAGTTGTGTTTTCGTCACTTTTAGTTGTGTTTTTGTCACTTTTGGTTGTGTTATTGTCACTTTTAGTTGTGTTTTTGTTACTTTTAGTTGTGTTTTTGTCACTTTCAGTTGTGTTTTTGTCACTTTTAGTTGTGTTTTTGTCACTTTTAGTTGTGTTTTTGTCACTTTTAGTTGTGTTTTTGTCACTTTTGGTTGTGTTATTGTCACTTTTAGTTGTGTTTTTGTCACTTTTAGTTGTGTTTTTGTCACTTTTATTTTATTTTTTTCACTTTTAGTCCCGTTTTTGTTGTTTATTGTCACGTTTAGTTGCATTTTTAGTGTTGATTTCATTTAATTGTTGCAGCTCTGGCCTATAAGAGGTAAATAAAGTCATCGGTTCAGAGGCTTCAGAGGCTAAACAACAGGAGAAAAAGTGTGTTTGAACAGATAACTGCATTGAAGAGAGACACAGTGAATCATGATACCACGATTTCACAAAAATTGCAGATTGTCACAGGGACCAGCTCACGATTCGATTTTTATCACCATATCGCCCAGACCTAGTCGTCGGCCTAAATTTGGACAAGATTGACGCAAGTGTTCTGTGCTGTGTGTGAAGAAAAGTATCAATTATGTCGTTTTAAAAAGTGTCACAATGAAAATGATAGAGTAGGCTGTTTCAAACCTGGCAGTCATTTCAGAAGGTTGGGATATGCCTAAGTTTGAACAAGTTGTGCAAATGGTGCTACTGTAGAAACATGACATAATATTGAGTCAAATGTGTTCCAAAAGGTCCTCTTTCATGTGGAAGCAACACACTTGTCCAAAGATGTTTTATGCTTTCATTGAATTCACTTCATCCATAGATTTCTCTGGGACATTGTAACTTCAAAGACTGTTTTTATAAAAGGCATTTTTCTTCTAGAGACATAAAGATCAGCCTTAAAGTAGATCCTACACCAAACTTTATAATCTTGGACTAAACAAGATTTTGACAGAACGAACAGAAGGATTTGTTGATATTTAATTCTAAGGCTGCTTTATTAAAGTTTTAAGTCTAAAAAATGAGGGGAAATTTGAATTTTTAGGCCAATTTATAGTCACATCTCGTTTACACAAAAATTAGGTAAGAAATCCAAAATCCCCTCTGTACATTTTTGGTAACTAAATGGTCTACAAAATGAACAAAGAAATTTAAACCTGGCTCTGTCCATTTTTTCAGATTTAAGGTGAGACGCTGCAGGTGAATAGGAAAAAATCTTAAATTTAAAGATATCAATTTGAAACTTCTGCTGTAGTTTAGTCACATAAATGTAAGAAAAAAATATATTCCAATATTTTCATCATGACATGTTTTCATGTAGAAATAAGGCATTTTATGTGAAAAAATGTCCAAAAATACACATATTTGGGACATTTAAATCTGAAAAATGGACAGAACCAGGTTTACATTTCTTGGTTCATTTAGTAACATTAAAATGTACAGAGGGGATTTTGGATTACTTATTATTTTAGTTTTTACTAGTTTTTGAAACTAGATTGGACTGAAAATATTCCTAAAAATTAAAATTTTGCCTATTTTTTAAAACTTAAAACTTCAATAAATCAGTTTTAGAATCAGATATCAAAAAATCCTTCTGTACGTTTGGTCTAAATCTTGTTGAGTCCAGATTGTACAGTTTGTGTGGATCTACTTTAAGGCTGATCTTTATGTCTCGAGGGACAAAAATGCATTTGAAGAAAACGTCCTTTGAAGTTACAATGTCCCAGAGAAATCTATGGATGAAGTGGATTCAATGGAAGAATAAAACATCTTTAGGAGCAGATTGGACACGTTTGTTATTTCCACATGAAAGTCGATATGTGAGAGAGAAAACTGACCAAAAAACAAAAAATGGCAAAAGTGTCTCGCCTTAAAAGTCACAAATGTGTGCAATTTTGGCCGTTTTTACACATTAAATGCCTTAATTCTACATGTAAACATTACATGACGAAAAACACATTGAGAAGTTTACAATTTATATATTCTAACTGAAGATTTTTTCCTCTTCACGTGCAGCGTCTCACCTTGAATTACACTTTTTGACTTTCCTTTCTGTACATTTCTTAAATTACATGCATCGTTCCTGTTCCTGCTCACACACAGTTACACTCTAGGTCCATAAACGAGGTCTGTGATGTATTCATATTTGGATTAGAGCTGACAGAGGGTGGTTTGTGGTTTGTTGTGGTTTGTTGTGGTTTGTTGTGGTTGTGTTGGGGCGCCACATGGTAACGCTGCAGCAGACTCTTCATTATCTGTGTCTCTCACCGTTTTAACCCGATTAGTGTAATGTGGTTAGTCCCGGAGCGTGGGGCGGCGTGGGCCAAGTATTCGGCCTTTTTCTTGCGCCGGTGCACGTCTAACCGGACAAACCAGGACAAACTAGGACAAACCAGGACAAAACCAGGACGAACCAGGACAAACTAGGACAAAACCAGGTCAAACTAGGACAAAACCAGGACAAACCAGGACAAACCAGGACAAAACCAGGACAAACTAGGACAAAACCAGGACAAAACCAGGACAAAACCAGGACAAACCAGGACAAAACCAGGACAAACTAGGACAAAACCAGGACAAACCAGGACAAAACCAGGACAAAACCAGGACAAACCAGGACAAACCAGGACAAAACCAGGACAAAACCAGGACAAACTAGGACAAAACCAGGACAAAACCAGGACAAACTAGGACAAAACCAGGACAAACTAGGACAAAACCAGGACAAACCAGGACAAAACCAGGACAAACTAGGACAAAACCAGGACAAACCAGGACAAAACCAGGACAAACTAGGATAAAACCAGGACAAACCAGGACAAACGAGGACAAACTAGGACAAAACCAGGACAAAACAGGACAAAAACAGGACAAAACCAGGACAAAACCAGGACAAACTAGGACAAAACCAGGACAAACTAGGACAAAACCAGGACAAACCAGGACAAACTAGGACAAAACCAGGACAAACCAGGACAAAACCAGGACAAAACCAGGACAAACTAGGACAAAACCAGGACAAACCAGGACAAAACCAGGACAAAACCAGGACAAAACCAGGACAAACCAGGACAAAACCAGGACAAACTAGGACAAAACCAGGACAAACCAGGACAAAACCAGGACAAACCAGGACAAAACCAGGACAAAACCAGGACAAACCAGGACAAAACCAGGACAAAACCAGGACAAACCAGGACAAAACCAGGACAAAACCAGGACAAACTAGGACAAAACCAAGTCTGAAGTTCTGCTGGCTGAACCGACCTTTCGTTCATCGTCAATTTTGGATTAAATGTGACCGAGAGGGTGTACAATATACTACTTTTACATTAACTTATTTTAGACTCTCCAGTGTTTCCTCTGAGGGGCCCTCTGTACTGGGAGCGGTGGTCGGTTGTGGCCCCTGGGCCCTGGCTCATGGGCCCCTGCTGGAGGTTTGGTCTGGGCCTAATCTCTGCTCTGGGTCTTGAGTCTGTGTCCTTTGGTTGCAGGCGACTCTCTGCTCCTGGTGCAGACGGCTCCTCTGATGGTGCTCTCACAGCTGGTTCACCTGCATTCAGCCTCATGTCCAATATCTTAATGTATGTGTGTACGTGTGTGTGTGTGTGTGTGTGTGCGTGTGTGTGTGCGTGTGTGTGTGCGTGTGTACGTGTGCGTGGACGCTTTAATGTAGGGATGGTGGGGGTGGGTTCGGGGAATTGTTTTTAATATGTAAATTGGAAAGCACTTT
Organism: Rhinogobius similis; assembly: GCA_019453435.1. Taxonomy (NCBI): domain Eukaryota; kingdom Metazoa; phylum Chordata; class Actinopteri; order Gobiiformes; family Gobiidae; genus Rhinogobius; species Rhinogobius similis. The sequence continues at coordinate 4,998,721 of CM033633.1, forward strand.
GTGTATGAGATTTTTGCATGAAAGGCGCTCTATAAATAAAGTTTGATTTGATTTGATTTGATTTGATTTGATTTGATTTGATTTGATTTGATTTTGAGTACGGCTGGGCGATACGGTGATAAAAATGGAATACTGAGCTGGTCCCAGTGACAATCTGCTGTTTTTGTGAAATCGTCGTATCGTGATTCACTGTTTGTGTCTTTAATGCAGCTGTCTGTTCAAACACACTTTTTCTCCTGTTGTTTAGCCTCTGAAGCCTCTGAACCGATGACTTTATTTACCTCTTAAAGACCAGAGCTGCACAATTAAACCAAATTCACACAAAATTTGAATGGATGCAATCATTTCTTCCACAAACAACAAAATGTCTTGCTTTGATTTGAACAAAAACTGCTAACACTGTAGTTTGGATTTGTCCAAAATGTTCTGAAACAAGCCACAAAAGTGCGACCAAAAGCGATAAAAATGTGTTCAAAAGCAACAAAAACATGCTCACAAACAACAGACACAACACAACGCACCAAAACGTGACTAAAAGTGACAAAGTCGTGCTTAAATATCAAACACAACTGGAACGTGACAAAAACGTGACTAAAAATGTGAATTTGAACAGAATCCTATTATTAAAACATAAATTCAAATCTAATCACAATCGCACTGGTCAGAAAAATCACGAGATCATGAGATATTTTTCTTAAATCGTGCAGCTTTGTTAAAGGCAAAAGAAAAATACAAAGTGAACATGAATCGTAACATCTAAATCATGATCTGCCCCAAGAAAATCATGATCAACGAGTTACACTGTTTGGAGGACGTGAGCTTTTGTCAACAATGAATCAATGAGACTCGTGCGTTTAACTCGTAGAAACAGTAGATGCTCGTCCTTCGTCATGGGCTCTTTTCCTTTAATGCCAGGGGCAACAGGGCCGAACAACAGTCCCTGTCAGCATCATTGCAGAGGCCCTGCAGCAGCTCAGGCCTAATAATACAGAATATTTGCACGGCACATCCAGAATGTGCTCGTTATCATTTCTGTACAGCATCGACATCCACCGAGTGTCCACACCATCTCTCCCCAACGCCGCAGGATCAATGGAAAATGTTCACATAAATATAATAGCAAAGTAAAACTGATTTGAACTGAACTGAATTCTAAGTTCAACTTCAATAATCTTCACTCTTAAAAATGTACAACTGACTGACTAAAGTTGTACTGATACCAGAGACAATTTACTGTAACACTTTTGTTTTGAGTTTGTTCTATTTTTGGCTAATAGTGATATGTGTATTACAGGCAATGTTGTACTCTTATTTTGAAAATCCACAGGTAGGAGGGGCTTGTGTGTCGCCAAGAAAATACAATTTAAGTCAAGAAAGTGTAAATTAACTGCTTAGAGTGACAATTCTACCTCCTAAATGAGTCAAACGGCAAGGTAATAGCTTTATGTTGTTTGTACCTATCTATTTGAAATATTTTAATACCTAATTGTAAATGATTAAACTATTGTTTATTGGCATAGATGGTAAAGGAACATCAAGGTGTAACAATGTCAAGCTGAAGATTCAAGACAAAAACGTAAAATAGCCGTAAATGGAATTACAAAAACATAAATTATGGGTATAATATGGTATTCTCATTGTTGACAGTGGGGCTGAAGCAATTAATCAACTAATCATGACTTTAAAAAATAATAGACTATAAAAATGTATAATTGACTAATCGTTAATTGAACAATACAAACTATAAAACATGTTTAAAGACCTTTTATAACAGAGATCTTGACATTAATACATCAAAATATATAATAATGCACTTTATTCATAAATATTCTCGCTCTAGAAGCCTCCTGTCATCATAGTTCAACCTTTATTTATTATCAAGATTAAATATACAAAGTTACACTGTGCGTCTTTAAGTTCACTGAGGTTAAGTTGAGGGTCCAATTCCTTGAACATCCGGCTCCTGTCTGTTCAAACACGGCTCTTCGCTCGAGCACTAAAGCCCGGCGTCTTTGTGGAGCTCCTTCACTTAAACCTTCTCGTTTGACCCACACAGCGCTCGCCGCCGCCGCTTTTGTGGAGCCGCCATTGTTTCCCGTCATTAGCATTAGCCTAGCGCTCTCCGGTTTGTTTACTGTTGTGGAGGAAGAGGACGGGAGCTGCTTTGGGACAAATAACAGGAGCAAAAAAGGTCTATTCACTGCAAGGATTTGAAGGAGGTTTGGAGGAATGTGCACGACAAAGAGCAAACTAAGTAGCAAGGAATGAATGACTCTAGTCTTTGTAAGTCTTTTTTAAACTTTGAATATTGAAATTTGAATATTAGCCTTGGCGTATGAGGTTTAACTCTTAGCATCGTAAAATGTTATTGGTCAAATTAGAGGTGAACGATGTGGCAACAAATAAAATACATTTTCTCTGGGCTACTTCCTATCACGAATCAACCAAGGCTAAAGTGTCCAGTAATTTACACTAATGCTTAATGCTGTGTTTCCACTGGACCTGGTAACGCTTCTGTTAATGGCGGACTGTGTTTCTGTGCAGCTCAACCATGGATGTATTAAAAGAACTGGATAAGACACGCCCCCTCTGTCTGTGGCCCAGATTGATTAGTGGCCGTGCGAGGTACTGCAGCCTCTTGGAACCAGCCTTTTCTAAAATTTCACATTTTAATTGCAGACAGGACTGAATTATTATTGGTATTTAAATAAAATAGAAGGAAATGTTCTTTTCTACCGTTTCTAAAATCACAGAAATTACCGTTTTTATATGAAGTGACGTCACAGTAAACATGTGCGAGCCGCGTGAACGAGCGTCAGACGATACAAACAGAAGCTCGTGGAAAAGGCTCAACTAGAGACACCTGTAAGTTGTATTTTATTTCATTTCAGACGCTTCACGTGTGTCTAACATGAAGAACACAATTACAATCACACAAGCTAACGCTAACACAAAAACTTGCAGCTGTGTGGTCGCTCACGTCGCTCAAAGCATCATGGGAGATTGTGGTCACGTGGCGCCCTAAAGCAAAGATGGCCGCCTCCGTATCAGGAAGTAAATGCGGAAGTAAGAAACTTTTTTGGGGTCATGCGCCAATGAGCTCACTCCATAGGGATAAACAGGGCGGCCATTTTGGGTTCATCTTCCAGGTTATTATAGTTCTATGAGCTCAACCCGAACATGACTGTTTTCTTCATAAATAAAATCTAAACTGCCCCTGAATTACACTTTTTCTTCTTCATGGAGCCGATTTAGTAATGACACGTTTGCGGCTGTAAGATGTGGATAAAGCTTACTTAAGCAAGACACAACTTGTTGTTTTTTTCTTCAGCTTTTTCTTCATTTATTTCACTTTTCTTTGCCTCTACGCCATGTTTTAACATCGCTATTAATTTTAGGGGAAAAGCAGCACTTTTGTGGCACAGTGTTTGAGCAATCGCACCCCTTAGAGTGAGAAAGGTTTGTCTTTCTGTGTGGAGTTTGCCTGTTCTGCCTGTGTCTGGGAGGGTTCTGTGGAGCAGGAGGTTTCCCCCATCACCTTAAGACACGCAACAATAGACCCTTTAAAACGCTGTGTCAAAAGAGTGTTAAAATTCTTAAATGGAGGCGACCGGAGGCAAGTTAAGATTATAAATTATAACAATTATAAACTAAGATCAGTCCTAATGATTTTAAGTCAAAATAACAAAAGACACACATTTGTGGCTGTAAGATGTGGATAACGCTTACTTAAGCAAGACACAACTTTTGTTTTTTTTCTTCAGCTTTTTCTTCATTTATTTCACTTTTCTGCGCCTCTACACCATGTTTTAACATCTCTGTGAAAGCGTTGGGTTTGGATAGAGTTGGCTGCCATAGGTATTGAAAATATATTAACGTGCTAATGTGTGCTAGCTTTGTTTTGCTAGCTTTGTTTTGCTAACTCTGTCGGCTCAGCAAACAAAGCGATCCGCAGGTTTTTCACAAGATCAAGTCAGCGTTTGGTGAGAAAAGATTATTTTGTCTTATATCTGCTTTTTGTCATTTTGTTCTCACTTAAGTCTATGTTCTCTTTTGTTCTCTCTCGTCCAATCATAAACCGGTCCGCGCTAAAGTGAGCTGGCACTCTCTGGGAGCTAGTTCCTCTTGCGGCGGCGGCCACCTTTGGCCCCCTCGAACGGGGCAATACAGTTCACTTTAGTTCAGTGGAAACGCCTCGGACCGTCCCGCTCCACACCGTACGGCGCTAATGGAACATGACTTAAGTCAGTGGTTCCCAAAGTGAGGGTCGCGAGGCACTGAGCTGGGGTTGCAAGACAAGGAGAAATGTTGTCGGTCTCATTGCAGAATTTTTTTAAGGTTTTCGTAAAATAGGAATACTTAAAGTGCGTATGACAGGTTTTTATAATTTTCTAATTTTGACTTTATTCGGTGTATTAATACTTGTTGTAAATATTTATAATAGTTTTACACCAATCAGGTCACTGTTTAAGGAGAAAAGTTGGAAAATATGTTGAAAATTACAGGAAGTAAACAAATCGATGACATCACACTGGGGAGACAAAGTTAACATAATTTACACAAAATAATATACTTTTTTGACCCTTTAAACGTTGATTTGACAAAGTAAAGAAGTTCAAATATATTTTTATTTGTCAAGTATAAAAATTGGTGACATTAGATGAATTTTAGCCCAGTGTACAGAGTGGTTGCTATGGTGATTTCCTAGTGTGATGTCATCATTTACAACCAGGAAGTGAAATTAAAAACATAAAATTGCTAAACTGGGATATAATTTGTAAAGAATTTTAGCAAAATTTGTAATATATTTATCATACCAGCATTTTAGTTAAATGAGTCATCCAACCTGTCATGGGCCCTTTAAGACTTTCCTAGAGATGACTGACGGACAGGAAGTGTTTCTGGTTGTAACAATATTTCCGATTGACTGAGGATGGAGAAAGTGACACTTCTAGATGCAGCAAAGTCTGGAGAGTAAAATGAGACAAAAGCTCATTTTAGTAAAACAAATTACTCATGCTGTTTACTTTGAGGCAGATGATTTTAAAAACACGATTCAACATTTGGCTCACACAACAGACTAAAACAAATGAACTGAAACTCACTTTTTAAACTCTGAGATCCAATTTCATTTTATTAAAGAGCTTAGAACCACCTGCACAATGTAACATTTCGAGTGTATGTTTTGGCATCATATCTATGTTGAATTTATTCCATTACAGATGTTTTTGTTCTACGGTGTTGCAGGGTCCCCTCTCCGCAGATCCGACCTGTAACATGCCGTGGTGGAGCAAAGCACAACACAGAAACGAGCAGGTGAAAAAACACTCCACCGGAAAAGCTCCAAAGCCTGAATTAGGGCTGGGCGATATGGTGATAAAAATCGAATCGTGACAATCTTCTATTTTTATGAAATCGTTGTATCGTGATTCACTGTTTGTCTCCTGTTGTTTATCCTCTTATCTTATTTATCTTATAGGCTAGGGCTGCATAATTAAACAAAATCGACACAAAATCGCAATTTTATGCAATTAGCAAAATGCAAAGGCTGCAAATTTTGAAGTGCAATAATGTCTTCCACCAACAACAAAATGTCTTGGTTTGATTTGAATAAAAACTGCTCACACTGTAGTTTGGATTTGTACAAACATGTCCTGAAACAATGAATAAAAGCACGACCAAAAGTGATAAAATGTGTTCAAAAGTGACAAAAACACGCCTACAAATGACAAAGACATGACTAAAAGTGACACAAATGTGAATTTGAACTGAATCCTATTAGGAAAACATCAATTGCAAATCTAATCACAATCGCGCTGGTCAGAAAAATCACAATTAGATATTTTTCTTAAATCGTGCAGCTCTATTAAAGGCAACAGAAAAAAACAAAGTGAACTTGAATCGAGACAAAATCGAAATCATGATCTGGCCCCAAGAAAATCGTGATAATACGTTTTTGCCGTATCGCCCAGCTCTAGCCTGAATAATGCACTGCTTTTTTTCGTTCTTATAAGTTTTTCTTGTTGTTAGCTGCAAAACAAAAGCAGCCGTTGTTTCTGAAACGCAAATACAGACAAGAACCAGAGTAACGTTCTGCGGAATATTTCAGTGTCACTTTGTTGTGAGTTTATGCAAATCCTCGTCTCGTTTGCATGCGGCCCACACTCCTCTCGGTGACGGGACACAAAGACCTGAGCTGGTCTGAGGCTGGAGCAGGGGACCCCCGGAGCTGCGGAGGTCAGGGGGGGAAACACGAGCGCGCGGCCCCAACACAGAGCCCCGGGGCTGGGGTGAGGCCCGAGAACACCCCCTGAGTCTGGACCGCATTAGCAACACAACTACGACCGAGACAAACTTGAGTCATCCGTGTGGGAAATAACTTGAGCAAAAGAAATATGCAAGAGAATGTGTGGAATATCTGTCGGCAATGTATTTGTGAGCGTTATTAAATGGAAATGTTTAGTGTTTTTAAACCGTAAGTGTGACGTACAAGTTGAGAAAGCTGCAGATAACATAAGATTTCTCCTCTTTCTGCTCCTTTTCATTAATTTTTTAACAATATTCAACACTATGTCACTGATTATGTCATAAATAAAATAAATACTATAAATAATATAGTGAATACCACATAGAATTGCCATAAAATATATTTAAAAATGAAAAATTGTGAGCATTGGCAGTACTTTGAATGTTAATTGGAGGTTGACGTACTGTAATTTTGGGGGATTTTGGACATTCATATCATTTAAAAAAGAAAATATCATCTTAATACTTGATAAAATACCACTAATTAATTTGCTGCGCAGAGTTAGGAGGCACTCGGAGTTTGACACAAAGTTTTAAGGTGAGCATCAACGTAAGGAAATGTCAATTATGAATCTTCTAAGGGCATTTTAGAAGAAAAGCAGCATTTTTTGTGGCACAGTGGTTGAGTAATCTCACCCCAGAGTGAGAAAGTGCCAGGTTTGACTTTCTGTGTGGAGTTTGCATGTTCTGCCTGTGTCTGGGAGGGTTTCTGTGGAGCAACAATAGACCCTTTAAATCGCTGTGTCAATAGAATGTTAAAAATTCTTCAATGGAGGCGACCAGAGGCAAAGATTTTCAATTATAAACTAAGATCAGATCTAAATCTTAATGATTTTAAGTCAAAATAACAAAAATGACACAGCAATGTTGAATATTGAGGTACTATATCGCTCAATAAAATGCAGAACTATTGTGAGTGCAACATTTCTGTGAGTATTTGTCCAGTAAAACCTACAAAACAGGATTTTTCCGTCATCAAAAATGTAAATTGTCTGTCATAATCTCCTTTAAAATAAAACAAATGATGTAAAGTACAGTTGTTAATGTCTTTAAAGCAGACTCTGACATCACTCACACGCGTCAAAGTAGTTTTCATTTGACAATATCATCTGGATTTTTCATATTTTGTGAAATTCTGAGGTGAATCCCACTTTACTTTTGCCTCCATTCCGTTTTGTTTACACATTTTTAAAGGGACTATCGACTGATCTCACTGACGTCACATTCTTTGCTGACAGATGTAATAGCCGAAATTGGGGTTTCACTCATTCTACATTGCTAAGGTTAACTTCAACTTTAACATCTCTTTAGCACCTGTTTTGTCAGCTCCCAGTCCCGGTCACAAAGATAGATAATGGGCATCTAATCCTTTTATGACGTCCTTTCACGCTGAAATCTGGCTTTAACTGGAAACACCACTGATAGCTGTTGTTTTTCATAAACATTGATGTCACATATGTCCTTGCTCTGGTTTCACACTGATGTTTCATGTTGTCTCCTCATGATGTGATAACTATGTCTCCACCTATGTCTTGTGTATAAAAAGCATGTGTTCTGATTTTCATGTACCTCCGTCGACCAGGGAGAGGTCACTATGTCAGGGAAAGGCGTCTATTCACTCTGGTACCAGTGAATAAACAACTCATTGATCAGACTCATTCTCTCTGCATTTTTATTGTTTAACTTGTTTTAAAGAAATCCACAACTGCAATTCTCACGTAACAGTTGGCGTCAACGAACAGCGGCCTTCGCCCGGTCTGGGTTCTCTCCCGGCGTGAGTCAGCGTCAGGCCACCTGGATCTTCCAGCCTCTAACCTCATCTGCTTTCTGAGACGGAGGGCTGTCTCACGGGGACGAGGACCACCGGCGCAAGGTTTCCGAACCAAACATCCTACTTTGTTGTGGTGAGTGAGTCTGCATCTTTAAGTTTTTATTAGATGTATAGGCGTTTAGAGCCCTAAAATAGTCCTATCACAATCTAATAAAATTAAAGGGGGAAATTTAGTTTGATTTTAAAATTAATTGCAATTTGAAAACTTCTAGGAGTAATACTAAATAGTTACTAAGCATTCCTTCTGTTTGTCTGCCGATTGCTGGAGATAGCTCTGCTAAATATATTTGATTAAATATCTGAAGGGGTAGGAATCCTCCTTGGACCAGACTGGACAGGTAGACCTCAGGGGTCAGGCTGTCGGGAAGTCCAGACGCTGAAAGTGAGTCTGGCTCACTTTTTCCACTTAACTGAGCAAGAAATCTTGATTTAAGAGTGAGCTCTGTTTAAGTTTGTGTCACATCTTAAAGAAAACGAGAGGTTGGGTTAAGAGTACAATCTATTGCAAGACCTTTGACCTTTAAAGGGAAGATAAGTGAGCATAGATCTCTTCGGGGAACCTTTAAAAGAGTTTTTAGCTAAAGCAGGCTAAAAATACCTCAGAGTACTTAATTTATTGAATTGAATACACTAATATTGTTATTAAGTGACACATTAACCTGGGAATTTAAAAGAGCCCAGCTTAGGAAAAGTGGAGAAAGCTCTTGGGGAGTTTTTCGGACGGTGGTAAAACGTCTTAAAGATACACGCCACGCAGACGCATGTAGCGGTGAAAGGTGCGCACTACCATTTTATCTGGGAGATAAGAAATCTGGGAGATATTAAATATCTGGGAGATAAAATATCTGGGAGATAAAATGGGATCAAACCAGTCAGTGGTGGAGGAGGCCCCTACAAGCCCTTTAATCCAGGCCATGACAGACAAACACGGCAAGGAATGGATTTAAGTATTAACTGTGTGGTCCAAGAAATATAGCTTTCCTGAAGAAGGATCACTGAGCACTGATTTCTAAGAAAAACTAAAGCAAATTAAAGTTAAAAGACTTATTATAACGTAAACATTGATAACGTTAAAGAAGGAGACCTGAAAAAGAGAAAATAATAATAATATATATATATATATTTTTTTTTTTAATTGAAGGAATAGAAATTAAGCAACAGTAAAGAATTACTCTGCACACATTTGCACTCACACGTCACTCATTATCTTTGTTTTTGTTTCTGTTACAACCTCCCTCTGACTGCTGCGAGCGCTGGCTCCAAACCACTGCACGACGGTCAACACGCTCTGTCCAGCCTTGTGGACCAGACCCTGTGGACCGGACTCTGGAGAAGATCAAGCTTAATAAGACCCACACCATTGCCACACCATTCCTCCACCAACGACCCGGATGCCCTCTTGTGCTACAAGCTGCACTAAGCTGGGCACAAATGAAACGGACTGCCATTATCTCAATGACATCGCCCAAACAAATCATTGCATATTGGACAATAAAGCTAACACGGGTGGATGAGTGCCACCTCAAAGAAGATTTAGTTCAAAGACAATGACTGATGTTGCAAAAGAAAGTTGCTGAGAAAGTTACATCTGAGAGACATTGTTTACAAAGCCACTATCAGGACCCAAAGAAAACAAAGCTGGCAAAGGAGAATCGGCCAAAACAAAACCACTATGGAGTTTTGATTCGCACTTCTAAGTAAATTTCACACAATATGGACCTAACTGTGGAGATGCTCCTGCAGGGCATGGACGTGGGAGAAGATGAACATCTGAAGCTACTGCTTAAAGGCAGTGAAGAGGACACTGAACAGAGTCTGGGCCTTCAGCGTGACCCTCTGACAGCAGCAGTGGTGGAGCAGAGCCCGGCCGTGCAGCAGACAGACAAAAAGGAGAGGTAACATCACACAGCATTAGAACTTTAAAAGCCTTTTTAATGGAGAATGCATTTCCTGAAAATTAGTCACGTCATCAGCAGCACATACACAGCACATGCTCTCAAGAACGAAGAAATGCTTTGCACTGATTCACTTTAAGAATAGCACACGATGCATTTTGATATGTCTGATCGTCTTATCGTAAAAGTTTTTGGTCTCCGTATAAACGCAGTTCAAACCTGCTTACAGCTTAGACTGAGTGACATAATGAATATAGAGCTACATCTAAGAAGAAATAAATAGCTATATTAAAAGAGAAATATAGAGCTTTGTTTTGCAACTGAATATTGTTTGGTTTGTTTGAGTATGTTTTTTTTTATGGCCAAGATTTTTTTTTGCGCACATTTTGTTTTGACAAGAAGTTTAGGCGGAAACCCTGCAGGACTTTAATAGGATCTGGTTTTGCTCCTGTTTTTTTCGATTTTGAATTTTTGGTTGAAATGAGCTCATCTTTTTTTTTCCCTGTAACAAACAGTGGTTTTATGGAAATTTTAATGGATTTGATGTTTTCGAAAGAGTTAAAACCTCCCCAAATTCACATCTTGGAGGTTCCAAATTGTCTAACATAACATTTTGATTGCAAGGATCAGGTTGATACTGTTTTCTCTCTCTTTTTTTTTTTTTCCTTCACGGGACTCAGAGGTCCCGGCCAGTTTTAGTCATGTGCCTGTGAACTAGAAAAAACTTGACTCCTCACAGGCCACAGACAAAACAGAGATAAAGGTGGCAGCTGTGAGAGAGGTCATCACAGCAGATTCAAACACAATACTGACATTGGAGTATTTAAAGTATTGAAAAAAGAGACATAGCAAATTTACAATTATGTTACCATTGCATGCACAACTAATATTTTCTTGTGTGAGCGCTCTTATTTCCTGTACAGGCTCCTGCTTTCGATCCTGACCCGTGCCTTTTCACCGCCTGCTCTGCCTCCGCCTCTGACCATCGACTGGACCCAGCTGAGGCCACAACGGGAAGTACTGATTATTTAAAGCTTAATCTTAAGTACGCCAGCCATGGAGCTGGTTTACCTAAATAGTATTTAAACTTATTACATGTTCTAGAGTCGTTTTAAGTTTAAATATTTTACAAAATTCATGCAAGCTCTTGAATATATTTCACATAAGCAAATTTAACATTTTAGATGATTAAATAGCTTAATTAATTAAAACAAATAAATAAATAAAAGAAATTGAGATCTGCCAAATGCTGAATAAGAAACAAAGATGAGGACATGGTTTTAAAATAAGACATCCCAAATAAATTAATGCCTTTACTTTGTTTGTTAAAAGTCAATCTATAACTTGTAAAAGAGGCAGGAACACCCTCTTTCAAAAATTGTTTGCAAAATAAAACATTAAATGGCATCGTCTACCAGGCCCTCCAGGTTATTTCATATATTTATTTAGTTCAAACTAAGATTGCAGATCCCAAAGTGTTTTCTGTGTGGTTGGTGCTTTAGTGCATGATGGTGATTTTTGTGTTCCTTCTGAGACTTTTGCAGAGAAAACTGAGGTGCCACACAGCGACAGAGATCAAATGTGGATGGAGAAGGTCCAGGTCACAGCGGCTCAGAGGGCGGGGCAGACGGAGGGGATGAGGAGGTCAAGGAGCAGCGGAAGGGACATCGCGAACGGTTCGGCTGACGCAAAGGACACAATTGAAAACTGCAAGGAGTATCACCCAAAACCAGGTGACGTAAAAAACATACACAGGTCAGTTATAGATGTGGACATTGGTGGTGTTGAATTTTAAAAAAATAAATAATTGGGGGACATGCAAATAGGGAAAAATGAACCAATAAACTCAACAGCGTGTCTATAACAAAAAGCAATATCAAAATGATAACATGCTAGGAAAACTCAGCTGGTGTAAACTCAATTTTGGAGAGCTCCTTAGATTATTACAGATTGAGAGTAGGGTTGATGAAAAGTCATCAAGTCTAAAGGATTTATTACACTTGTTGCAACAAGAGAGAAATAACACATTTTATTATATAACAGTCTATGTTCTGGGGAATGTGATCACAGACAGGACACTTCCTGTACCCACACAGTCACAAAAATGTGGTTTTAATATGACGTCATTTTAAAGGTTGTGCACAACTCAAACTATGAACATGTGACATTTTTTGGACTTGACGAGTAAAGCTCTTGGACTAAAGAAGCTTCACTAACGTCTGTTTGTGTGAATGTGTATGAATGAATTAACCACTTTCTACTTTGCTTTGTTTATGGACTTACGCATTTTCTGAAGTTTTTATAGATTTCTTTTGGCATAACTAAGACAAAGGTTATTTTAATCTCAAATTTACAGGTTTCAGCAGATGACCCAAAGGAGCACATACATCCAGAGTGGATCTGTGTGTACAGTGGAACAAACAATTATAAAGTAATACTTAAATGTGTGTCTAATTTGATTATTTTTCTTCTCAGGTTGGTAATGATAATTTTTTTTGCGGAGACTGACACAGTACAGGTGGCATTTATGCACGGAGGACCTGAGCCCAAACAGGGGCTGGTGTAACAGTCTGTGTGTTATTTGTGATGTTTCCTATTTACCAGAAACAACTTAGGACCAAGAAGATAAACCAGTCGAATCTGGTTGATTGTAATGCATGAAATGATTCCTCCACGGGTTTCCTGGCAGATGATGAAAATGTATGTTTGTTTTTGGTTTTCAAAAAGGCTATGATATAATTAGACAAAATTTCAGAATATATATATTTTCATTAAAGATATTAAAGACATTCATATGTGATCTTTGATTTGAATTTGATTCAGAAAAGGCCCATTGAAATAATATATATATAAATCGAATTATAATACTAAGGTATGAGTGTGGCAATTAATATTTAAAATAAAATATTGTTAAAAGAATAGTAATAGGAAAAGAGAAAATTAGACAAGAGAAGGTTTTTTTAACGCACATTTTCCATATTTGGTCTATTGATATGAATTAAGTTTTGTGTTTCTGAGCCTTTAATTAAGTCGCCTGTAGCTGGTGCACTTATGGCTCTGCCCAGCCACACTCAGGCCAACTTAGCTTTTGTTTGACCTGGTGGGACGGTAGTCACGTTTTCGCTTTTATTTTGCTCAGATTTAGCTGGGGATGGGTTTGTCCTTAGGTTGGTAGTGGTGTTGGTACTGGCTCCTACGGCCCTGTACAGGGTTGGCCCGGTGTCACATCATCTGTTTGTTCTTTTTGGCCGGCCCATCAGGTCCACCTTTCTGTTCATTCCTTTGTTTTATATTATTTTCTCCTTTTGGGAAAGGGAGGGCAAATTTAACTAGCGGCACTCACAGGAAAAAAGGGGGGAGTGCACTTTGTTTTTGTTTCTGTACAGGTCAAAACACGGCTGAAGCTGCAGAGCTGGAGCTAGACCTGGTTTTGAACATAGGAGGCGACGCTGATTGACACCCGACATCGCTGTGGGACAGCCGAGGGGGCACATGGACCCAACGCTCACGAAACAAAACAACTTCCTGAGCCGCACGGAGCGTGTGGGGAGACAGCTCCCACCGCTGGAACCACATCTGCTCTTCCCCTGGAAGGGGGGAGGAGAGAGTCAGAGTAAGCAACCCACTGCTGGAGGACCAGGGTGAGCTTATGGTGAAGGAATTGAATCTCCAGATTTAGATTTTCATGTGTGCCTTATTTCTGACAATTTTGATAATATGGTTAAGTTTGATGCCTGGTTTCATTTACTCAAATAAACATGGCGTGAAACAAAGCACCCGTAGTCTGACTTCTGACGAGACGGCCTGGTTAGAAGCATTGACTAAGTCTTACAACCACTCACCTGGCCACACTTTAAATTACTGGTATCAATATGTAAAGAGTCATAATTGATCTGATCGTCATCTGTGCACATGTTTGCCCATAGCTACAGCAGCAGCATAGAATCTTGCCACACATTGGACCCTGGTTTAAAGTTCCCGACAATGCCGGTCGTGAACCTTGATTTGGGCCGGTTCACATCAAGCCCGGTTCTAAGTTTTTTTAATTTGTTGCTGACATTTATTGTTCTGTGAATATGTTTTTCTGTGTGGATATCAGATGTGTGGATGTCTCGGAGCATTCATACATCATATCTCCACACCCACACTCTGATCACAGACCTAAACGCGAATTGGCTCCACATGACCCGATTTGGGGATCTGTTGTGCCAGACGACCGCAGCCTCTGGACTTCAGGTCAAAAGGTCATGCTGGTCCTATTCCCCAGCATGGGGGATAGGCAAGTTAATGTTAAGGGTTTAAACTCTCAGTTAAGTGTTCTCATCATTTGTTAATAACACTCTCTGTTTTAGCCTCTACGAGGGAGGAGTTAACATGCCTTACGCCTGTGGCTCCTCAAAATCGCCTGGTGTTAGATCAGATCACCACTAGCCAAGGGGGTCTGTCAGACCTTGGGGAGCACCTGTTGGACCTACAGACCTGCTAATGATAAAGGGGTGGCGATAGCACGGGCATAGCTAATCTCACTAAATTACGAGACCTGATGGAGGGTGAGACTGCGAAGGGCTATTCGCTGTTCACTCTCGATTGGTTTCTCTCATCCTGGAAAGAGTTGTTGATAAATATTGCATTCTTCTTTATCTTAGTTTCCTGTCTTGTTCCCTGCATTCTTAGAATGGTGAATTATCTAGTGTCATCCCAGTTTTTGTTTCTGCAGAACCGAGCAGAGGCTTTAAGCCTGACGGCTCACTGGGACTTGTCTGGTGAATTTGACCTGGACTTGGACTGAACTGAACCATTAGGCCCGGGTTGTTTTCAACATGTTTATTCGAAGGCATCATTACATTTTGAGTGTTTTTAAGTTTTGACTACAGGTTGATTAACTTGATTGTTTGACACATGAATAAATAAAGATATGTTATTCTAATGATGTATTCTATTACAGATTTTTGGGTGTAACAGTAAAATGCTTTTATCTGTGACATGGGGTGGACTGTAATAGCCGAAATTGGGGTTTCACTCATTCTACATTGCTAAGGTTAACTTCAACTTTAACATCTCTTTAGCACCTGTTTTGTCAGCTCCCAGTCCCGGTCACAAAGATAGATAATGGGCATCTAATCCTTTTATGACGTCCTTTCACGCTGAAATCTGGCTTTAACTGGAAACACCACTGATAGCTGTTGTTTTTCATAAACATTGATGTCACATATGTCCTTGCTCTGGTTTCACACTGATGTTTCATGTTGTCTCCTCATGATGTGATAACTATGTCTCCACCTATGTCTTGTGTATAAAAAGCATGTGTTCTGATTTTCATGTACCTCCGTCGACCAGGGAGAGGTCACTATGTCAGGGAAAGGCGTCTATTCACTCTGGTACCAGTGAATAAACAACTCATTGATCAGACTCATTCTCTCTGCATTTTTATTGTTTAACTTGTTTTAAAGAAATCCACAACTGCAATTCTCACGTAACACAGACTTGGTGCCAAATAAACATTTTCTGTCATTTAGAGCTGAGGACACGATTTTAGCCAGATTTTCCTGTGATTTCTCAGCTGAACACAGTGGCTGCTGCTTGAGTCTCGTGGTGCGGAGCTGTGACTGGACTGAATCTCAAAGTGTGGACCACAGAACGACACGACTACAGAGCAGTCAGTCATTCAAACGTCTTTATATCATACAGACATTTTGGCCGTGCTCCTGTACAGTTTCCTGTTTACTGACACTTTCACAGCTAAGCAAAGAAGCAGAGCTAAAACTTTCTATTTTCGTCTTTTCAGAAGCGGGAGATGCACAAACCACGACAACAGCGAGGCACATGTCGATATTTCTGCCTAAAAATCAAATGTATGATGCAAAAATACAGACTTTTACACTCAACAGCTACAACCAAAGATGAAAAGCATCAACAGGGTGTCCAGGGGCATTAAAAGTCATTAAATGTTTTGGCAAAAATAGATAAGGCCTTAAAATGCATTAAATTCAATTCCTTCAGGCATAAAAAATCTAAAAACCTTTCAGACAAAAAGATTTATACATTTAAATAAATATAAAGAGAAGAATAATTACTGCAGCCCTCGTCTCTCCAGAGCCGCTGTGTCCATGAAGCCGTTCAAATTTTAACATTCAAATATATTTTGAATCCCAGACATAGACGCATTTGCTTGGACAAATGTTATGTTTAATTAGCTTTTCGATTATTATAAAATAGTTTTTTATATTCTGGTCATTCTGCTGCCAATGGAATAGTTAAAAGCCAAAAGTTTAGACATGATAAAAAGGTAAATGTGTTGTTTTGCCGTTGAATATGGCAATAAAAATCTTTAAATGCGGCATTAAAAAGCATTCCATTTGAGCTGCTAAAACCTGCATGAACCTGATCAAACATAAACCATGGCACTCGCTGTTATTCACCTCCACCTTTTCCTGTGTCTGACTCATCTGTTTGGACACAGCTCCAAATGACACAAGTTTCTTCTGATAAAATCCACAGAAAACATGTTCAACTTCTTCACTGTGGCCACTTTTAATGTCCATGACGCTGTTAAATGGAATGAAAGTCAGTAAACACGGACCAGTCTTGTGTATTTTCTCTCATAAATGGACTTCAGACTCGGACAAGACGAGCTTCGGGTGAAAAAGCGACCTGTTGCAGCCGTCAGTTAAAAAAATGGCTCATTGACAATCAGACCTGTCAGCATTAACTCTTTCCCCTCATGCTGCCCCCTGCTGGACTCTTGCCTTTTGATTGTTTTTGGTTGATTGTTGTTACTTGTTTGTTTGGTTTGTCTGCTAACAGTGTCTGTGTATTGTATGATTTTAGAGTGATGCATTTTAACTTTGTAATAACAATGTACTTTTATTATGTTTAGGGTGACATTTTAACATCTGTCCAGGGACTACAGATGAAAAATAGCCTTGTGGCTAATTCTGGCATATTTACATGTAAATGTGGATTCATATGCACTGTCCCTGAAATAAATAAAAAAAATAAAAAGTTTGGACGCTGTAGCTGTGCACACTATGCCACCCGCAAACTGCAATTATCTGTTGTCTAATCCGTTAGCTAAAAAGTGACGACAGGTGAGAATGAGCTAGGAGTGTTCATGGTTAACCGATTAGCCGACTAACCGAGACTAAACGCTTAACTGAGTGAAGAGATCCTGCCCGGTTAACTGGCATGTTTCATTTTCTGCCTTGTTTACTGTATTGTAATACACAATTGCACCACCAGAGGGCGCCCAAGAGAGCACCTGATGCAACTCACGCATCCGAGTGAAAACAAGTGCTCTGACAACTTCAAAATAGTGGATTTATCCCATAAAGACGGCGCAAACCTGAGACACTTCAGTATTAATGAACTAATGTTATGAATTAAAGGACACATATTCTGCTACAGTGAGCTTTAAACCATGTTATAATAATGTTCCATCATCAAAAACATACCTGAAGTAGGAAAAATATTCTATTGTTGTTATTTCTATTGTTATTAACCTTTAAATATGCTGTTGAGTGTCTTAAATTTGCCATCTCATGTTTTAAAACAAAAAAATGGCACCGGCGCTGTATACAATCTAGTGAAGTTAGCGCTGAAAAGACATCATTGAGTGGATTTGCCGCAGCAGTTGTCGTGTTTAGAGGCAGAAATGCTCAGAATGAGTTTAGTGATGATTTAAGGACTAAAAACAGTGTAAAATTTTCTGATAAATGACGTATGAAGTCTGAAAATACGTCAGAAAATCCGGGAGGTTCAGCAGGAAGTGTGTTTGATGCTCAGAGGGAGAGGATTTTCTAATAAACATTCCTCAAAACAGCGTGAATGCAGCTGAATGCTACTTCAGGTGTATTTAACATTGTTAGAACAGGGTTTTTAAAGCTCAAAAAAGTCACTAAAGCAGAAAATGTGTGCTTTAAAGAAAAAAAAAATGATCTCTAGACAAATCCTCCAGGGAATAACTCCAGACTAAACGCGATTAAACCCAGATTGTGCATATTGTTACGACTTGCAGACCAGTTCCTGCAGTGCGTTGTTGTTCTTCACCTCCGGCTGCTCTGTCGCCCCTCGTTTAACCTGATGATGTCGTGAGAACCTGTTAATAAAGAGCAGAATGCGGCTCCATCAGCGAAGCGGTGGATTTTTAATTTCACTGGAATCTGAGGAACGTCGGAAGGATTTACTTTGAGTTTACATCAACTCTGCTGCATTCTTTCTCCAAGGCTGCGGTCAGAAACCTAAAGGGGCGCTACGGAGCTTTTCTGTTGAGTCTACCGTAGGGCTGGGCGATATGGCAAAAACGTATTACCACGATTTTCTTGGGGCCAGATCATGATTTAGATTTTATCACGATTCATATTCACTTTGTATTTTTCTATTGCCTTTAACACAGTTGCATGATTTAGGGAAAATATCTATGATTTTTCTGACCAGTGCAATTGTGATTAGGTTTGCAATTCATCTAGGGCTGGGTGATAAAAATCGAATCGTGAGCTGGTCCCTGTGACAATCTGCAATTTTTGTGAAATCGTGGTATCATGATTCACTGTTTCTCTCTTCAATGCAGTTATCTGTTCACACATTTTTTCTCCTGTTGTTTAGTCTCTGAAGCCTCTGAACCGATGACTTTATTTACCTCTTATAGGCCAGAGCTGCAATAATTAAATGAAATCAACACTAAAAATGCAACTAAACGTGACAATAAACAACAAAAACACAACTAAAAGTGACGAAAACACAACTAAAAGTGACAATAACACAACCAAAAGTGACGAAAACACAACTAAAAGTGACAAAAACACAACTAAAAGTGACAATAACGCAACCAAAAGTGACAAAAACACAACCGAAAGTGACAATAACACAACCAAAAGTGACAAAAACACAACTAAAAGTGACAAAAACACAACCAAAAGTGACAAAAACACAACTAAAAGTGACAATAACACAACCAAAAGTGACAAAAACACAACCAAAAGTGACAAAAACACAACCAAAAGTGACAAAAACACAACTAAAAGTGACAAAAACACAACTAAAAGTGACAAAAACACAACTAAAAGTGACGAAAACACAACTAAAAGTGACAATAACACAACCAAAAGTGACGAAAACACAACTAAAAGTGACAAAAACACAACTAAAAGTGACAATAACGCAACCAAAAGTGACAAAAACACAACTAAAAGTGACAATAACACAACCAAAAGTGACAAAAACACAACTAAAAGTGACAAAAACACAACTAAAAGTGACAAAAACACAACTAAAAGTGACAATAACCACGGGCGTAAAATACGGGGGGGATAGGGGGGTTACAACCCCCCCAATATTTTGATCTAGTACATTCAACCCCCCCAATATTTCAGACCATTTTTAATATTAAATCATATACTATATGTTATTTGTTAAAAAGAAATCTCCAGGAGTAGTTAAAACAATTAAATCAACAACAAAAACATTACTTTTTGACTAGGCACCCCCCTCTCAGCTGTAGACGTGGTATCGCCCACACCGAGGCCGCGCTCTCTCACCCCTCCCTCTCCTGTCTCTGTCAGTGCGGCGTATGTCCGTCGTCAGTCAGTTTAACAAGTTGATAGTTTTGACCATGTTTTGACTGCTATGAGGTGAGGGCTAGTGCTTCCCTGAGTCAAAGGACTTCACAATATTCTCTGGCATTTGGAGACCAATGTTGCAACAGCTCACAAACTACACTTTTATCAAACTAGAATTCTACAGTGACACACACCTCTCCTCGCCTGTAGAGGCGCTGCATAACAGAATTGCACAGTGAAACATCGAGGAAGAGACTCGACTTCTCCGTTGGCCTGGTTGGCTTCTGCATGATCCGCACAGCTAAACAAATACGAAGCGGGGCTGCAGCGCTTTGGACTTTATATAGTTTTTGTTTTTATGGATCTATCCCAAGACCAACCCCACATGTGTGGGCTCAGTGTGAGCGACAGCGACAATGTACTTTCATTGTGAGGCGAAAAGATGAGTGAGACGAAAATGAGTAAGTAGTTGAGTAGTATATTAACTAAATAAGTGCTCTGAAAGTTTGTCTATGTCATCTGCGCGTGTAGACTAGTTGTACAGCTTAATAATGGATGAATATAGACTTTTTTCCACATCTAAGCCAGCAATAGGTTACTTTTGGTTTTTTGGGTTTATTTAGCCGTATAACTTTTATGTTATGTAAATAAACCCTGAAAACTGTGATCTATGTTCATGTGATCATAATCTGGCGTTTTCCTGCTTCTTGGCATGTTCCGCCTGTCATTTATCCCGTTATCGATCTCACGAGGAGTTTGTTTTGATTCCGAGCCTCACGTGTGTCATAGCGCGTCGTGGATCATTAGATTTGGTTTCGCTCTTTGTTTAGGATCAGCGTTTGCTTGCGCATTTACAATTACCCAAACAAACCGAACTATCGAGGCAATCGAATCCTGTATGGCTTTGTGAGTTTATGTTGAGTTGTTATTGTCCGACTCGGACCGCGTCTGTGGGATGTTGATGGTGCGCGCTGTGGTATAGTAGAGCTGTTCCAACCGCACTGTGGTAACACTTTCTGCGTACGGTCGCATGAGATAATCAGTGGTCCACAACCTCTTTATCACCGCGGACCGGTCAAGGCTTGACAATTTTACTGCGCGCCCGGTAGGGGAGGGGCGTTTATCATAATAAACGTGAATCCACTGTGTACCTGTTTTTTTTCTTTAAAAATAGTCCAGGGGTTTGTCTTTTAATCCAGGGGGCTTGGTCTCTAAGCGGCGAAGCAGCTTTGAAGGCTTCATTGCCTCATTAGAGTCGTAGGATTCATGTAGGATTCCTCGTATTGTCTTGTTTCTTACTCATGTTGTTGCTTGTGGGTTAAATTTGAGCTCAAATGACCGAGATGTAACCATCATCGGGCCAAAAATTCAAGCCCGACCCGCTGAGCCCGCGCGCGTACTGTCCGAGCCCGAGTCATTTACTGCAAGATTCAACCCGAACCCGACCCGGGACCGCGCGGATACTGTCCGAACCCGACCTGGGTCCGCGCACGTGTAGAACCAGAGTTACGTAAATTGAGTTCCGTGCAGAGTTTTATTGGCAGAATAAGCGCCTGACAGGGCTTCAAGTGTTTAGTGTTCTACCTGCACCAACGGTACGTCTCCTGTACCAGACGCGCCTGTTCCTCCGCTGACGCTGGCCCACATGAGCTCTCTCCTTCACTCCTTTCGTCTCTCTCTCTCTCCTCCGCTGCTCTTTCTCTCTCTCTCTCTCTCCTCCGCTCGTGTAGCAGCCGCGCTTTCATTAACGTCTTTTCTCACGTCACATATTTTGACACTTTATTCGAGGATGAGGAGGAGCATCACAGCACTGGCTGCTCACGCGCTCTTTCGCCGTGGACCGCATGTTACGCACGTACGCCTCTCTGCCCCCTGGGCCGCCGACTCAGCCCGACAGCAGAGCGGAAAATGTGGACCCAACCCGGCCCGACCAGGGGCCGGCCCGGTCCAATTGATCCACGGACCGGTACCGGTCCGCGGCCCGGGACCACTGAGATAGATGACATAGAAAGGAATGTGTTTTGTCCGATACACAGCCATTTGCCTGTAGCCTCTCGACCCCCCCAAAGTTGAAGCCAAAGTTACGCCCTTGACAATAACGCAACCAAAAGTGACAAAAACACAACCAAAAGTGACAAAAACACAACCAAAAGTGACGAAAACACAACTAAAAGTGACAAAAACACAACTAAAAGTGACGAAAACACAACTAAAAGTGACAAAAACACAACCAAAAGTGACGAAAACACAACTAAAAGTGACAAAAACACAACCAAAAGTGACGAAAACACAACTAAAAGTGACAAAAACACAACCAAAAGTGACGAAAACACAACTAAAAGTGACAAAAACACAACTAAAAGTGACAGAATCCTATTATTATAAATCAAAAATCTAATCACAATTCACATTTTTTTTCCTAAATAGTGCAGCTCTATTAAAGCCATGAACATGAATCGTGATAAAATTGAAATCATGATCTGGCCCCAAGAAAATCGTAATAATAATTTTTTGCCATATCGCCCAGCCCTAAATTCATCTGATTAATAGGATTCTGTTCAAATTCGAAACAATTTTAGTCGCATTTTTGACACGTGTAGTCGCGTTTGTCATATTTAACTCGTCCTGGTCATTTTTAGTCACGTCTTTGTCATTTTTAGTCATGTTTTTGTCGCTTTTAGCCATATTTTTGACACTTTTAGTCGCATTTTAGTCGTTTTTTTGAACAGACAGCTGCATTAAAGAGACAAATAGTGAATCACGATACAACCATTTCACAAAAATTGCAGATTGTCACAGGGACGAGCTCACGATTCGATTTTTATCACCATATCGCCCAGCCCTAGTCTGCCGCCTGCTTGTCTCCGTGGAGATACTCTGGCTGACATGTTTCACAGAAAATTCAGATTAATATTAACGATGAGCCAAAGGGTTTGTGAAAGTGAGGAACGGTGGATTTAAAGGGCGTATGACAGGTTTTTGTGATTTTCAAATTTTGACTTTATTCTGTGTAATAATTCCAGTTATAAATATAAATGTTCGTTTTACACCAATCAAGCAGCTGTTTGTGGAGAAAAGTTGAAAAATATATAGATAATTGCAGGAAGTAAACACATTGATGACATCACACTGGGGGAGACAAAGGTTACGCATAATTTACACAAAAGAAACAACTTTTATTGATCCTTTAAACATTGATTCAACAAAATAAAGTTTTTCGCATGTGTTCTTATTTGTAAAAGAAAAAAAAATGTGACATTAGATGAGTTTTGGCCCAGTGTACAGTGTGGTTGCTATGGTAATTTCCTAGTGTGATGTCATCATTTACAACCAGGAAGTAAAATTTAAAACCTTAAAAAAAATAGCCAAACCGTGATAAAATTTGTAAAGAATTTTAACAAAATTTTAAATATATTTATCTTAACTGCATTTTTGTCAAATGTGTATTTCAACCTGTCAGAGGCCCTTTAACTCGCTCCTTTCATGCATTTGTGACGTGTGTATTTTAAAGGGCCTATGACAAATGAATGTACTAATTTTACCAAAACACATAAGATAATTATACTTAAGGTTCTGCTAAAGAATTAACTATATTTATCCCGGGTTGGCCATTTTTTTTTTAAGTTAAAATCTGTACTTCCTGGTTCTAAATCATGAAATTCTGTACCTGTCACCTAGCAACCATCTTATAAACACCTCCAATGTCACAAAAATGATTATTTGACAAATAAAAATGTACGGCAACACCTTTGTTTTGTTGACTTAATGTTTAAAGGATCAGAGATTGTGTTTGCTGGTTGTAAATTGTCCCTGGTGAGTCTCCGTAGTGCTCCACTTCCTGTAAATTTCAACATATTTTTCGACTTTCTTCACAAACTGACACTTGATTTGTGTAAAACTATCATTTAGATTAACAACAGGTTTTATTCCACCAAATAAAGTCAAAAGTAGAAAATCATAAAAACCTGTCATACGCTCTTTAAAACGTCTGTAAAGTGCTTTGAAATTAATTTGATATAAATGGTGCAACAAATACATTTCTATTGTTGGATTGGTTTTTTGAATCATAATTGTATAACATAAACCTACGACGGAGTATAAGGGCCATGTGGGGGAAAAAAATAAAAATGCGGACATTACGAGAATAAACTCGTAAAATTTCGACATTAAACTCGTAATTGTATGACTTTTTCTGGCTTCGACTTTATTCTCATACATTTACGAGAATAAAGTTTACGAGATTAAAAATTGTAATATTACGAGAATAAAGTCGTAATATTATGACTTTAATCTCGTAAATGTATGAGAATAAAGTCGAAGCCAGAAAAAGTCATACAATTACGAGTTTAATGTCGAAATTTTATGAGTTTATTCTCGTAATGTCCGCATTTTTTTTTTTTCCAGTTGGCCCTTATACTCCGTCGTATAAACCAGTGGCGGAAAGTAACGAAGTACAGAAGTAAAAGAACCGTGCTGAAGTAAAGTTTATAGGTATTTGTACTTTACTCAAGTCATTTTTACAGAGGATAGTTTTTACTTTTACTCCACTACATTTGAGACCAAGTATGTGTACTTTTTACTCCACTACATTTCTTTAACCGGACTGAAAAGTAGAAGTACTTTTCATTTAGTTTGAGGTTATTCTGAGTTGATGGTGACGGCTTTGAGTAAAAGTTCAACAACAAACAAACAAAAATACATAAAATAAAAAATGTTGAAATTAATTCAAATAGACCTTTGCAGATCAAAATTAAGCTCAATTCTTTACCAAAATTGCGACATTTAAAGGGCCTATGACAGGTTGGACGACTAATTTGAAAAAATGCAGTTAAGATAAATATATTTCAAATTGTGTTAAAATGCTTTACAAATTTTATCACGATTTCGCTATTTTTTAGTTTTTTTTTGTCGTACTTCCTGGTTGTTAATGATGACATCACACTAGGAAATTACCATAGCAACCATCTTGTACACTGGGCCAAAACTCATCTAATGTCACAGATATTTTAATTTTACGAATAAGAATACATGCAAACACCTTTATTTTGTTGAATCGATGTTTAAAGAATCAAAAAAGTCGTCTCTTTTGTGTAAATTGTGCCTAACCTTTGTCTCCCCGGTGTGATGTCATCAATTTGTTCACTTCCTGCATTTTTCAACAGATTTTTCAACTTTTCTCCACAAATGGCTGCTTGATTGGTGTAAAACTAAAATCTATATTTATAACTGGTATTATTACACTGAATAAAGTCAAAATTAGAAAATCATAAAAACCTGTCATACGCACTTTAATACGTAAAACTGGTCTGAAGATCTGCATGAAATACTTTGACTTTTTAATCTTGAAGTACGTTTTCAAACAGATACTAATATAATAAAACAATTCTGTCTTATTAGGGTAAAAAATGTACCCTAATAAGATTTTTTATTGATGTTTTATTGTAAGAAGCACCCCATCTCCATTTCTTTACCTACAAATTATTGGACACTGATGTACGCACGCAGCGCTCCTTATATCTTTTAATTTTATACTGACCTTATTCTGCCCCGCACACTTTTGCAGTTTTTTGCACTTTTGTTGTAAACGCACTTCCGTTTGACGAGAACTCCGTTAAAGCTAATGATGAACGAGGGAAAAGTCTCGCCGCTAAAATGTTACATAAAGTAGATTGATTTGTGTAAAATGTTTAATGAACACGAGCAACAACAAGTCACAACGCAACGATTTCCTGAAAAGGTCTTTTTAGTCCATGTAGAACTTATTTTCTGTTGAGCTCGTCTGCTCCGTGTGAACTACAACGGAAACAAGACGGCGGCGCGTACGACAACTTCAGGAATAAGATGAATAGGTACTTCAATGTTTACTTAAAGGGCCTATGACAGGTTGGACTCATTTAACTAAAACGCAGTTAGGATAAATATATTTCAATTTCTGCTAGAATCTTCACAAATTTTACCCCAGTTTAGCTATTTTTTAGGTTTTTAATTTTACTTCCTGGTTGTAAAGTATGACATCACACTAGGAAATTACCATAGCAACCACACTGTACACTGGGCCAAAACTCAGCCAATGTCACAGATTTTTTCATTGCACAAAGAGAAATATATTTGAACACCTTTGTTTTGTTGAATCGATGTTTAAAATGTCAAAAAAGTAGTTTCTTTTGTGTAAATTATGCTTAACCTTTGTCTCCCCAGTGTGATGTCATCGATTTGTTTACTTCCTGTAATTTTTAACAGATTTTTCTCCACAAATAGGGGCCCGATTGGTGTAAAACTACAATTTATATTCACAAGAGGCATTAATACACCGAATAAAGTCTAAATTAGAAAATCATAAAAACCCGTCATACGCACTTTAAGTAGATTTTTTTGAGACTTGAGTAATTTTTGCACGTGTGTCTGTACTTCTTCCACCACTGCATAAAACTAATGTGAGAATATTTTTATTCGAGCAATGAATCAATCATATGGATTTCTGGTAATGTACATAAAGACCTTCATTAAATATAACAAGAAGAAGAAAGAAAAAAGAAAACATGTTTTAAATGAACAAATAAATAGTTGAATACCTCAAGATTTTCTTAATTGTCTTTGCTCGAAAAGGAGTGGGATGAAGTAATACTTATTAAATCCCACCCCTCACACACAATTTATGAGATAAATATTTTAATATGCTTCCTGTACATACATTTTTTACGTCAGACAGTTAGCTACCCAAGTTACACTAAGATACACTGTTACAAAAACAAAATGCATTATAATTCCTATTACACTATAAGCCAAGTTATCAAGTCGGGGAAAAAAAAGATTTATTGTTATTATTATTTATTTATTATTATTATTACTGAGTTATGGAGTATTAAAATGAACAATGCCGCGTCACTCTCTGCAGCCCGGGCCTCTGACTCTCACACGGCTCTAATCAGTCCATTGTGCTTCCATTATAACTCTACTGTCCTCTGTTGTGTTGTCCCGTCCCTGGGGTGCAGCAGGGGCCCCTCCGTCGCAGGGACAGGGACCGGCTGCAGGCGTCATGGTAGAGCTGGGCGATACGGCAAAAAATTATGATCCTGATTTTCTTGGGGCCAGATCATGATCATGATTCGTGTTCACTTTGTATTTTTCTGTTGCCTTGAACAGAGCTGCACGATTTAGGGAAAATGTTTAATTGTGATTTTTCTGACCAGTTTTGTGATTGTGATTAGATTTATGTTTTAATGATAGGATTCTGTTCAAATTCACATTTTAAACATAATTTTGTCGCTTTTTTGTCGCTTTTAGTCGCGTTTTGTTGCATTCATTCGCGTTTGTTGTTTGAAGAAGCGCTTTTTGTCACTTTTGAACACGTTTTTATCGCTCGTTTGTCTCTTGTTTCAGAACATGTTTGTACAAATCCAAACTACAGTGTCCGCAGTTTTTATTCAAATCAAAGTTGAATGAACTGAATTAATGTTTTAAAGGTGAAATAGTTTGTTTATTTTGAGTAAATTATGCGTAAACTTTGGATGGAATGAGTCTCCCCAGTGTGACGTCATCAGTTTTTCACTTCCTGTAAGTTTAAACACATTTTTCAACTTTTCTCCACAAACCATGGCTTAGAAGAAGCCTGTCATACGCACTTTAAGTAAGATGAATAACAACAAACAAACGCCAGAGTCTGCACAACCTCCACGAGACAACTTTATAATAACTACGTCTTATTTTGCCTTAACAAAGACTTAATTAATAATGAATATACAGTTTATTCAACATGATTCAGGATTAGTAACTACTTAATTAAGGTTAGGGTTAGAAATTAGGGTTAGAATATTTGTTAAATAGTTACTAAGCCTGAATGATTCTTAATAAACTATTTGTTGAGTATGAACTAAGTCTTTGTTCATGCTTTATTTTTTTTAAGTAATTATAAGTTTGAATAAGTGTAGTTATGATAAAGCGTTACCACCTCCTCTACTCACAACCAGCTAAACATCAGCACGACAAACTCTAACTCAAGAGACTGTTATATCTACAATAATAGACGGCAACAAACCCAACGGGACACACGGCACTGAAGCGGCACAGCTCCAACAAGTGTTTATCAATGACATCCGGCGATGTTTTTCTTGAATAAAGACAGGAATTGACCGTGACGTGCAGCGCCGCGATGAAGCAGAGCAGAAGGTTTGTGTGGCCCTGCGGTCTGTCCCTCTCAAAGCAGCCCGTTTTACATCCGACGAGCCCCGACAGCGGCCACGTGAGCTACAAATGAACATATTCTACAAGTAAAACACTACAAAAGAACATTTCTACAAGTAAACAGCGCCAAATTAACATATTCTACAAGTGCAACACTATAAATGAACATATTCTACAAGTAAAACACTACAAATGAGCAGATTCTACAAGTAAAACACTACAAATAAACCTATTCTACAAGTAAACACTACAAATGAGCAGATTCTACAAGTAAAACACTACAAATGAGCAGATTCTACAAGTAAAACACTACAAAAGAACATTTCTACAAGTAAACCACTTCAAATGAACATATTCTACAAGTAAAACACTACAAAAGAACATTTCTACAAGTAAAAAGCGCCAAATATTCTATATATTCTACAAGTAAAACACTACAAATGAACATTTTCTACAAGTAAAACACTACAAATGAACATATTCTACAAGTAAAAAGCGCCAAATGAACATATTCTACAAGTAAAACACTACAAATGAACATATTCTACAAGTAAAAAGTGCCAAATGAACATATTCTACAAGTAAAACACCAGAAATCAACATGTTCTACAAGTAAAAAGCGCCAAATGATCACAGTATTCTCACAAATTACAATTAATCGCAAAGTTTAAACCGCTCAGACCCATTTAGAACATTTTCTATCATTGTTCGTGTGAAGAAAATGACAAAACACAAGTACTTCCTGTCATGTGCTCTGGTAAAGCAGTGGTTCCCAACCTTTTTGTCTCAAGTATCCCATAAGCTTTGTTTTTTCGGGCAAATAAATGGGTTTACGTGTCGATTATAGTCAATTATTACTATTACATTTTTATTTTAATTACATGTATGATCCACGATACTCCAAAAGATGCTAAATTTACAACGAATGACACTTTTTATTCAGATAAACGTACATTTCATCTTCATTTAAAAGTGAAACCATTCCAAGTACGTTTATGCATTCATGGTTTTGTTCAAACGGGCGCCATTTTGAGGACTTTTCACCAGACAGAACACACTTTTCCATGGGGCGAGAGTGGATTTATGCCCGGCGTCTGATGCAGGTCACAGTGGGTTTTCTCAGGGTTTTGTTGCTGCTGACCCCTGACCCCGTGACCTTTGACCCCGTCCACTCCGGTCTCTTTGTGTCTGACCTGCTTCATCACAATAACTACAATAACTATTTGGGATTTTTAGGACCAGTTTTGAGGCCGCGATATGATTTTTGATGATGTTTGTTCAAAGTTCACGTTTTAAACACAATCAAGAACTGATAAACTGACAAACAATAGAAGAATCACGTGTTTTAGAACATTTTTGTTGTTTTTAGACGCAATTTTGTTGCTATTATTTGCGTTTTTGTGACTTTTACTTGTGCTTTTGTTGCTTTTAGTCAAGTTTTTGTCGCTAAGCATCGTTTTTTGTCGATTGAGGTCATTTTTGG
Organism: Rhinogobius similis; assembly: GCA_019453435.1. Lineage (NCBI taxonomy): Eukaryota > Metazoa > Chordata > Actinopteri > Gobiiformes > Gobiidae > Rhinogobius > Rhinogobius similis. The sequence goes on from CM033633.1 coordinate 5,027,971, forward strand.
TCACTTTTACTTCTAGTTAAATCACTTTTTGTCACATTTTTGTTGCTTTTAGTTTTTAGATGCATTTTGGTCATTTTGTCGCATTTGACGCTTTCGATGTTTCTTTAAGTTCTATTTTTGTCGCTGTATTAGACACTTTCTTGTCGCTGTTAGTTGAATTTTTGTCTATTAAACATGTTTCTGTTATTTTTATTCGCATTTTAGTCACTATTAGATGCGTTTTTGTCACTTTGAGTTGAATTTTTGTCACTATTAGACAGGTTTCTGTGATTGTAAGTCACATTTTATTCACTACTAGATGAGTTTTTGTCACTTTGAGTTGAATTTTGTGATTTTGTCACTTTAAGCCGTGTTTTTGTCACTTTTTAAGATAAGACAAGACACATTTTTGTTGCTTTTCAGTTGCAGTTTCAGTTTTTGTCACTAATAGTCACGTTTTTGTCATTTTTTGTCACTTTTACTTCTAGTTAAATCGCTTTTTGCCACGTTTTTGCTGCTTTTAGTTATGTTTTTTGTTGCATTTAGTTGCGTTTTTGTCACTTTTAGTTTTTAGATGCATTTTTGTCATTTTCCCACGCTTGACGCTTTCAGATGTTTCACTTGAAGGTCTATTTTTGCCCTGTATTAGACACTTTCTTGTCGCTAATGTTTTTGTTATTTTTATTCACATTTTAGTCACTATTAGATGAGTTTTTGTCCCTTTGAGTTGAATTTTTGTCACTATTAGATGAGTTTTTGTCACTTTGAGTTGCATTTTTGTGATTTTGTCACTTTAAGCCGTGTTTTTGACACTTTCAAGTGTGTTTTTGTCACTTTGAGATAAGACAAGACACTGGGGCCACATTTTTGTTGCTTTTCAGTTGCAGTTGCAGTTTTTGTCACATTTTTAGTCATTTTTCGTCACATTTTTGTTGCATTCAGTTGCGTTTTTGTTGTCGTTTTAGACACTTTTTTGTCACTATTAGTCACGTTTTTGTCATTTTTCGTCACATTTTTGTTGCTTTTCAGTTGCAGTTGCAGTTTTTGTCACTATTAGTCACGTTTTTGTCATTTTTCGTCACATTTTCGTCACATTTTCGTCACTTTTGTCCACGTTTTAATGAGTGCTCCGGCTCCTCGTTATCGACCCCCCCCCCTGGACCCTCCTCTGAGCTCGTTAGGACCCGCACACACAGAGCTGATCCCGGCCCGGCCCAGGACTCTGCTCCGGAAGCATCTGGAGGGTCTTTTGTGCCGGGCCCTCAGCTCGAGTGCCCTTCAGTCACACAGAACACTCCACTGCAGCGAGAGGACGAGCCTCCCACGAGCAGCAGGACCAGACACAAAAAACAAAATATGCAGCTCATGGAAGCACCGAAAAGATCTAGAGCAAGTGTAAGTGCTGTTACTCTTAGTTTTGGCTTGGTTTATTCAAAGGAACACGTCGGTATTTTAGTTAGGCTTGTCACAATACAATACAATGCAACAGAAAAATACCAAGATAAATGACAATCTGACCAGTTTATGCCCCTGACACAAAAACCTTAAAGCAGGATTATCCCGTAAACTTGTTTAGAAACATACAATATCCTCCTCTCTTCCATCTCTCTCTCCTCCTTCTTCGTTCTCCCTCTCCTTTTCTCTCCCACTCTTTTCTTTCTCCCTCTCCTTCTGATCTCTCGCTCCCCTCCCCCGCATACTCTCTCTCTCTCTTCTCCTTCTCTCTCTCCCCTTCCTCTCTTCTCCCTCTCCTCCTTCTCTCTCTCCCTCTCCTCCTCTCTCTCTCTTCCTCCTCTCTCCCCCATTGTTTCTTTCTCCCTCTCTTCCTTCTCTCTTTCCCCCACTCTTTACTTCTCTCTCTCCCTCCTCACTCTCCCTCTCCTCCTTCTCTCTCTCCCTCTCCTCCTTCTCTCTCTCCCTCTCTTCCATCTCTCTCTCCTCCTTCTTCGTTCTCCCTCTCCTTTTCTCTCCCACTCTTTTCTTTCTCCCTCTCCTTCTGATCTCTCGCTCCCCTCCCCCGCATACTCTCTCTCTCTCTCTCTTCTCTCTCTCTCCTTTTCTCTCTTGTCTCCCTCTCCTCCTTCTCTCTCTCCCGCTCCTCCGCTCTCTCTCTCTTCCTCCTCTCTCCCCCATTGTTTCTTTCTCCCTCTCTTCCTTCTCTCTTTCCCCCACTCTTTACTTCTCTCTCTCCCTCCTCACTCTCCCTCTCCTCCTTCTCTCTCTCCCTCTCCTCCTTCTCTCTCTCCCTCTCTTCCATCTCTCTCCTCCTTCTTCGTTCTTCTTCTCCTTTTCTCTCCCCACTCTTTTCTCTCTCCTTCTCTTCCTCCTCACTCTCCCTCTCCTCCTTCTCTCCCCTTCTCCTCCGTCTCTCTCTCTCTCCTCCTTCTCTCTCTCCCTCTCTTCCATCTCTCTCTCCTTCTTCTTCGTTCTTCTTCTCCTTTTCTCTCCCCTCTCTTTTCTTTCTCCCTCTCCTTCTGATCTCTCGCTCTCTCTCCTCCTACTCCCTCTCCTCCTTCCACATACTCCTTACTCTCTCCGCACTGCATGCTCTCTCTTCTCCTTCTCTCTCTCCCTTCCTCCCTTCCTTCTCTTGCTTCCTCTCCTCCTTCTCTCTCTCCCCCATTGTTTCTTTCTCACTCTCCCTCTCTTCCTCGTCTCTCCCCCATTGTTTCTTTCTCACTCTCCCTCTCTTCCTTCTCTCCCCCCTCTTTCTTTCTCTTTCTCTTCCTCCTTCTCTCCCTCTACCTTCTCTCTCTCCACCTCCATCTTGACTCTCTCCTTCTTTGTTCTCCATCTCCTTTTCTCTCCCCACTCTTTCTTTCTCCATCTCCCTCTGGTCTCTCGCTCCCTCTCCTCCTACTCCATCTCCTCCTTCTCTCCCTCCCCATACGCCTTCTTTTTCTCCCTCTACTCCTCTCTCTCTCCTCTCCTTCTCACTCTTCCTCTCTTCGTTCTCTTGCTTCCTCTCCTCCTTCCCCTCCTTCTTTCGCTCCCTCTCCTCCTTCTCTTGCTCCCTCTCCCCTCTCTCTCTCTCTTTTCCTCCTCTGTCCCCATTCTTTCTTTCTCTCTCTCTGTCTCTTCCTCCTCACTCTCCCTTTTCCCCTTCTTCTTCTTTCTCTCCCCCACTCTTTCCTTCTCTCTCCCTACCTTCCTTCTTTGTCTCCCCCACTCTCTTTCTCTCTCTTCCTCTCCTCTATCTCTCTCCCCCTCTTTTCCTTCTCTCTCTCCCTTCTCTCTCTCCCTCTCTTCCTTCTTTCGCTCCCTCTCTCTTTTATCTTTCTCTCTCTCTCCTCCTTCTCTCCCATCCTCCACCCCTCCCTCTCTTCCTTCTTTCCCTCCCTCTCTTCCTTCTCTCCCTCCCTCTCTTCCTTCTCTCCCTCCCTCTCTTCCTTCTCTCTCTCCCTTCTCTTTCTCCCTCTCTTCCTTCTCTCTCTCCCGCTCTTTCTTCTCTCCCTTCCTCTCTTCCTTCTCTCTCTCCCTCTCCTACTTCTTTCTCCCCCCCTCTCTCTTCTCTCTCTCCCTCTCTTCTTTCTCTCTCTCCCGCTCTTTCTTCTCTCCCTTCCTCTCTTCCTTCTCTCTCTCCCTATCCTACTTCTTTCTCCCCCCTCTCTCTTTCTCCCTCTCCTACTTCTTTCTCCCCCCTCTCTCTTTCTCTCTCTCCTCCTTCTCCCCTTCCTCTCTTCTCCCCCCCTCCTCTTCTTGACACAAAGGGCAGATTCTGGAGGAAAAGTCACTCACCCAGAATAAAGCAGACTTCACTTGGAAGAGAACACTTTCACCCGTGTACTTTTAATTTACATCTGCACTTTTGTGTAGAAGTTTAGAACGCAAAAGAATAAAATGACAACTTTTGCTCCATTTTTCTATAAAACTTCAAAAATGACAAGATTAAAATGTGTCCGAGTCATAAAGTACATAAAGCTTTGACTGTTGTGTAAAAGCTGCGGTAAATATTAAAAAGCAAACGAAATGCTCTATAATATCAATTTTAAACATGATTTTTAAAAAGTTTTTGAGGTTTATGAAATTCCTTACAACAGATTTTAAAAAATTACTTGTTCAATTTCCAGAGTTAATCCAAAAAGCGCAAAAATGCCTCAAAAACATAAATAAACAGGTTAAAAGACTTTTAGAATGACTACAGTAGATTTGTATTAGTATTTTTCCAGACTTTCTTCTATTTAAAGTGAAAAATGCGTATATAAAACACAACATTTTTGCTCCAGAACATTTTTAAAGTCGCTTAATCTCATTTCTAGTCGTCAACATGAAGTAAAATCAAGGTTAAAACTTTACCCGAGCACTTTTTGTTTCACTTTTTTAGGTCAGCGTGTCCATTACTGTTTCCAAAATCCATTGTCCAGTCTTTCCAATAAGTTAATAATAATAATAATAATAATTCTATACGACAGATTAAAAAATTCCTTACAACAGATTAAAAAAAATACTTGTTCAATTTCCAGCGTCAATCCAAAAGGCTCAAAAACATAATCAAACAGGTTAAAAGACTTCTATAATGACTACAGTAGATTTGTATTCATATTTTGACAGACTTTCTTCTATTTAAAGTGAAAAATACGTATATAAAACACTTTTGGCACAACATTTCTTGCTCCAGAACATTTTTAAAGTCGCCTAATCTCATTTCTAGTCGTCAGCACGAAGTCAAATCAAGGTTAAAACTTCATCCAAGCACTTTTTGTTTCACTTTTTTAGGTCAGCGAGTCCATTACCGTTTCCAAAATCCATTGTCCAGTCTTTCCAACAAGTTAATAATAATAATAATAATTCTATAGCCTATAATTCTATAGCCTATAATTGCAAGGCATTCCTTTACATTTACCGAACCCATTGTCTGAAAATAAAACCAACAAAGTCATTATGGAAACTATGCAAACGACACACACAGAGCTCAGAGGGTCTAACGTTACAAAAACACGGTCGACTTTTTAATCTGATCTTTATTTTTATCGGCGCTGGCATGTTCTTCATCTGAAACGACCAGGGCAGGACTTTAGACAGGATTTCGTCATAAGTCGGAGGCTGGAATGGATAAAGACTCGTTTGCATTTGGTCCAGAGCGGAGCAGTTAATGACGTTTGTATCAATCGAATGGTTTCTAATCGTCAGTGATCAGTTTGAGGTATTTTAATGGACAGGGTCACTCTGTCAGGAGCAGAGGTCTGACTGGGCAGGGAGACGTTAGATGGTTTGGGTTTGGGGGTTGGTTTAGTGTTTTGGATTTTTGGGTCTTTGGGTTTTGGGTCTTTGGAGTTTTGGAGCTTTGAGGCTTTGGGCGTCTTGGAGTTTTTGGGTTTTGGGGCTTTGGAGTTTTGGGGTTTTGGAGTTTTAGGGTTTTGGGGCTTTGGAGTTTTTGGGCTTTGGAGTTCTGGGGCTTTGGAGTTTTGGAGTTTGTGGGCTTTGGGGTTTTGGGGGCTTTGGAGTTTTGGAGTTTGTGGGCTTTGGGTTTTGGAGTTTTTGGGCTTTGGAGTTCTGGGGTTTTGGAGTTTTGGAGTTTGTGGGCTTTGGGTTTTGGAGTTTTGGGGTTTTGGAGTTTGTGGGCTTTGGGTTTTGGGGTTTTGGAGTTTGGGGGCTTTGGGTTTTGGGGTTTTGGGGCTTTGGAGTTTGGGGGCTTTGGGCTTGGGGGCTCCTGGAGGGCCTGGGCTTTGGAGCCCTGGGGTTTGGAGCCTGGGCTTTGGGCCCTGGGGGCTTGGAGGGCTTTGGGCTTGGAGTTTGGGGGCCTGGAGTTTGGGCCTGGGCCTTGGGGCCTTGGAGGGCTTTGGGTGGGGGTTTTGGAGCCCAGGGCTTTGGGCCTTGGAGCCTGGGCCTTGGAGCCTGGGGGCCTGGGTTTGGGGGCCTTGGAGGGCCTTGGAGTTCTGGGGCTTTGGAGTTTTGGGGGCTATGGATTTGGGGAGTTTTGGGGCTTTGGGGTTGCTGGGTTTTGGATCTTTGGAATTTTGGGTTTTGGAGCTTTAGTTTTTGGGTTTTGGGGCTTGGGGTTTTTTGGGCTTTGGGTTTTTGGGGTGGTTGGGGATTGGGCCTTTTGGGTTTTGTGGCTTTGGAGTTTTGATGCTTTGAGGCTTGGGGTTTTGGGCTTTGGATTTGAGGGCTTTGTGAAGTTTTGGGACTTTTGGGGTTTTGAGGGTTGTGCTTGTTGTGTTTTTTTTTTTTTTTTTTTTTGTGCACTAAATGCTGCTGCAGTTTGAAGCATCCTAAATCTCAAGAGTGTTTCTAGTGTTGGCAGTAAATTATCTTTTAGTAAAATTATTCATTTCACGAATTATATTGTATCAAACTATAAGAAAAAGGGAACTGTATATACTTATTTATAATTCTTAGTATTCAAAAATGATTTATTTCCAAAAAATATTCAAGTTTAAGTGTTAAGTTAAATTCCCAGAATGACTTGAGCTGCAGCTGCCATCACTGGGCGACTTCAGTTCAATTCAACTCGTTTTTGTGAAGCCTCAAATCACAACAACATTGGTCTCACAGAGCTGCACAAAATTGTTGATTTTACCAACGGAAAGTTAGAAAACCAAACAATGAAACGGTCCCTGGTCAGTTATAGAGAAGCAGATTATCCAACGCTCACAGGAAAAAAAAATCCTCGACACAAACGTCTAGGCAAAAAGTCTGGACAAAGAGTATGTTTTAAAAGTATGTTTGCATTTTCTGGAACAAAGTCAAGTTTATGTTCAGATCTATCGGAGCAGACAGTAGACATTTTAATGTAATTAGATCCTGAAGCTCGATCATGTTGTTATGACAGAGAAACATATGAACAACGTTATAGAAATATGTACAACAAAGTCACAAATGTTAACAAACCCCAGGACTAAACTAAAATTGAAGTAATCTAAGACTAAATAAGGACTAAATCAGGTCTGAACCAAGACTAGACTACGGACGATATTGTAGTTTTATGTCACGATTATCACGGCCAAGATAATTGCGATTAACGATACCATCACGACAGTTATTAAAATTGCTGACAGTTTGAAAATGTGACATATAAAGACATCATTATAAATAACTTCTGACATATTTGTGCTTATAAAAACGATCCAGAAGAGAACATAATGGGTAAGTTGCTTTTTTTCTGCACAATCTGGCGACAAAATGGCGATTATCTTTGTTGGCGATTATCACGATTAAACAAAATGTAGCACAAACAATTATTGTCTTCCCTTTTTATCACGATAACGATATTATTGTTTATTGTCCCATCCCTAGACTAGACAAGCCATGAATCAGAATCGAAATGTCGGTACCACTTTATGATAACTACAGCTTATTTTTCCTTAATAAAGCATTAACAAAGACTTAATTAATAATGAATATATAGTTTATTAAACACGATTCAAGATTAGTAACTACTTAATTAAGGTTAAGGTTAGAGTTAAGGTTAGAAATTAGGGCTAGAATATTTGTTAAATAGTCACTAAGCCTAATAAACCATTTGTTGATGATGAATTAAGTCTTTGTTCATGTTTTATTAAGGCATGAATAAGTGCAGTTATTATAAAGTGTTACCGAAATGTCAAGTCTAACGAGGAATTAAGCAGAACTAGTTTAGAAAACCAGGACAAAAAATCAAACTGACGTGCACCAAAACTAAACCAAGACCAAACCAGGATTAAACTGACACTTGACCCTAAAATAACAAAGACAAAAACAGGACAAATATTACAAAGGAGTTCTAATCCAGCTCTGAATCATGGACTAGATCTAAACTCTGGCACCCAGACTGTACTTAAAGGGCCTATGACAGGTTAGACTACTCATGTAACTAAAATACAGGTCAGATAAATATATTCAAAGTTTTGCTAAAAATAATTACACATTTTATCATTTCTAGCTGTTTTTTTAGTTTTGTAATATCACTTCCTGGTTGTAAATGATGACATCACACTAGGAAATGACTCTGTACACTGGGCTAAAACTCGGCTAATGTCACAGATTTTTTTGTCCGACAAATCAAAATATATGTGAACGCCTTCACTTTGTTGAATCAAGTGTAAAACAAATTGTTTCTTTTGGGTAAATGATGCAAAACCTTTGGATGGAATGAGTCTCCTCAGTGTGATGTCATCAGTTTTTTACTTCCTGTAATTTCAAACTGATTTTTCAACTTTTCTCCACCTACTACAACTTGACTGGTGTAAAACAGGAATTTTTATGTACAATATGTATTAATACACCGAATAAAATCAAAATTAGAAAATCGTTAAAACCTGTCATACGCACTTTAAATCAGAACGCATCCAGTAAAACACAACAAAACCAGATAAAACAAACTGTCTGAACTGGGTCTAAACCAGGACTTAAACAGGACTACAGCAGGACCGGCTCAGGTTCACGACACTCCCTGAAGGTAAAGCTGTTTGTTGTTCTCACACTCTTGTTAAATATCTGAAAATTGGCTGATTTTCCTGCGAGCGAAGCCAAAGTCTAAAAAGCTGCTCTTTTAAGGCCACGTTCAGACGAAGCAGGAGGTCGAGCTGAAGGACATCTGCTGCAGAACATGAGCTCATGCTGCAACAACACATGAGTTCATTCTGACACGTGGGTTAAACTGCTCAGTCGCTCCATCAATTTCAAGACTAAAATCCATTAAAAATGCATTAAAAACATACACAAATAGGTTAAAAGACTTTTATAATGATTAAACTAGATTTTTATTGCTTTGTTCCCAGACTTTCTTCTATTTAAAGTGAAAATATATATATAAATGAACTTTTTTGCACAACATTTTTGCATTTGTTTGCAACTCCCTTTGGAGTTTTGGGGTTTTGGAGTTTTTGGGTTTTTGGAGTTTTTGGGTTTTGGGGTTTTTGGAGTTTGTGGGTTTTTGGAGTTTTTGGGGTTTTGGGGTTTTTGGAGTTTGTGGGTTTTTGGAGTTTTTGGGGTTTTGGAGTTTTGGAGTTTTTGGAGTTTTGGGGGTTTTGGAGTTTTTGGGTTTTTGGAGTTTTGGGGGTTTTGGAGTTTTTGGGTTTTGGAGTTTTTGGGTTTTGGAGTTTGTGGGTTTTTGGAGTTTTTGGGGTTTTGGGGTTTGGAGTTTGTGGGTTTTGGAGTTTGTGGGTTTTTGGAGTTTGTGGGTTTTGGAGTTTGTGGGTTTTTGGAGTTTTTGGGTTTTGGAGTTTGTGGGTTTTTGGAGTTTGTGGGTTTTGTGGGTTTTTGGAGTTTTTGGGGTTTTGGAGTTTGTGGGTTTTTGGAGTTTTTTGGGTTTTTGGGTTTTGGTGTTTGTGGGTTTTAGAGTTTGTGGGTTTTGGAGTTTTTGGGGTTTTGGAGTTTGTGGGTTTCTGGAGTTTTGGGGTTTTGGAGTTTGTGGGTTTTGGAGTTTGTGGGTTTTGGGATTTTGGAGTTTTTGGATTTTGGAGTGTTTGGGTTTTGGAATTTGTGGGTTTTGGAGTTTGTGGGTTTTGGAGTTTTTGGGTTTTGGAGTTTGTGAGTTTTTGGGTTTTTGGAGTTTTTTGGGTTTTGGAGTGTTTGGGTTTTTGGACTTTTTGGATTTTGGAGTTTGTGGGTTTTGGAGTTTGTGGGTTTTGGAGTTTGTGGGTTTTTGGAATTTTTGGATTTTGGAGTTTGTGGGTTTTGGAGTTTGTGGGTTTTGGAGTTTGTGGGTTTTGGAATTTGTGGGTTTTTGGAGTTTTTGGGTTTTGGAGTTTTTGGATTTTGGAGTGTTTGGTGTTGGAGTTGGTGGGTTTTGGAGTTTTGGGATTTTGGAGTCTTTTGGGTTTTAGAGTTTGTGTGTTTTGGAGTTTTTGGGTTTTGGAGTTTGTGGGTTTTGGAGTTTTTGGATTTTGGGGCTTTGGAGTGTTTGGGTTTTAGAGTTTGTGGGTTTTAGAGTTCGTGGGTTTTTGGAGTTTGTGGGTTTTGGACTTTTAGAGTTTTGGGTCTTTGGAGTTTTTAGGTTGTGGAGTTTTTGGCCTTTGGGGTTTTGGGGGTTTGGGATTCTGGGAATTTGGGGGTTTGTGTTTTTGGAGGTTTGATCTTTTTGTGTAGTTACTGCCAGACTTTGTGAAAAAAAACAAAAACAAAAAAACATTTTTGCATCACAACGTCGCCCAATCTTGTTTCTATTTGTCAACGTGAAGCCAAATCAAGGTCAAAACTTAATTCAAGCCGTTTTCTTTCATTTTTTTCATGCCCTGGGGCAGACTGACAGAAACAATGGTGTCTCACTGTCTGGTTCTTTTTTGGTGCAGAAGTCGCTCAGGACACTCCAAAATGGTAAATTAGTCAATTACATCCGCAATTATGAATCTGTTAGCTAAAACTGGACATTTTTTCAAGACCGACCTGCAAACCTCAAGACGTACTGGTGTTCCTCGGCGCACTGGTTGAAAATCAAGGCTCTAATCTGTCATATGCACTTCAAATAATCAACGTCAAGGTCAAGGTCATCTTTATTTATAAAGCACCTTATACAATAATACGACATTATCCCAAAGTGCTGGACAACAACAATAAAACAACACAATATTAAAAACACAAAGATTCCTGGACACAATGTTTAGAAAACACAAGCATTTATACAATATATAAAAGTGCTCAGGTCAATTTGAATTAAAAGCCTGCGCAAAGAGGTATGTTTTTAAAAGCTATTTAAAGCTCAGAATCGAGCTGGCCGCTCTTATATTATATGGAAGAGCATTCCACAGCCTGGGGCCGGCGACTGAAAAGGCTCTGTGGCCCCTGGACTTCAGCCTGGACCTGGGACAGTCCAGGAGCAGCTTATCAGCCGACCTTAGTGCTCTGACCGGGGCATGCAATATTAATAAATCACTCAAATACGAAGGTGCCAAGCCGTTTAAGGACTTATAGACATAAAGCAAGGTCTTGAATTGAATGCGGTAGGGAACGGGGAGCCAGTGAAGTGAGGACAACACTGGAGAAATATGGTCCCTGCGTCTTCTTCCAGTGAGCAGACGTGCTGCCGCATTTTGTACAAGCTGCAGTCTATGGAGAGATGAGTTTTTCAAACCAAGATATAAAGAATTACAATAATCTAGGCGTGATGATATTAATGCGTGAATTACTCTCTCCATTTGATTTGGTGGTAGATATGGTTTGACATCAAGACATCCTGTTTGGTAATACATATTCTAAACGTCTAATGTTCAGAATCAGTTTGTTTTCTTGCATTTGGTTCCACAGGCTTGTCCACACTTACGTTTATTTCTAGGGCTGTGGTCGACAAAAAAAAAATCCCGGTCGAGTAAACACTTGCTTTATTGACCGATTAGTAGACGAAAAGGGTAAAATATGTCAAAACTATGAAGTGTCTGCATGTATCTGACCCAAACTGCACTCAAAATACACCAACTGCACAGGAGTTCATGCAAAAAAAAGTACTAGAAAACTAGATTCACTCCAAATATATCAGATGACTCGTTCTTGTTTTTACTGTTTTTGCCACATACATCACTTCCATCCAAATAAATCGGATTCATCAACTAAAGGATTACGAGCTGTTTCGTCTCTTTTGGGGCCTGAACCTGCCGTACCCCTCGTCCCGGGCTGCAGCTGTACATGTCGGAGTCACGTGTGGGACTTCTGACCTCCGGCCCGTCGCTGCGTGGAAACATTATCCACAGTCAGTGAACAGGGGCCACTGCTGCTGCTCCGGAGGCTTAAGCGGGACCCAGATTAACATCGGGCCAAAACACGGTGAAAGAATGTGATGCTCCGGAGCCTCCAGGATGAACCGTTTTGGGAGGAAGTCAAATAGTACGTTTTGTAATTCCACATTATAAACACTTCCATTTGAGAGAAAACTTAAATATTGCACACGTTGACCACACCCCCATTTTAAACCCTCCAAATCTCAGAATAAAAAAGTCTAAAATTTAATTCCTGTAATATGTAGTATGTCAACAACAACTGAGCCAAGTTTGAAGAAAATCCATGAAGGTCAAGTTGAATTGTTTTCCTGAAATCTGCAACTTTTCCATAGAATGTTCCCATAGACTTTCTATGGACAAAGCAGGTGAACCGGTTGAGATACAGAGCTCATCTTGGGCTTAATTTGAAGCTAATACATTGGTTAAGTTTTCTATTTACAAATGGAACAGTAATATCATGCTGCGCAGTCACAATATAACTGTTTGTGAAGAGGATTTATCCATAAAAATGCAATTTTTGGATATTTTCTTCAATATTTGGTCAAATAATTGGAAACTGATATGGATAAGCCCCAATCATGTTTTATTGCTGTATTCCTCATCATGTCAGTATTCGTTTTTCCAAATTTAATGACTATGTGACACTGTATGTGACAACAGCACACTTTTTACCTCACAGTATTCCGTCAGAGTCTTGGTTGATTTCAGGGGTTTTGGGCTGAGTCGAAACAAAAGACTTGAACTCATAATGGCCCGAGGATCACACTAATGAAAAGTAATAGTAAGAAAAGGGTAGCTAATAATTCTGTAGGAGGGGGCGGGCTCCCGGACTAAGACCACATGATAACATAAAGAAATATTATTATTTTGTGCTGAAAATAACCTTCTATTGTCTAAAAAGTTAGCGCTTTTATTATAATTGTGGTATCTAAATTATCAGGTATCACGTCTGTTTCTCAATATGAAAATCAAGTTTGAAATGTTTTTTAAGGAAAATAAAATTAACAACAACATAAAATACAATCACTGGACAACAAAGGTCTCCCCACAAAAAAAATAAAAATAAATAAATAAAAAAATAACAACAACACAACAAGCAGAAACAAAACAAAACAAAACATTAAAACAAAAAGAAAAACACCAGTACGCGCCCGGGATGGATTATTTACATCTAGAGTTTTTTGTTTTCCAATTGTATTTTATTTTTATTCTAACTTATTTATCAATGAATTAATTGTCTGTCACGTTAAACACCATTCATCATTAAACTAGTTTAAACTAGTTTTAGTTTTATACCATAATTACATATGTAATTTAACATTTTGTCACTATTAAGTGCGCTTTGGGTGCCTATTAGGTGGAAAAGCGCTCTATAAATAAAAATTCTTCTTCTTCTTCTATTATCTCAAATAAAGTGCTTTATTATTTTCTTTATAATATTATTCTTAAGAAATAATCAAAAAGTTTTTACTTTTCTTTTTTTCCCTTTTCCTTTTAAATTATTAATTATTTATTATTTTTTACAGTATTTAGATGATGGTTATGCTTACCTTACTGCTTTGAATAATTATCATCATCATTATTACTATTTATTATATATACACATTATTATTACCATTTTTATTTAGAATTAGTATGAATATAAGCTCATTTTGTTTAAATTATAAATCCTTTCCTGAATTGGTCTATTGTTACAGGCCTAGATTGTGCCTAAAATGTTAGTATTGAGACAAAACTAAAGGCTCGTCACTAGAAAAGTTACATAGTGTACTTTAATGTACTTTAAACCTGCATCAATCTGTTTAGTCTGTTACGTAACTACAGCGGACCTGCCAGAACACCTCGTCGTCTGTGGGGAATGAACATTATCAAATACTTCACTCGTTACAAATCACAGTTTTCCAAATCCGAGCCATGTTTTGGAGCATTACCTCATGGCATTGTGTTTTCCGTATCTCGGTTTAATCTCCCCCAAACGCAACCGTGGACTTAAAAGGAGAAGAACGCGGGAGAGAAATGAGGTAATCGCACAAATAAAACTCACACACGGCGCGCCTTTAGGGACGACGTGAGTGTCTTTAATGGGCCTCGCATGTTCAGAGCCCCGTCCCGACCCGACAGGGGCGCAAACGCAAACGGGGGGTTCGGGTTTGAAGAGGGAGACCCAGAGCCGCGAGAGGGGGACGGGTTTGAAGAGGGAGAACGCTGAGCCGCGAGAGGGGGACGGGTTTGAAGAGGGAGACCCAGAGCCGCGAGAGGGGGACGGGTTTGAAGAGGGAGAACCAGGGCCGCGAGAGGGGGACGGGTTTGAAGAGGGAGAACCAGAGCCGCGAGAGGGGGACGGGTTTGAAGAGGGAGAACCAGAGCCGCGAGAGGGGGACGGGTTTGAAGAGGGAGAACCAGAGCCGCGAGAGGGGGACGGGTTTGAAGAGGGAGAACCAGAGCCGCGAGTGGGGGACGGGTGTGAAGAGGGAGACCCAGAGCCGCGAGAGGGGGGCGGGTTTGAAGAGGGAGAACCAGAGCCGCGAGAGGGGGACGGGTTTGAAGAGGGAGAACCAGAGCCGCGAGAGGGGGACGGGTTTGAAGAGGGAGAACGCTGAGCCGCGAGAGGGGGACGGGTTTGAAGAGGGAGGACCAGGGCCGCAAGAGGGGGACGGGTTTGAAGAGGGAGAACGCTGAGCCGCGAGAGGGGGACGGGTTTGAAGAGGGAGAACCAGAGCCGCGAGAGGGGGACGGGTTTGAAGAGGGAGAACCAGAGCCACGAGAGGGGGACAGGTTTGAAGAGGGAGAACCAGAGCCACGAGAGGGGGACGGGTTTGAAGAGGGAGAACCAGGGCCGCGAGAGGGGGACGGGTTTGAAGAGGGAGAACCAGAGCCGCGAGAGGGGGACGGGTTTGAAGAGGGAGAACCAGAGCCGCGAGAGGGGGACGGTTGAAGAGGGAGAACCAGAGCCGCGAGAGGGGGACGAGCGCGGGGGGTTCGGGTTTGAAGATCCGCGAGAGGGGGACGAGCGCGGGGGGTTCGGGATTGAAGGGGGAGAACCAGGGCCGCGAGAGGGAGACGGGTTTGAAGGGGGAGAACCAGAGCTGTGAGAGGGGGACGCTCGTTCATCTATAAATGTTTTCCACCACGACGTCCCCAAATGGCTTCACGGCAGCTTTATTTGGGTAAAAGTGAGTAAAAATCTCATATTCAAGGGTGCGGTTAATCGAAAGAATAATCTCCAGACTAATCGATTACCAAAATAATCGTTAGTTGCAGCCCTGATGTGCACCTCAAAACACTCGCCGCGATTTGTTTAAGATACAAACACAGCAATGAGACTCGGTTCAAACTAACCTCGAATCACGATTCAAACATTGTTTTTTTGGCTCCTGAAATGATATTCTATAGTATGTCATTTCCGATACGATCCGGTACTGATCTCAATCCAACACAACTCTTCTTATTTTTATTGCATTTTTGTATGAGCACAGTTTATTCTGATACTGTTGCCGTTTAAATTCATGTTTGTGGTGCTGAATTTGGAGCAAATTACAACCTGTATATAATAGGCCGACTTAAAACGGCCTTATTATTTGTTATGATATTGTAAAATAGTGTAAAACAGCACAAAGCTCTCAGTAACAGAGACACGAGGTGATGTTTTAACCCTCTGTTTCTAAAGGTACTGTATTTCCTCATGTTATTGATGTTTGAGGCTGTAAAAAGACGAGAAGCCTGAGAGCAGCACATACTTAAAGGCCCTGTTCTCGATTTTTACTGTTTTGAAACGTGAAAAACAGAACGAGTAGATGTTAAAGTCTTTACATCAGTCACATGTATCGCTCACTTTCCTAATGCCGTCCAACAGTCCTAAATATTAACTGCGATGAGTTTAGAAGCTCTTTTCATGAGTTTCTGACCCCAGAGCGTCACAGATTGTCACCAATAAAACTTTAGCATGCTAACGGCGCATTTCCTGCTTCTCTCATAGCAGTAATTCCCAACCTAAGCTTTGTTTCACACTCAGAGTATCCCTTAACTTGAATTTCAGACAAATACATGGGTTTACTAGTCACATATTGTCAATTATTACTATTATATTTTGTGTTTTAATTATGGTCCAAGATACTCCAAAAAGATGTCTAAAAGGACAACTAATTACAGGTTTTATTCAGATAAAAGCACATTTCATCTTCTTTTAAAACCAGAAACCATTCCAAGTGCCCCCTGGTAATTCCTCACGTACCCCTTGGGGTCCCCGTACCCCTGGTTGGGAAACACTGTCTCATAGGATAAACCGCTCTATAAACAGATGCAGAGTAAAAGTTTTTTAAACATTTTCAATAGATGCTTTTACAATATATCTGTGCTGGAGCAACACAGATTTTACTTTATTACCTGCAGAAAAATCGGGAACATCTGTTTTTCCCGTTTCGCAACAGTAAAAATCAGGTACAGGCCCTTTAATATTCACGTAAACAATAGTTGCACGTCAGCCCTGCAGCCCTGAAGGGTTCGTTTAATATCAGAATCAGAATCAGATCAGAATCAGAATTACTTTTATTTATTCTATTGGAGTAGAAGTAGTAGTTGAAGGCAAAGGATTAGCATAAAAACTGCAAACTGTTTAGGTCAAATCTGTTAAATGTGTTCTGAAATAAGCAATCGAAACGCAACAAAAGATGTCAAAAGCAACAAACACAACTTAAAAGCGTCAAAATTACATCCAAACGCGTCAAAAATGTGACAAAAACGCAACTGAAAGTGACACAAACGTGATTCAACATGACAAAAATGTGTGGCCATAAAAACGTTAAAGCGACAAAAATACATCAAAAAGCATTAGAAACACGACTTAAAGCAACAAAAATGTGTCTGAGTGAGTGTATCTAAAGAAGGATTTGGACTTTTAGAGCTGCACAGATCCAGATTATAACTTTATCACACTTTATATTGTGCTAAAAGGAACAATAGGGGCCTTGCTGTATCTTATTGTTCAGTGAAATACAGAGAAAATGAAGTTGGACCATGTTTTGACTGGTCCTGGACCCACAGGTGTACTTTAGAGAGCTCTGGACTGGTTTGTTTAATGATGGAGTAGAGCAGCACAACTCATTGAAATCGCAATTTGAGTGAACACAATTAGCAAATCGCAAAGACAAAGGATTAGCATAAAAATTACAAATCCTTTAGGTTAAATTTGTTAAACATGTTCTGAAATAAGCGACCAAAGCGCAGCAAAAGTTGTCAAAAAGCAACAAACACATCTGCGTCAAAATTACATAAAAAAAGTGTCAAAAATGTGACAAAAATACAACTGAAAGTAACACAAACATGATTTAAAGTGAAAAATGTGAGTAAAAATGACAAAAATACATATAAAAGCATCAAAAATGTGACTTAAAGCAACAAAAATGTGTCTGAGTGAGTGAATCTAAAGAAGGATTTGGGATTTTAGAGCTGCACAGATCCAGATTATGACTTTATCACACTTTATATTGTGCTAAAAGGAACAATAGGGGCCTTGCTATAGCTTATTGTTCAGTGAAATACAGAGAAAATAAAGTTGGACTCTCTGCCTCTGCCTCTGCCGATCTGACCAAAGTTTGGGCCACTGCCACTGCGCTCAACAAATAAACCTGCTCCTGTCAAAACTACAGACGTCGAGGATTCCAGTTTTGCAGCGTGAAGTGCGAGACCCCCGGAGGAAAAGCCCCAGGGGCCCGGCAGGAGGGGGCTTTGGGGAAGACGTGGCCAGTGAAGCGTGCACGATCCTGGGGTCCGGACAGAGGTGGGAGGGGGCCACACGGAGCAGCACAAAGATCATAAATCAAAGGAACACAGACGAGAACATGGAGCGGACTAAAGAGGAGCAGGACACAGAGAGAGCGTGAATGGACCCGGTTATTGTGGAGCGGGGAGTGAATCTAAAGAAGGATTTGGGATTTTAGATCCAGATTATGACTTTATCACACTTTATATTGTGCTAAAAGGAACAATAGGGGCCTTGCTGTAGCTTATTGTTCAGTGAAATACAGAGAAAATGAAGTTGGACCATGTTTTGACTGGCCCTGGACCCACAGGTTCACTTTAGAGGGCTTTGAACGGTTTGTTTAATGTTGGAGTAGTAGTAGTAGTAGTAGTAGTAGTAGTAGTAGTAGTAGTAGTAGTAGTAGTAGTAGTAGTAGTAGTAGTAGTAGTAGTAGTAGTAGTAGTAGTAGTAGTAGTAGTAGGCAAAGGATTACTATAAAAACTGCAAACCCTTTAGGTTAAATTTGTTAAACATGTTCTGAAATAAGTGACCAAAATGCAGCAAAAGGTGTCAAAAAGCAACAAACACATCTAAAAGTGTCAAAATTACATCGAAACACGTCAAGAATGTGACAAAAACGCAACTGAAAGTGACACAAATGTGAGTAAAAATGACAAAAATGCAGTGATAAAAACATAAAAGTGACAAAAATACATCAAAAAGCATTAAAAACGTGACTTAAAGCAACAAAAATGTGTCTAAGTGAGTGTATCTAAAGAAGGATTTGGGATTTTAGAGCTGCACAGATCCAGATTATGACTTTATCACACTTTATATTGTGCTAAAAGGAACAAAAGGGGCCTTGCTGTAGCTTATTGTTCAGTGAAATACAGAGAAAATGAAGATGGACCATGTTTTGACTGGTCCTGGACCCACAGGTTCACTTTAGAGAGCTTTGGACTGGTTTGTTTAATGTTGGCGCAGTAGTAGTAATAGTAGTAGTAGTAGTAGAAGTAGTAGTAGTAGTAGTAGTAGTAGTAGTAGTAGTAGTAGTAGTAGTAGTAGTAGTAGTAGTAGTAGTAGTAGTAGTAGTAGTAGTAGGCAAAGGATTACTATAAAAACTGCAAACCCTTTAGGTTAAATTTGTTAAACATGTTCTGAAATAAGTGACCAAAACGCAGCAAAAGGTGTCAAAAAGCAACAAACACATCTAAAAGACATCCAAAAGCATCAAAAATGTGACAAAAATGCAACTGAAAGTGACACAAATGTGATTTAAAGTGACAAAAATGCAGTGATAAAAACATAAAAGTGACAAAAATACCTCAAAAAGCATTAAAATGTGACTTAAAGCGACAAAAATGTGTCTAAAGGAGTGTATCTAAAGAAGGATTTGGGATTTTAGAGCTGCACAGATCCAGATTATGACTTTATCACACTTTATATTGTGCTAAAAGGAACAATAGGGGGCCTTGCTATATCTTATTGTTCAGTGGAATACAGAGAAAACTTTAGAGCGCTTTGGAACGGTTTGTTTAATGTTGGAGTAGTAGTAGTAGTAGTAGTAGTAGTAGTAGTAGTAGTAGTAGTAGTAGTAGTAGTAGTAGTAGTAGTAGTAGTAGTAGTAGTAGTAGTAGTAGTAGTAGTAGTAGTAGTAGTAGTAGTAGTAGTAGTAGTAGTAGTAGTAGTAGTAGTAGTAGTAGTAGTAGTAGTAGTAGTAGTAGTAGTAGTAGTAGTAGTAGTAGTAGTAGTAGTAGCAGGCAAAGGATTAGCATAAAAACTGCAAACCCTTTAGGTTAAATTTGTTAAACAAGCGACCAAAATGCAACAAACTGTGAAAAAAGCAACAAACAAATCTAAAAGCATCAAAAATGT
This sequence comes from Rhinogobius similis, assembly GCA_019453435.1. Taxonomy (NCBI): domain Eukaryota; kingdom Metazoa; phylum Chordata; class Actinopteri; order Gobiiformes; family Gobiidae; genus Rhinogobius; species Rhinogobius similis. The sequence continues at coordinate 5,047,192 of CM033633.1, forward strand.
GACAAAAACACCCTTGAAAGTGACACAAATGTGATTTAAAGTGACAAAAATGTGAGTAAAAGTGACAAAAATGCAGTGATAAAAGTGACAAAAATACCTCAAAAAGCATTAAAAACGTGACTTAAAGTGACAAAAACATGTCCAAAGGAGTGTATCTAAAGAAGGATTTGGGCTTTTAGAGCTGCACAGATCCAGATTATGACTTTATCACACTTTATATTGTGCTAAAAGGAACAATAGGGGGCCTTGCTATAGCTTATTGTTCAGTGAAATACAGAGAAAATGAAGCTGGACTATGTTTTGACTGGTCCTGGACCCACAGGTTCACTTTAGAGAGCTTTGGAACGGTTCGTTTAATGGCATAAAAGTAGTAGTAGTAGTAGTAGTAGTAGTAGTAGTAGTAGTAGTAGTAGTAGTAGTAGTAGTAGTAGTAGTAGTAGTAGTAGTAGTAGTAGTAGTAGTAGTAGTAGTAGTAGTAGTAGTAGTAGTAGTAGTAGTAGGCAAAGGATTAGCATAAAAACTGCAAACCCTTTAGATAAAATGTGTTAAACATGTTTTGAAATAAGTGACCAAAACACAACAAAAGGTGTCAAAAAGCAACAAACACATTTAAAAGCGTCAAAATTACATCGAAACACGTCAAGAATGTGACAAAAACGCAACTGAAAGTGACAAACGTGATTTAAAGTGACAAAAATGTGAGTAAAAGTGACAAAAACGCAGTGATAAAAACATAAAAGTGACAGAAATACATCAGAGAGTAATAAAAACATGACTAAAAGTGAGTGTATCTAAAGAAGGATTTAGGATTTTAGAGCTGCACAGATCCAGATTATGACTTTATCACACTTTATATTGTGCTAAAAGGAACAATAGGGGCCTTGCTGTATCTTATTGTTCGGTGCAGTCCATAAAGTGCAGCACGTGGACTGGACTGGAGTTGAGGAGCATTTGAACCCAAGACCTCGACTCCAGATGTTTCTCTCCGAAAACAGCGACATCTGCAACGTCTTTCCTTCAATCAGGAGAAATCCCCTTCAGTCGGAGGGAAGCGCTCACACAAACGGCCGCAGACGCTGTACTTCCGCCAGGTTTAGCGTTGTTTGTATTAAATCTAGCGTCGCAGAAGAGAAACGTCTGTCGGGAATCAAACCTGCGGCGATTTCAAACGACAGGAACAGCTCTCAAAGTCAAAAAATCAACAGCATTTACGGGATTTACAAAGTTACAGATCGACGAGAAGTGAATTTATGCAACGAAACAAACTGTGTGAGTCAAGCCACACTTTAATCAAGCTACGAATGTATTGTTTGTTCATTTGTTTTCATTTGAATCAGGTTTTTTAAGGTCATTTTGGTCGTTAAAAGCAAGAGACGTTTACTTAAGACGAGACACTGCAGGTGAATAGGAAAAAATCTTAAATTAAAATATATCAATTGTAAACGTCTCCTGTAGTTTAGTCACATAAATGTAAGAAAAAAATGTATTACAAGTTTTTCATCATGTCATGTTTTCATGTAGAAATAAGGCATTTTATGTGAAAAAAAACTGCCAAAAAGCCACACATTTGGGACATTTAAATCTGAAAATGGACAGAACCAGGTTTAAATTTCTTGGTTCATTAAAAAAATTACAGAGAGGACTTTGGATTTTTTATGTAGTTCTTTGTAAACTAGTTTGGGCTGAAAATTGTCCTAAAAATTCACATTTCGTCTCATTTTTTTTAACTTAAAACTAAAATAAATCAGTTTTAAAATTAAGATATATAAAAAAATTCCTTCTGTCCGTTTGGTCTAAATCTTGTTGAGTCCAGATTGTACAGTTTGGTGTAGGATCTACTTTAAGGCTGATCTTTATGTCTCGAGGGAGAAAAATACATTTTAAGAAAACGTCCTTTGAAGTTACAATGTCCCGAGAAATCTATGGATGAAGTGGATTCAATGGAAGAATAAAACATCTTTATGATATGTGAGAGAGAAAACTGACCAAAAAACAAAAAACTTAAATTAGTTTTGCCTGAAGTGTCACATATCTTTTGAGCTTTAAACCCTGTTCTAACAATGTTCCATCACCTGGAGTAGCGTTCAGCTGCCTTCACACTGTTTTGAGGATACGGCAAAAAATTATTATCATGATTTTCTTGGGGCCAAATCATGATTTCAATTTTATCCCGATACATGTTCACTTTGTATTTTTCTGTTGTCTTTAACAGAGCTGCAGGATTTAAGAAAAATATCAAATCGTGATTGTTCTGACCAGTGCGATTGAGATTAGATTTGAATTTATGTTTTAATAATAGGATTCTGTTCATATTTTAAACACAATTTTATCGTTTTTTGTCATCTTTTTTTCACGTTCAGTTGTTTTTGTCATATTTAAACGCGCCACTTTTAGTCTCGTCTTTGTTGTTTTAGTTGCGTTTTTATCACTTTTAGTCGCGACTTTGACATTTTTAGTCGTGTATTTGTCACGTTCAGTTGTTTTTGTCATATTTGAACACGTCTTTGTCGTTTTTAGTCACGTCTTTGTCACTTTTAGTCGCGTCTTTGTCGTTTTTAGTCGCGTCTTTGTCGTTTTTAGTCACGTCTTTGTCGTTTTTAGTCACATCTTTGTCGCTTTTAGTCACGTCTTTGTCGTTTTTAGTCACATCTTTGTCGCATTTAGTCACGTCTTTGTCGTTTTTAGTCACATCTTTGTCGCTTTTAGTCACGTCTTTCTCGTTTTTAGTCACATCTTTGTCGTTTTTAGTCACGTCTTTGTTGTTTTAGCCGCTTTTTGTCACTTTTAGTCTCGCTTTAGTCGTTTTTTGTCACGTTCAGTTGAGTTTGTCATATTTAAACACATCTTGGTCACTTTTAGTCACGTTTTTGTCACTTTTAGTCACATTTTGGTACATAGAGTTGTGTTTGTTGTTTGTTGGCGTGTTTTTGTCACTTTTGAACACATTTTTATCGCTTTCGGTCGCGCTTTTGTCACTTGTTACAGATAAGCACAAATCCAAACTACAGTGTCAGCAGTTTTTATCCAAATCAAAGAGACATTTTGTTGTTTGTGGAAGAAATTATTGCACTTCAAAAACTGCAGCCTTTGTGATTTGCTAATTACATCCATTAACTTCACGATTTTGTGTAGATTTGGTTTAATTGTGCAGCCCTGGTCTTTAAGAGGTAAATAAAGTCATCTGCTCAGAGGCTTCAGAGGCTAAACATCAGGAGAAAAAGTGTGTTTGAACAGACAGCTGCATTAAAGAGACAGTCAATCAGTCTTAAGTCTTGTTTGTTGTTTGTAGGTGTGTTTTTGTCACTTTCGAATGCATTTTTTTTAGCATTTTTAGTCGCATTTTTGTCACGTTCAGTTGTGTTTGTCATTTTTTGTCGTGTTTCGATGCACTGAGTCGTGTTTGTTGTTCGTCGGCGAGTTTTTGTCACTTTCGAAAGCATTTTTTATCACTTTTAGTTGCGTTTTTGTCACGTTCAGTCATGTTACATCCATTAAAATTGTGATTTCGTGCGTTTAAGAGGTAAATAAAGTCATCTGCTCAGAGGCTTCAGAGGCTAAACAACAGGAGAAAAAGTGTGTTTGAACAGACAGCTGCATTAAAGACACAAACAGTCAATCACGATACGACGATTTCACAAAAACAGCAGATTGTCACAGGGACTAGAACTATCTTGTCCAGTTTTTTCATTTTTGTTTCAGTTTTTCTTCCCACATTCTTACTTTTTCGATCTGAAGCTGAAGCAGATAAACTAAAAATGCACCGTCACACAGCCTCGGGTCACTGTTCTTCACACGTTATGGACATTATTTAAGTTATTCTGAACGACCAAGGCTGAAACGTCTGAATAATTTATACAACAAGAACTTTATTGATCATCTACAGACCGTTTTAAACCATTAATAGCTCCCAAGGTCCACACAAACACTTACATTTCTATTTTTATTTATCGTTTTATCACCAGGGCCTTTACTTCAACCTCAACGACAACTCCTGCTTAAACAATAATCCTGATTTTCAAGTCAAAACGTGTGCATTTGTGGACAATTTGACGTTCGGTTTCGTCGTCTGGACAGATTTTCTAACCGTTTTAAGCTCGTGAATTATTGACGACGTTTGGGGGCGCTGGTTTCATATTTCAGAAGTCGATTCTTTCTGATAAACGAGACTTAAAGTGTGTATGACAGGTTTTAACAATTTTCTAATTTTGATTTTATTTGGTGTATTAATACGTATTGTACATAAAAATTGCTGTTTTAAACCAGTCAAGTTGTAGTTGGTGGAGAAAAGTTGAAAAATCAGTTTGAAATTACAGGAAGTAAGAAACTGATGACATCACAGTAGGGAGACTCACTTCATCCAAAAGTTCTGGATAATTTACACAAAATCAACAATTTAAATTCCCCTAAAACATTGATTCAACAAAATAAAGGTGTGACATATATTTTGATTTGTAGGATAAAAAAAATCTCTGACATTAGCCGAGTATTAGCCCAGTGTTCAAAGTAATTTCCTACTGTGATGTCATCGTTTACAACCAGGAAGTGATATTACAAAACTAAAAAAACAGCTAAAAATGATAAAATGTATAATTATTTTTAGCAAAACTTTGAATATATTTATCTGACCTCTATTTTAGTTACATGAGTGGCCCAACCTGTCATAGGCCCTTTAAGATTCGGATGATTGAGTTTTATTGTTTCCTCGTCAAACCAACACTTGGGCAGTATTTGTTTGTTTCGTGAAAGTTTGTCTGTTTTAAAATTGCAGTGTTATTTTTTTCCTTCTGTTTTTAGAGAAGAACAAAGTAAACACAAGTTGTTCATAAATCAAGTTATTAGCCATAATAACTGACCAATCAGGTGCTTCCTTTTCCAGGGGCCGTTTTCGCTCGTGTTGACAACAGGTTTGATTGACAGCTAGCGCCGCACGTTGCCGCCGTCTCCTCTCACCGAGGGGCGGAGACCGTTAGCAACCTCGCTCCTGATTAGTCCGTGTGGTTGCTACGATACGCACTCGGATTTCCAAATATGGAGTCTGGCTCCACTTTAGCCGCTATAACTGCTAGCTCCACTTTAGCCGCTATAACTGCTATCTCCACTTTAGCCGCTATAACTGCTAGCTCCACTTGTACAGAGCCGCTATAACTGCTATCTCCACTTTAGCCGCTATAACTGCTAGCTCCACTTTAGCCGCTATAACTGCTAGCTCCACTTTAGCCGCTATAACTGCTAGCTCCACTTTAGCCGCTATAACTGCTAGCTCCACTTTAGCCGCTATAACTGCTATCTCCACTTTAGCCGCTATAACTGCTAGCTCCACTTGTACAGAGCCGCTATAACTGCTAGCTCCGCTTTAGCCGCTATAACTGCTAGCTCCACTTTAGCCGCTATAACTGCTAGCTCCGCTTTAGCCGCTATAACTGCTAGCTCCGCTTTAGCCGCTATAACTGCTAGCTCCGCTTTAGCCGCTATAACTGCTAGCTCCGCTTTAGCCGCTATAACTGCTATCTCCACTTTAGCCGCTATAACTGCTAGCTCCACTTTAGCCGCTATAACTGCTAGCTCCACTTTAGCCGCTATAACTGCTAGCTCCACTTTAGCCGCTATAACTGCTAGATCCACTTTAGCCGCTATAACTGCTAGCCGCGATGGGCTTCATTTGGCTGGAGCCAAACACTATGACATCACAATCCCATAGTCCACTGATATGTACGGTCTATGGTTCAAACTGTGATAAATCAGGCTTGGATTAAAATATCAACACATTTTTCTGTAAGAACCGTCCATGAAGTCCAGCATAGTACAGTTTGAAACTTTTAGAAGCTGCTTGAACACTGAATTTTATGTCTCTGTTGAAGAAAAATGCATTTGGAGTCAGAATACAGAGTCATTTATCTGGTTGAAACATATTTTTGAAGCTTCAAGTCGAGTGTTTGTCGCTTTAAGACACATTTTTTTCACTTTCAGTTGCGCTTTTGTTGCTTTAAGTCACATTTTTGTCACTTTAAGACACGTTTTTGACCGTTGAAAGTTATTTTTTATGCTTTATGTTGAGTTTTTGACATTTCAAGTTGAGGTTTTGTCACTCTAAGACATCTTTTTAACGCTTCAAATTGCGTGTTTGTCGCTTTAAGACACTTTTTTTCACTTTCAGACACATTTTATTCACTTTTAGTCACATTTTTGTCACTTTAAGGCATGTTTTTGACATTTTAAGTTGCTTTTCTGATGCTTTATATTGAGTTTTTGACACTTCAAGTTGAGGTTTTGTCACTCTAAGACATCTTTTTAACACTTCAAATTGCGTGTTTGTCACTTTAAGACACTTTTTTTCACTTTTAGTTGCACTTTTGTTGCTTTAAGTCACATTTTTGTCACTTTAAAACACGTTTTTGACCGTTGAAAGTTATTTTTTATGCTTTATGTTGAGTTTTTGATACTTCAAGTTGAGGTTTTGTCACTCTAAGACATCTTTTTAACGCTTCAAATTGCGAAAAGAAGAAG
>CM033633.1:5053795-5212873 GCA_019453435.1 Rhinogobius similis
CTGAATCAAGGCTGTATATTTCAAATCTAATCACAGTTACATGTTTAGTTTGAAAATGCTCATATATTTCAGCCCTTCAAGGAAACAACAAGCAGTAAATAAAGTCTGGTGTGCTGTGTGTCAGGTGCAACAGTCAGGTGAGGACAGGGCCTTTGAATGAGAGCCTGACAGACCGGCAGGACCACAATCTGATCCAAACTCAACAAGAGAAATGGAGCTAAGAATAAATTCAACCTCCACCTCTTTAAGTGATAATAATTAATCCTCCTGTGCATTTAATCATTGTCCAAATGTGCCCCGTTTAAATCCACAAAAGTGTTGAGTGATCTTCAGGCTGCACAATTAATCAAACTCAAATCAAAATAGCAATTTGAAAGGACGCAATTAGTAACAAAACATCCTCTTTCATTCTGCATAAAAACTACTTACCCTGGAGTTTAGATGTGTTAAAACAACTGAAAGTGACAAAACACAACTAAAAGTGACAAAAACACAACTGAAAGTGACAAAAACGCTACTGCAAGCAACAAAGACACAACTAAAGGTGACAGACGTGATTTAAAGTGACAAAAATGCAAGTAAAAGTGCCAAAAACGCGACTGAAAATGTCACAAATGCTGCTGAAAGTGACATAAATCAGAATCAGAATCAGAAATTGTTTATTGCCATTGTCAGTGAAATTCACAAACGTAGGAACTTGCTTCGGCGTAGGTGCAACATAAAGCAAAGGATAAAATATAAAAAATATATAAAAAGGCATGCATAAAATTAAGAATAAAATAGACTAAGATAGACTATATACAGAATGTACAGTTGGCAGATAGTGCAATGTGCAAATGAGTAGTGCAAATAGATTGTTCTTAAATAGTATTATTGTTGAAGTGACAGGTGTTACAAAGTGTTCATGAGTCCAACGGCAGAGGGAAAGAAACTGTTCTTGTGGCGGGAGGTTCTGGTCCGGATGGACCGTAGCCTCCTGCCCGAGGGGAGTGGCTCAAATAGTCCGTGTCCAGGGTGAGAAGGGTCAGCTGTGATCCGACCTGCTCGTCCCGAGTCCTGGAGACGTACAGGTCCTGGACAGATGGAAGGCTGCAGCCGATCACCTTCTCAGCAGGCGCACAATGCGCTGTAGTCTCTGTTTGTCCCTGGCTGTGGCTCCAGCGTACCCACCGCGGTGATGGAGGAGGTGAGGATGGACTCGATGATGGCCGTGTAGAACTGCACCATCATCTGCGCCCGGCAACAGCTTTCCTCAGCTGCCGCAGGAAGTACATCCTCTGCTGGGCCTTCTTGATGATGGAGCTGATGGTCGGCTCCCACTTGAGGTCCTGAGTGATGGTGGTGCCAAGGAAGCGGAAAGAGTCCACGGTGGTGATGGGAGAGTCTGTCAGGGCGAGGGGGGGCAGGGGGCTGAGACTTTCCTGAAGTCCACGATCATCTCCACTGTCTTCTGGGCGTTGAGCTCCAGGTTGTTGGTGCTGCACCAGGACACCAGCCGGTCCACCTCCCTCCTGTAGACAGACTCATCGCCGTCCGAGATGAGTCCGATGAGGGTGGTGTCGTCTGCAAACTTGATCAGTTTTACAGAGTCGTGGCTGGAGTTGCAGCAGTTGGTGTACAGGGAGAAGAGCAGAGGAGAAAGTACACAGCCCTGTGGAGTTCCTGTGTTGATAGTCCGAGTCTCTGAGACATTCTTCCCCAGCCGCACGCACTGCCTCCGGTCCGTCAGGAAGTCAGTGATCCACCTGCAGATGGAGTCAGGCACATTGAGCTGAGAGAGCTTGTCCTGGAGCAGAGCAGGAGGATGGTGTTGAATGCAGAGCTGAAGTCCACAAACAGGACCCTGGCGTAGGTTCCCGGGGAGTCCAGATGCTTCAGGATGAAGTGGAGGGCCAGGTTGATGGCGTCGTCTACAGATCTGTTGGCTCTGTAGGCGAACTGCAGTGGGTCCAGGGCGGAGGAGGTGAAGGACTTGAGATGGGGCAGGACCAGGCGCTCAAAGGACTTCATGACGACAGGCGTCAGCGCCACAGGCCTGAAGTCATTAAGTCCAGTGATCCGGGGCTTCTTGGGAACAGGGACGATGATGGACGACTTGAAGCAGGCTGGGACATGGCATGACTCCAGGGAGGTGTTAAAAATGTCTGTGAAGACAGGAGTCAGCTCGTCTGCACAGTGTCTCAGGGTGGCGGGGGAGACACCGTCTGGTCCAGCAGCTTTCCGGGGGTTGGACTTCCGAAACTGTTTCCTTACATTGTCCCTGTGTAGTGAAAGGCCGGTGGGGAGGTGGGGACCCGGGGTTTGATTGGAAGAAATGTCTTTTGTAGTGAGATTGGTGGGGGAGGGGGTTGAGATTTCGAATCGTGAATAGAAGGAGGCGAAGCTGTTCAGCGAAGTTTCTGGTCGTCCAGCAGCATGGGGGCTTTGGGCTTGTAGTTGGTGATCTGCCTAAGTCCCCTCCAAACCGCCGAGGTGCGTTGTTAGCAGAAGAAGACTGCTTTAGGCGGCGTGTTGTACAGAGATCTAGCTCTTGACACCTCCTGCTAAATCGGTACTTAGCACCTTTGTAGCTCTCTCTGTCCCCTGCTCTGAAAGCTGCCTCCTTCTGCTGCCTGAGCTGCCTCAGTTTGGGTGTGAACCAGGGCTTGTCATTGTTATAAATCACCCTGGTGCGTGTGGGAGATGATACTGTCCTCACAGAACTGGATGTATGACGTCACAGTGTCCGTGTACTCATCCAAACCATCCGTGGCAGTTTTGAACACATCCCAGTCTGTAATGTCCAAACACGCGCGTAGCTCCTCCACTGCCTCGCTGGTCCACTTCTTAGAAGTCCTCACTACAGGTTTGGAGAGCTTCAGCCTCTGTCTGTACGTGGGGATCAGGTGGATCATGGCGTGATCTGAGAGCCCTAGGGCAGCGCCGAGGAACCGCGGGAAGCGACCCACTCACTGTAGTGTAACAATGATCCAGCGTGTTCTTGCTCTCTCTGGTCGGGCATTTAATAAACTGTCTGTACTTTGGTAGTTCCTGGCTGAGATTACCCTTGTTAAAATCCCGAGGATGATCAACAAGGAGTCCGGGAAGTCCTGCTCCGTATTCAAAACCCGCTCGCTAACACGCGCTGTGCCTGGGTGTGCGTTAGCGCATGGCGGGATGTAAACAGCGGCGAGAATGAATGAAGCGAACTCACGTGGAGAGTAGAATGGTTTACAGTTAATGAAGAGATATTCCAGATCAGGAGAGCAGAGTTTGGAGATCACAGTCACATCGGAGCACCAAGCATTGTTGATGAAATAACAGACTCCACCGCCTTTTGTTTTTCCCCCGGAGAGATCCCTTTGTCTGTCGGCGCGGAGGAGCTGGAATCCCTCCAAATGGAGCGCGCAGTCCGGGATCGACTCGCTGAGCCACGTCTCCGTGAAACACAAAACAGAAGGCGAAGAAAAGTCTCTGTTCCTCTTCATCCAGCAGCGCCAGTTAGTCCATCTTGTTGCTGAGTGAGCGGACGTTGGAGAGGAAAAACCCAGGTAAGAGCGTGCAGCGCCCGCGTTTCGGCGCCACGAGCCCCGCGCCGCTTTCCTCTTCTGCGGCGTCTCACTCTTTTGGCCAAAACTAGCGCTAAGTCTGCAGCAGACACTAAAAAAACTGGAAATAAGTCCGTGGGGGCAGAAGTTTTGATGTTTAAGAGCTCTTCACGGGTGTAAGAGCACGCGGACACACGATTAACGCACAAAAACAAACAACATAGAGCGCACCAAAACGCCAGGGCATCCGTCAGCGGCGCCATCTTGGACTCATTAAAAAGCAACCAAAATGCTACTGAAAGTGACAAAAATGCCACTAACGTTGACAAAAAGCTGAAAATGACAAAGACATGACTAAAGGTGACAAAAATGTGACTAAAATTGACAACTAATTGATAACACATGGCTAAAAGTGACAAACAGGCGACTAAAAGTGATATTAACGCTTCTAAAAGTGACAAAAACACTACTAAAAGTGAAATAAACAATGCTTAAAGCGACAAAAACACGACTAAAGGTGACAAAAATACTACTAAAAGTGACAACAACTCTACTGAAAGTGACAAATATGTGACTAAAAGCGACAAACCCGACTAAAAGTGATAAAATATGACTTTTGAATGACAAAAGCGACTAAAAGCAACCAAAATGCTACTGAAAGTGACAAAAACGCCACTAACATTGACAAAAAAAAGCTGAAAATGACAAAGACAAAGACAAAAATGTGACTAAAATTGACAACTAATTGATAAAACATGGCTAAAAGTGACAAACAGGCGACTAAAAGTGATATTAACGCTTCTAAAAGTGACAAAAACCTTCTGAAACTGTCACAGTACAGAGCTTGTTTTGGCTCCCATCTGTGTTTGTCTTGTTCTGTCCTTGTTTGGAGCTTCCTGGGCGTGACTCCTGAGCTGATTGGCACACCTTCACTCCATTCACTATCAACCGCAGCAGTTTAAAGCCTGGTTCATCCTCTCCATCTCTAACAGATCGTTCAGTCTACTTTCGTGGTGAACACCGAGGCTTTTTGCGTCTCTAGTTATTGTCCCCTGTGGATATTTTGCTCACTAAGGACTCCTCCTTTTCCTCAGCCTCAGCTCCTCAGTCCAGTCTGCTCCTACTCCTCCACTGCATTACTCACCTGTGCTCCTCGGTCCAGCTGCTCCCTCTCAGCCAACCCTCAATAAATACTCTTTAATTGTGCAACGGTCTCTGGTCTGATTGTGGGTCCAGTTCTGGTTAACTCCTGACAGAAACACATGATTGTTTTAATAGTCTGTCAGTTCATATTTCACTCTTTCTGTCAATTCTCCTGGTTGTGTTTGAAATATTAACTTTGAACACAATCCCATTATAAAACATATGTCACAAATCTAATCGCAAACACAAAACTGGTCAGAAGAATTGTGCCGCTCTAATCCTCCTGGAAACACACTTTATTATATTCCGCAGCACGATTCTAAACACAGACAACTTCCTACATTTGAAAGTCCATTCTTCTTCTTGTAATTATTAACTTGTGAGTTTCTTCTAATAAGACAGCTGTAAATAGCTCTAAGCTCATTTCCCTGACATGTTTGGGGGCAGGACTTCCACCTTCGTCAGAGGTGATGGACTATGGGGTGAGATTTGTTTCATATTAATTTATTGACGCAAAAAGAAAGATTAATTCAAAATCCCAGATTTTTTCACAATCCCTGACTGATAGCAGATAAATGCCATAAATATCATTCAATAACAAGTTTTATATACTTTAATAAGGGTATTGGCTTCATTCATTTGTATGTGACGGAACCGGGAAAGGCTAAAAAAGCAACAACACTGCCCCTAGTGGTTACCAGAGGAACAGCGCTGTCTTCTGAATGAGTTGAGAGAGTGCAGAAACGCGGAATGTTTGTGTTAAAAAGATCCTCGGCGAGATCAGAGGATGAATGCACGTGGTGAGCGATCCACAAATGCAAAGTCACACACTCACATGCAAAACTACAGATTTCAAAATAAAATGTAACTTAATTTTTACAATTGAGAATTTGTGTGAAAAAATTCTGCATGCAAGTCTAACTTTTTGAATAAATCCGGATTTTGCGTGAATCCAAAATTCTGCATAGATATTTTTTACAAAATGTGTAACATTTGTCTCATAAATATCCACATTCACAAAGGTGAAGAATGCACAATTTAGGTGATCCTCAAATTCAGTATCAGATTCTCGCATGCAAAAACACAGATTCACAAAACAAAAATATGTTTTATTCACAAATATATATATGCAAATCTAATTTTGCGTGCATAAATCCATAAATGCAAGTCAGGGATTGTGAAAAAATCTGGGATTTTGAATTAATCTTTCTTTTTGCGTCAATAAATTAATATGAAACAAATCTCACCCCATAATGGACGTGTCTCTGATCAGATGTTGTTCAGGCTGCACAATTAATCGAACTTAAATTAAAATAGCAATTTGAAAGGACGCAATTAGTAACAAAACATCCTCTTTCATTCTGCTAACCTTGGAGTTTAGATGTGTTAAAACAACTGAAAGTGACAAAACACAACTAAAAGTGACAAAAACGCTACTGAAAGCAACAAAGACACAACTAAAGGTGACAAAGAAGTGACTTAAAGTGACAAAAATGCAAGTAAAAGTGAAAAAAACGCCACTGAAAATGGCAAAAATGTTACTGAAAGTGACAGAAATACAACAAAAAGTGCCAAAACGCAACTGAAAATGTCACAAATGCTACTGAAAGTGACATAAATACGACTAAAAATGACAAAAACACTACTAAAGGTGAAATAAACAATGCTTAAAGCGACAAAAACATGACTAAAGGTGACAAAAGTACTACTAAAAGTGACAACAACTCTACTGAAAGTGATAAAATATGACTTCTAAAAGTCACAAAAGAAACTAAAAGAAACCAAAATGCTACTGAAAGTGACTAAAACACCACTAACGTTGACAAAAAGCTAAAAATGACAAAGACATGACTAAAGGTGACAAAAATGCGACTAAAATTGACAACTAATTGATAAAACATGGCTAAAAGTGACAAACAGGCGACAAAAAGTGACATTAACGCTTCTAAAAGTGACATTAACGCTTCTAAAAGTGACAAAAACCTTCTGAAACTGTCACAGTACAGAGCTTGTTTTGGCTCCCATCTGTGTTTGTCTTGTTCTGTCCTTGTTTGGAGCTTCCTGGGCGTGACTCCTGAGCTGATTGGCACACCTTCACTCCATTCACTATCAACCGCAGCAGTTTAAAGCCTGGTTCATCCTCTCCATCTCTAACAGATCGTTCAGTCTACTTTCGTGGTGAACACCTAGGCTTTTTGCGTCTCTAGTTATTGTCCCCTGTGGATATTTTGCTCACTAAGGACTCCTCCTTTTCCTCAGCCTCAGCTCCTCAGTCCAGTCTGCTCCTACTCCTCCACTGCATTACTCACCTGTGCTCCTCGGTCCAGCTGCTCCCTCTCAGCCAACCCTCAATAAATACTCTTTAATTGTGCAACGGTCTCTGGTCTGATTGTGGGTCCAGTTCTGGTTAACTCCTGACAGAAACACATGATTGTTTTAATAGTCTGTCAGTTCATATTTCACTCTTTCTGTCAATTCTCCTGGTTGTGTTTGAAATATTAACTTTGAACACAATCCCATTATAAAACATATGTCACAAATCTAATCGCAAACACAAAACTGGTCAGAAGAATTGTGCCGCTCTAATCCTCCTGGAAACACACTTTATTATATTCTGCAGCACGACTCGCACCAAACACAAACAACTTCCTACATTTGAAAGTCCATTCTTCTTCTTGTAATTATTAACTTGTGAGTTTCTTCTAATAAGACAGCTGTAAATAGCTCTAAGCTCATTTCCCCGACATGTTTGGGGGCAGGACTTCCACCTTCGTCAGAGGTGATGGACGTGTCTCTGATCAGATGTTGTTCAGGCTGCACAATTAATCGAACTCAAATTAAAATAGCAATTTGAAAGGACGCAATTAGTAACAAAACATCCTCTTTCATTCTGCTAACCTTGGAGTTTAGATGTGTTAAAACAACTGAAAGTGACAAAACACAACTAAAAGTGACAAAAACGCTACTGCAAGCAACAAAGACACAACTAAAAATGACAAAGACGTGACTTAAAGTGACAAAAATGCAAGTAAAAGTGAAAAAACGCCACTGAAAATGGCAAAAATGTTACTGAAAGTGACAGAAATACAACAAAAAGTGCCAAAAACGCGACTGAAAATGTCACAAATGCTACTGAAAGTGACATAAATACGACTAAAAATGACAAAAACACTACTAAAAGTGAAATAAACAATGCTTAAAGCGACAAAAACACGACTAAAGGTGACAAAAATACTACTAAAAGTGACAACAACTCTACTGAAAGTGACAAATATGTGACTAAAAGCGACAAACCCGACTAAAAGTGATAAAATATGACTTTTGAATGACAAAAGCGACTAAAAGCAACCAAAATGCTACTGAAAGTGACAAAAACGCCACTAACATTGACAAAAAAAGCTGAAAATGACAAAGACGTGACTTAAAGTGACAAAAATGCAAGTAAAAGTGAAAAAAACGCCACTGAAAATGGCAAAAATGTTACTGAAAGTGACAGAAATACAACAAAAAGTGCCAAAAACGTGACTGAAAATGTCACAAATGCTACTGAAAGTGACATAAATACGACTAAAAATGACAAAAACACTACTAAAAGTGAAATAAACAATGCTTAAAGCGACAAAAACACGACTAAAGGTGACAAAAATACTACTAAAAGTGACAACAACACAACTGAAAGTGACAAATATGTGACTAAAAGCGACAAACCCGACTAAAAGTGATAAAATATGACTTTTGAATGACAAAAGCGACTAAAAGCAACCAAAATGCTACTGAAAGTGACAAAAACGCCACTAACATTGACAAAAAAAGCTGAAAATGACAAAGACATGACTAAAGGTGATCAGTCTCTACTTTGGACATCAGAACATCCATCGAGCACAAACTGTCAGCGGTAAGAACATTATTTGAACGGATCAACACCATCACAGAAGAAGAGACGAGATCAGGAGGAAAAACACATCACACATGCACTCAGACAATGTCCACACCCCACGTGGGCCGTTCAGAAAGGCAAACAGCAGCTGGAAAACACAGAAAAAACACAAAAACAAAAAAGAAAACAGCACAAACAGAAAGGGACTGAACACAGAGAAATAGTAACATCACCAAACATACGAGGAGTCACAGAACAAACACAAAGAGCACCAGGAAAACACAACATACACGCAATAATAAAACCTCACACCAAACTGAGACAACTACTAGTGCACCCTAAGGACCGAATCAACCGCACAGTGTTTCCCAACCAGGGGTACAGGGACCAAAAGAGGTACGTGAGCAATGACTAGAGGGCACTTGGAATGGTTTCAGGTTTAAAAGAAGATGAAATGTACTTTTTCTGAGTAAAAAGTGTTATTTGTTGTAAATTTAGCATCTTTTTAGAGTATCTTGGACCATAAATAGAATTAAAACAAACATATAATGCTAATAATTGACAGTATCCGACTAGTAAACCCATTTATTTGCCTGAAACTCAAGTCAGGGGTGCTCTAGAGTGTGGGACAAAGCTTAAGGGGTACTCGAGACAAAAAAGGTTGAGAAAACATACATCGGGGCGACTGGCAGAACATTTAACACAAGGAAAAAGGAACACCAGAAAGAGCGTGAAAAGGAAACACAGGGACAACTAACAAGATCAGAAAAAGAAAAGGCAACACAGGAAAATGTCAAATCTGCAATATCTGACCAAAAGACAAAAGCACGTCATGGACTGGGACAGAACTCACATAAATGGCCAAAAATACATGTAATTGGTCACATTTAAATCTGAAAAATGGACAGAACCAGGTCCCAAAAACTCAAATTTCACCTTTTTTTTAAACTTATAACTTCACTAAATCTGTTTTAAAATTAGATATCAAAAAGTCCTTCTGTACGTTTGGTCAAAATCTTGTTGAGTCCAAGATTGTAAAGTTTGGTTTGTGTAGGAGCTACTTTAAGTGATGATCCTTATGTCCCGAGGGAGAAAATGCATTTGGAGAAAACAGTCTTTGAAGTTACAACGTCCCAGAGAAATCTATGGATGAAGTGGATTAAATGAAAGAATAAAACATCTTTAGATTCAGAGAAGACAATGTTGGTGTTTCCAGGTGAAATATTTATGTTAAAAGTGCAAACTGACCAAAAATATTTGCCTTTAGTCTTTTTTAATTAATATTATTTAGACAGATAAAATATAGAATAGTTTACACGTTTTGTAGATCAGACAGGACTTCAATAGCTTTGTCTGTTCTCTGGAAATGTGCTGCTGCCCTCTGCTGGACACAATGGGAACAGACACCACAAGTTTAAATAAAAGTAGAACTTGTTATTTAATATTTGTTGAATTGAAGCACTTTTCAGCTGCAGGGTTTATTCATGCATCTGGAAACAAAACTGAACCATTCACATTTTTACACTTTTCTTTCTTAAAGGAACCGTATGTAGGATTTGATTTTAAAGACTTTATGCCTCTGTGTGTCTTTTAACACGAGGTAAACATGTTCAAATCAAATACAGCTTGGACTGATTTGTTGATGTAATAATTTGGTGTTTTGGTTCAAGACAATTGTCCAATCAGAAAGCAGAATCAGCCGACACTATGTCGTGGCCCTTGTGCTGGTCCACAGAGCAGAAAGAGCAGATGATCTGCTGGTCGCTGCGGCAGAATATCTTCTTCACTTCTTCGTGTTGAGAGCAGATGTTTTCCTGGAGCTTGTGGGACGGCGCCACCAGCTGGTGTTTCTGAAACGCTGCAGCATCATAATGAGGCTGGAGGTGGCTCTCACAGTACGAAGCCACACACTGCAGACAGGACTGGACAGCTTTCAGCTTCCTCCCAGTGCACACATCACAGGACACATCCTGAGGTCCGGCATAGCAGCGGTCAGCAGGGGGCGCTGTGAGCCCAGTCTTCTTCAGCTGTTCTACTAAACCTGCTAATATGAGGTTTTTACCCAGGACAGGCCTGGGGCTGAAGCTCTGGCGACACTCGGGACAGCTGTAGAGCTGCTTCTCGTCCTCTTGGTCCCAGTGGTGTTGGACACAGTTCCTGCAGTAGCTGTGTCCACAGGGAATAGTCACCGGATCCTTCAGTAGATCCAAACACACGGGACACAAAAAGGCTTCTTGGTCGAGTGCTTTCTGCGCCATCTCTCCTGGATCAGAGCGACTGAGAGTTTGACTTTGACACAAATGAAACTTAAGAGTGAGTGAGAGCAGTGGGAGGAGCCAGGCTGCACCACAGCTCTGTGTAGATCTGAGGAGGAAGCAGGAAGCACCGAGCTGCAGCGCTTTAAAGACACAGACACATTCAGCACAAGTAAACATTACAAAAGATAATAAAAGAGGGTCTAAAGTCTAAAGGATCAGTTCAACAGAGCTCTGGTGTGAGGAGACAGCTTTTCTAAACTCATCACCTTCAACAGTGCAGTTTTTAGGAAATAACTATGTTTTTCCTGTGTGTGTTTTCTGAGTTTAGACCTGTTCTAAATCTAAATCCTCATCTTGTGTCTTTAAATCCTTTCAACAATTGTGCCTGTGTGTTTGAATAACGACAGAACTCTTTGTAACTGGGAAACCATTATTTCACTTGAGTCGATTTGCACTGACAGAGAAGACGTTTCATGTGGATAGTCGCAGTAATTACAGAGATATTAACCATAAACCAGGTCAAACATTTGCATTTTGACACTAGAAAGACAAATTCTAGGGCTCTTTCTAATGTTCTGATCTCATCTGAATCAAGGCTGTATATTTCAAATCTAATCACAGTTACATGTTTAGTTTGAAAACGTTCATATATTTCAGCCCTTCAAGGAAACAACAAGCAGGAAATAAAGTCTGGTGTGCTGTGTGTCAGGTGCAACAGTCAGATGAGGACAGGACATTTGTCTGAGTGAGTGAATGGACCGCTCGAATAACGAGTCGCGAGGGTAGAGAATAGAAAAAAGGGCGGCTATGAGAAGCCTCCTACCAGCCCGACCAGAGCAGGAGGATCGGTCCAGTAGGTGCATTGAGTTGAGATTTCAGACTTCTTGTTCAGCAGTCAGTGGATTCGGTTCGAAATTCTGGGCTTAAAACTCGCCATCAGAAAACCCTGGCCTGAATAAAAAAGGAACAGGACCAATGTAAGGCTCAGTGTGCACACAATAAATACATCCTATCATTCACTTCATAATGCAGGTCACGCTAAAAATAACAAACTTTCCATATTGTACAATATTATTCAATAGCAAAATGGTTCAATAGTATAATAAAACAATAATAATAAACAAACAAATAAACAAAGCTTATAAAAGTTATTCATTAAATAATTCAAGTATCAGTGTATAATGTTGACACACAATAACAATCAATTCTAATAGCACAAGGTACCTTTAAAGTGCATGAAGTGCATTGGAATGAATAGCCTCACACAAACACAAAGTTTGGGCTTTAAAGTGCATTAAACTTCAACAATATAACACCCAAACCAACAGTAAACATTCCAATAATGACTCGACATAAGTAGCACTTCATTTGATCAAATACATTTAGAGAAACCGGGCAGCTACCCGCTCCATAGCAACCATAGAGACGGCTAGGCTACGCTAGCCCATAGGTTTGAATGGAAACGAAGCTAACGCTAGCGCAACTCACCGGCTCCGAAGTTTTAATTAATACCTCATGCTCCGTCCGCAATGGGTCGGCACCAGTAGTCGGCTCCTATAGTTCGACATTAGATGCATCAGTTTTAAGAATGAATTTGACGAAATAACAGTTTTAATTATGCTAAACGTACCTCAGCTACTTCTCCAAACAACACGCCGCTCGCACCTGCCGGCAGATTGCCACTGCCGGTGTTTTGTAAACTCTGATTGGCCGCGCTTGGTCACGTGATGGAAGTACGCATTACGCAACTGCAATGACGTAAACACGTAGGCAAAGGTACGGACGAGAGAGGTTTATAATGGAAATCATGTTTTTCACCCGGGTTACATAACAAAATATCCTCTTTTATTGTGCATAAAAACTGCTAAACCTGGAGTTTAAATGTGTTAAAACATGTTCTGAAACAAATGACACAAACCCAACTAAGTGGCATAAATGCAAGTATATAAGTATAATAAGTATAAGTATATAAGTATAAAAACACTACTGAAAATGACAAAAACACTATTAAAAGTGAAAAAATTGCTGCTGAATGTGACAAATGTGACTAAAAGTGACAAAAACGGTTTTAAAAGTGACAAAAACGTGACTGAAGATGACCAAAACATAGCTAAAAGTGACAAACAGGCGACTAAAAGTGACCTAACCACTTCTAAAATTGCAAAAAGTGACAAAAGTGACAAAAAACTTCTGACACACATGATTCTTTTAATAGTCTGTCAGTTCATATTTCACTCTTTTTGTCAATTCTCCTGGTTGTGTTTGAAATATTAACTTTGAACAGAATTCCATTATAAAACATATATCACAAATCTTATCGCAAACGCAAAACTGGTCAGAAAAATCTCAAGTAGACATCGTCCCCAAATTGTGCAGCTCTAATCCTCCGGGACGACTGTAACACACTTTGTGTGTAGGATTTGATTTTAAATGACATTATGCCTCTCTGTGACTTTTAACATGAGGCAAACATGTTCAAATCAAATACAGCTTGGACTGATTTGTTGATTACAAAAACTTTGGAAATTCTGTCAAATGTCCATTCAGAAAGCAGAATTAGCACGAGTCTGTTCTTTGTGTTGACTTTATGACATTTTATTCCACTGCTGCTGTTATTACAGCTGACTCCTGTCTTCACAGACAGTTTTAACACCTCCCTGGAGTCATACCATGTCCCAGCCTGCTTCAAGTCGTCCATCATCGTCCCTGTCCCCAAGAAGCCCCGGATCACTGGACTTAATGACGTCAGGCCTGTGGCGTTGACGCCTGTTGTCATGAAGTCTTTTGAGCGCCTGGTCCTGCCCCTCCTCAAGTCCTTCAACTCCTCTGACCTGGACCCACTGCAGTTCGCCTACAGAGCCAACAGATCTGTAGACGACGCCATCAACCTGGCCCTCCACTTCATCCTGCAGCATCTGGACTCCCCGGGAACCTATGCCAGGATCCTGTTTGTGGACTTCAACTCTGCATTCAACACCATCATCCCTGCTCTGCTCCAGGACAAGCTCTCTCAGCTCAATGTGCCTGACTCCATCTGCAGGTGGATCACTGACTTCCTGACGGACCGGAGGCAGTGCGTACAGCTGGGGAAGAATGTCTCAGAGACTCAGACTATCAACAGAGGAACTCCACAGGGCTGTGTACGTTCTCCTCTGCTCTTCTCCCTGTGACTCCAACTGCTGCACCTCCAATCACGACTCTGTGAAACTGATCAAGTTTGCAGACGACACCACCCTCATCGGACTCTCGGACGGCGATGAATCTGTCTACAGGAGGGAGGTGGACCGGCTGGTGTCCTGGTGCAGCGACAACAACCTGGAGCTCAATGCCCAGAAGACAGTGGAGATGATCGTGGACTTCAGGAAAGTTTCAAGCCCCTGCCCCCACTCACCCTGACAAACTCTCCCATCACCACCGTGGACTCTTTCCGCTTTCTCTGCATCACCATCACTCAAGACCTCAAGTGGGAGCCGACCATCAGCTCCATCATCAAGAAGAACCAGCAGAGGATGTACTTCCTGCGGCAGCTGAGGAAAGACAAGCTGCAGCAGATGATGGTGCAGTTCTACATGGCCATCATCGAGTCCATCCTCACCTCCTCCATCACCGTGTGGTCCATCCTCACCTCCTCCATCACCATGTGGTCCATCCTCACCTCCTCCATCACCGTGTGGTCCATTCTCACCTCCTCCATCACCGTGTGGTCCATCCTCACCTCCTCCATCACCATGTGGTCCATCCTCACCTCCTCCATCACCGTGTGGTCCATTCTCACCTCCTCCATCACCGTGTGGTCCATCCTCACCTCCTCCATCACCGTGTGGTCCATCCTCACCTCCTCCATCACCGTGTGGTCCATCCTCACCTCCTCCATCACCGTGTGGTCCATCCTCACCTCCTCCATCACCGTGTGGTCCATCCTCACCTCCTCCATCACCGTGTGGTCCATCCTCACCTCCTCCATCACCGTGTGGTCCATTCTCACCTCCTCCATCACCGTGTGGTCCATCCTCACCTCCTCCAGCACCGTGTGGTCCATCCTCACCTCCTCCATCACCGTGTGGTCCATCCTCACCTCCTCCATCACCGTGTGGTCCAGCCTCACCTCCTCCATCACCATGTGGTACGCTGGAGCCACAGCCAGGGACAAATACAGACTACAGTGCATTGTGCCTCTGCTGAGAAGGTGATTGGCGGTAGCCTTCCATCTCTCGAGGACCTGTGCGTCTCCAGGACCTGTGCGTCTCCAGGACCTGTGCGTCTCCAGGACCTGTGCGTCTCCAGGACCTGTGCGTCTCCAGGACCTGTGCGTCTCCAGGACCTGTGCGTCTCCAGGACTCGGAGCAGGTCGATCACAGCTGACTCTTCTCACATGGACATGGACTATTTAAGCCCCTCCCCTCGGGCAGGAGGCTACGGTCCATCCAGACCAGAACCTCACGCCACAAGAACAGTTTCTTTCCCTCTGCCATTGGACTCATGAACACTTTATACGTACACTTTATATACTATAAAAAAGCTATCTATGTGTACTGCCAATTTCCACTACTGCCTACCAAGCTGTCCATTTCTGTATATAGTCTTAGTCTATCTTAGTCTATTCTATTTTATTTTATTCTTAATGTTATGCATGCCTCTTTTATCAGTTTTACAGTTTTAGCTATGTTGCCCTTGGAGCAATTCTGCTGGGGGAAGTATGGCAGCTTGAACACTATCCTCTGGTTCTTCCTACTTTACCTATCAACAATATTTAATATTACTTCAACTGTAGTCTGTTCATTGCTGTTCACATGTTTCTCTTTCTCTCCACTTCCCCCGGGGAGTGGAGACTGTTTCAGACACTGCGGCGGCTGCTCCAGTGACGACCCCCCCACCCCCATCTGTCTGGAGGATCGATCTCTACACTGGACGATCTATGCTCCAGCCGCCTGGACAGCTGGATTAGCCATAACTCGTCTGCCTGGACAAACTCCTTCTACTTTAGATGAACCGTTCCTCATCTCCTGCTGGAGGATCTCTCTACACTGGGTGGACTGCTCCTCGTCCTCCTGGAGGAACTCTTTAAAGCCACCTCCCTCTTGAGTGGTTCTGGCTCCACAGTCCAAGTGGATGTCAGTCCTAGTTCATCTGCAGCCTGTCCGTCCGTGGGAGTAGGATCTCTCCTTCACTGTGGTTCTCCCCGAGGTTTCTACTTTTTCCCATGGGGTTTTTTGTAGTTTTTCCTCGCTGCGAAGGAGGGTCAAAGGACAGGGGCATTCTGGGACAGTTATCTGAACTGCTTTTACCTGTGGCCCATCGAGGCAACTGTTGTTGTGATTTTGGGGATTATAAAAATAAATTGATTTGATTTGATTTTATATATTTTATTATATTATTTTTTTTTTTACACTTTTCATCTTTTCTAATCTTACTAGTTTTATGATGTATTTGAGACTTTGGACAGAAAAAGCCTCATAAAACAGATGGATTTATGACTTTATTGCTGATTTCAAAGTTCCAGAGTAAAGATGATCTTTGCCTTCACCATTTTATAACCAGTGTTGTAGAAAAGGTTTCAAAGGTAGTTTATCTGGACACTGTTTTGAAAATCAAGACATTTCGAATTCTATCCAAAAGTCATTCCAGGAGTCAAAACCTCATGATTTTCCAAACAGTGTCCAGATGATTACTTTTTCTACAATAGAACACTCCTGGACGAATGAGGGATTACAAGGATTTAACAGTGACTCATTCTGTGACCCTGAACTACTTTTACAATTAGGATTCAAACTCAACACAAAACACTTTGAAAATCTACAGAGAAACACATGGAACAAAAATAGTATTTGTTTTAGATGATTTAAGAAAATCACTTTTACATTCTGACAGAGCAAAGAGTTAAATACAGTTACATCACACGAGGAATAACATTTGAGATGAAAGAAAGTTACACTTCAGATGAGTTTGTTGTTTTGATACTAGTTTTAGAACAGATTATTATTTCACAACACAATTGAATTGAACATTCATAAAGAATCTGTATCTGTTTAGTGTTTAATAAAGACACATTTGATCCTAAATTGTGGAGAGAGAATCTTGTATTAGAGTTTAGGGAAAAGTGCAGTGTCTCCATATTTCCAGCCAATCCTGACTCCAGCGTAGAGCGTCTGAGTGAAAGTGGTCTGGACTCTGTGCAGGAGGCTCATGGTTCTTTCAGAGACGCTGTAAAACGCCAAAACCCCTGCACTGTGGTCCAGGTAAACCCCGATTCTGGACGAGACCGGACCTGAGACCTGGGACTGGACTGAGTTAAACCAAAATGAAGGACTGGTTTTGTCACAGATTAAGGCCCAGGATTTATCATTGTGTCCAAATAAACATTCATCTGAATTTCCTTTTCTCTGAATATCTCTGTATGAAACTGCTGTATAAACACACTCCCCGCTCCACTCCACCTCCCAGTAACAGCGGCCCGTCAGACTCTCTCTGCTCAGGACCTGACACCAGACACTGAATCTGTCTGGATGATCAGGAAAACTCTGGGCTTTATGCACAACTGTTGCTCTTCTGTTTCCATCAGAAAAAGAAAGTTTGGTGTGAGCTGTGTTTGGGTCCAGAGTGATGTCTGTAGAATATTGTAAGAAGTCGTCTCTGGTTCTGGGTTCAGCTGGTGACAGTAAAACATCGACTGGACTCAGAGCCAGTGAGACGTTGGTCAGACCCTCCTCCAGAGTGAGCTGGAGTTTGTCCCTGAGCGCTGACACAGCTCTGGTCACTTCCTCAAAGTGGCTCCGGGGCCCTGTCTGAATCCTGGCTGGCTCTGTGCTCTGTGTGTCTGTGGACAGTGAAGCGTAGAGCTGTAGAAACTGGTTGTGGTCGGGGCTGAGGGACAGTGTGTCCAGCTCAGAGATGCTCCTCTTCAGCTCAGTCACGTCCCGCTGCAGTTGGTCCTGGAGCTCTTGGACTCGGCTCAGTTGGGTCTGCTCCTGGGAGCGGATCTGCTGCTCCACTTCAGAGCGTCTTTTCTCCAGGAGAAGGGCCATCTCTCTGAAGCTGTCCCCGCTGCGCTGCACTGCTGTCTGGGCAGAGCGGCTGATGTCCTGGGCCTCCTGTTTGAGCCTCTTCAGGTCTGTCTCTTTGTCCTGGAGACTTTGGAGCAGCACAGCCCTCCTGGCCGGCAGCTCTGCCTGCCTCTGGGCCCTCTCTGCTGCAGCCGACATTATGTCGTGGCCCTTGTGCTGGTCCACACAGAGAGAGCAGATGCTCTGCTGGTCGCTGCGGCAGAACATCTTCTTCAGTTCGTCGTGTTGAGAGCAGATGTTTTCCTGGAGCTTGTGGGACGGCGCCACCAGCTGGTGTTTCTGTAACGCTGCAGCTTCATAATGAGGCTGGAGGTGGCTCTCACAGTACGAAGCCACACACTGCAGACAGGACTGGACAGCTTTCAGCTTCCTCCCAGTGCACACATCACAGGACACATCCTGAGGTCCGGCATAGCAGCGGTCAGCAGGGGGCGCTGTGAGCCCAGTCTTCTTCAGCTGTTCTACTACACCTGCTAACATGATGTTTTTGATGAGGACAGGCCTGGGGCTGAAGCTCTGGCGACACTCGGGACAGCTGTAGAGCTGCTTCTCGTCCTCTTGGTCCCAGTGGTGTTGGACACAGTTCCTGCAGTAGCTGTGTCCACAGGGAATAGTCACCGGATCCTTCAGTAGATCCAAACACACGGGACACAAAAAGGCTTCTTGGTCGAGTGCTTTCTGCGCCATCTCTCCTGGATCAGAGCGACTGAGAGTTTGACTTTGACACAAATGAAACTTAAGAGTGAGTGAGAGCAGTGGGAGGAGCCAGGCTGCACCACAGCTCTGTGCTCTGTGATTAAAGTTATAGACATTGGGCTCAAGTAAAATAGTAAAATTATGATAAAAGAGGGTCCAAACTATGAAGCATTAGCACATTTCCAGGGCGTTGGTTTGAGGAGACAGCTTTTACACTTATCAACAAATATCACGTTCATCATCATATATATATATGTAACATATTATTTATTGGTGCATAGTCTCAGTTTAGGTCAATTCTTACTGTTTTAAATCTCTTAAATCTTCGTTACAACATCTTTATGCTGTTTTAATCTAATTTGATCCATGGCTTATCCATTGTCTCTGTCAAATTTGAAAAATCTTATAATATAATTGAAGGTTTGTCAGTTTAAAGATAAAGCTCCTGGGCACGTCAAAATGGTCACTGTGAACTGAATCTTCATTTTAAAATATGTTGTTTTCACACTTTGTTTTTGAATGAAGTTCAAATCTACAAACTTGACATATTAAAAGTCCTTTCAACAACTGTGTTTGTGTGTTTGAATAATGACAACATTATTTCACTTGAGTCGATTTGCACTGACAGAGAAGATGTTTCATGTGGATAGTCGCAGTAATTACAGAGACATTAACCATAAACCAGGTCAAACATTTGCATTTTGACACTAGAAAGACAAATTCCACCATAGATTTCTCACTTGTCCTCCATCAATATTAACCTCAGGGCTCTTTCTAATGTTCTGATCTCATCTGAACCAAGGCTGTATATTTCAAATCTAATCACAATTACACGTTTAGTTTGAAAACGTTCATATATTTCAGCCCTTCAAGGAAACAACAAGCAGTAAATAAAGTCTGGTGTGCGGTGTGTCAGGTGTAACAGTCAGATGAGGACAGGACATTTTAATGAGAGCCTGACAGACCGGCAGGACCACAATCTGATCCAAACTCAACAAGAGAAATGGAGCTGTGCATAAATTTAACCTCCACGTCTTCCAGTATTATAATTAATCCTCCTCTGCATTTAATCATTGTCCAAATGTGCCCCGTTTAATCACATAAAAAGTGTTGAGTGATCTTCTTTTGGGCTGAACAATTAATCGAAATCAAATCAAAATAGCAGTTTGAATGGACGCAATTAATAACAAAATATCTTCTTTTATTCTATTATTTTAGATATGTTAAAATATGTTCTGAAACAAGTGAAAAAAACACAACTAAAAGTGACAAAACGCTGTTCCTCCTTCATGAGTGTATTTGTCAAAGTTTAGTTTAGTTTATTGTTTATTTGTCAGGGCCCATCTTAACCTGGCCCTATTATGAGTTCACACACTCTTGAGAATCCATCTGGACGCCCTCCCGCTGTTGGGTTTGAGGCGCTGTGTGCTGGACCAATCACAGCGCTGCATTGTGGTTTGGGCAGAAGTCAAATAGACAAACCTAAACAAACATGGCGGCGCCGACGGACGTACTTCGGCCCATTTCAACACATTTACGGACTATTTTGCTTTTGAAAACGTGCCATAGAAGTGCTTTGTGCATTTGAGACGAGGAAGAAGTCTGTGCTTTTCTCTTCATTGGATTTCTTGATTTCTCTACTTGTTCCGCTTTTGCGACGCTGCGACCTCCAGTTCAAATGTTCGTCATGACGTTATACATTTTCTTGATGGCTTTCATTGAGAGCCTGTCCAGATTGATAATGTGAAGAACTAAATTCAGAGTGATGAATATATCAATGTGGTGCACACATGTCAAACATTACAAATAAGCTAAAAAGGGGTCTATCATATCATCTTAAAGTGAATCAGACATTCAAATATTTCCAAATGCTCTAAAATTGAACAGTGTAATCAACTGGAGGAAGACAGTTCTGTAGTGAACTGGACCGATGCACTGCCGATTGTCAAGAATGTTTTTTTCTTTTAATCTCCAGAGAAAATCTACCAAGCAGCAGACAGAGGAGGAAGCCTTTAATACTTTGGGTGGAGATTCATTCCTATCATTTCAATGAGAGCCATAAAAACCAGCTGAACCAGAGTCTGTCAAAAACTCACCTGAAGAATGTACAGAATGCACCGATCAAGTTCATATCACATCATTTGACTCTCCCTGAAAAAAAGAAAAAAAAGAAAACATCTTTCAAAGATGGTAGATCTTCTTTTATTCACAATTTCTATTGCTTTGACTTTAATGTAAGGTTATTTGTATTGAATTTAATTGTTTCTTCAGAGATGAGTTTTAGGTCATACTGTATATCTAATGTGTTATAGTAATAAATGTTGTATCTATTTATTTTGTAAACAAATTTAAATGGTCTAGTTTTACAGCTTTCTAAAATTATTGTCTATATCTATAAGTTATGATTAGTAACCTCACAACCAGCATCCAGTTCCAGGCTTGACATTGACGTTGATGCGTTTTGCATGCTTTTCTATCAAAATGAAACTTAAAGTGCGTATGACAGGGTTTGCCCCGAGTCAATAAATGTGATAGTGAACAGTTGTCTGTCCATGTCTGTATCTTTTCTAAGAGGCCTATTTCGAGCCTTATTTATCTAGAATACTTATTGTTTGACGTTCTTAAATGTTTTCTTATCTGAATTTGAGATTTATGGACAGAAAAAGACACATAAAAACAGATTTATGACTTTATTGGTGATTTCAAAGTTTCAGTGAAAAGATGACCTGGTTTGCCTTCACTGTTGTATAACTAGTGTTACTCATTCTGTGACACTGAGCAGCGAAACACATCGACAGAGAGAAACACACAGAACAACAAAAATACTGTCATTGATGTGGCTTCCAGCTATAGATATAGATTTTTCTTTTAAACCGTTAACTAATTAGTCAGAAATAAAGTATTAGTCCCATAAACTATGCAAAAGCAAAAGTATAAGAACATGGATTTGTTAAACACGACACATAATCTTTGTTAAATGTGACATGAAAACTCTTAAAACCTTTATCTGAAAATAAATATGTTGGTCTGACTTTAATGTAAATGCCATAGAATGATAATATCAAACTAATTTATATATAGTCCTTAAAACAGCTCCGGAGAAAAGTCTGTCCCACTGACTATCAGCTCATGTCTCCTCCTCCTCTCTCCTCTCTGTGTCTCCTCTGTGGCTGGTACCTCCCATTTCCTGCAAAAACTGAGGAATCGACGAGGGAAGGAGTGGAGGAAAAAGAAACAGAACTGTGGTCCCGTGTTTCCTCCGGAGCTGCTCTGACCAAACTGATCCTGTTGTGAGGATTAGACTTATTTTGCATCCATCTGTTTGTCTCTTGCACCATTGTTTCCTCTGTAGTTTTCTTCCCTGCCTCCTCTGAGCTTTGGGACAACTCTTAATATGGTGCATTTGATTGGCAGCTGAACAATCGAGGTATTGAGGAGACGAGGAGAGGAAAGGAAGCGAGGAGGACGGAGAATTGAGACGCAGCCGGGGTCGGTGTAGGTCTGAGGAGGAAGCAGGAAGCACTGAGCAGCAACACTTTAAAGGTCCCATATTCTGCTCTTTTCCCCTTTACACAGTCTATTCTAAGGGCTTTGTTGATAAAATTTTGCGTTGTGTAATATCCATAACATAACAGTTTACAAAAAACACCCATTTCTTGGACTGGCCCCCCTCCTTGTAAAAGCAAACGGCTCTTTCTGAGATCTGACCACCCCGAACAGAGAGCAGGCTGCCTCCCCCGCCCAACTCGCGCGCCGCCCCCGCCCAACGCGGGCCAAAGGCAAGAGCGGAGAAGGTGGATGCGCCGTGTGCTCCGGTAAACAGCGATACACAAACACTGAATAAACATTTTATCTGTCCTGACGGTGCGTCGTGCTGAGTCCTACGTCCTGGATCTGACCTGGAGTTTGACGTGCTCCAGGGCCTCAACGACGGACGTGCCGTTTGGTAAATAACAAGCTAACTCTTCGATCTGTCGTATCCATCGTGTAATTACTGTGTAGCATTAGCATTAGCTGTTTTTATTCTTGCGGCCGTGCGCTTCCTGGAGGCGTGGCTTAAACACCGTGTCATTCTGGTGAAGCGCGTCATCTTAGTGAGGAGCCCCCGTCTGCTGCTCAGCCGAGGGGGACGGAAAAGACAGTTCTCTAGCGAAAACATGAGGGAATCAATCAAAAAACCACTTTGGGCACAACATACGAGGCCCAAATAGCACTGGAGGAAGGTTAAAACCTCTGAAAAGTCCATTTTGCATGATATGGGACCTTTAAAGGCACAGGTTTTTTAGAGTTTAAAATGAGACTCTGTTCTCAGTTTAAAGTCAGAGAAATAGTCATTGCAAATAAAGTCGAAACCCACAACAATCCAGATGTGCCTCACCTCCTCTGCATCTCATCCTCTCATCGTCTCCTCAACCTTATCCTCCACCAGTGTCCAAGGTCTCAATTATAAAACCTAACGTGGAATTCTTACTAAAAAGTACGTAAGGACTAAACACAAACTTCCAAAAATTCCGCCAACATCCTCATGTCTCGTCTCTCTGGGCTTTTATCATTTTCTGCCTCGTCTCTAAAATCCCCAATGATGAAAGTTCAGAGTTTTTGGACCGAACCATTTCCTCGTCAAACTTAACGGTGAAAGTCACAAAATTGTACTCTGTAGCTTTAAGATCAAAGTGGGGAGATGAGAATGGGATAAAATCTTAACTTTAGAGATATCAATTTAAAACGTCTTGTGTAGTTTATACCCATAAATATAAGGAAGAAATGTATTACAAGTTTTTAATCAGATAATGTTTTTATATCTAAAGGAAGTATTTTATGTGTGCAATTGTTTGTAACATAAAAAACAAATGGATAAGGTTTACATTCTTCCTTTATTTTGTTGACATATTAAATACAAACTAAATTGCTGAGTCTTATTTGACTAATTTGATCACATTGAAAATGCAATTTTTTGGAGCTAAAATTTTAATGAAACAGACTTAGAATTAAATATTAACAAATCCTTCCGTCCGTTGTGTCAGAATCTTGTTGAGTCCCAGATTGTTTGGTGTAGGATCTACTTTAAGGCTGATCTTTATGTCTCGAGGGAGAAAAATACATTTAAGAAAACAGCTTTGAAGTTACAATGTCCCAGAGAAATCTATGGATGAAGTGGATTAAATGAAATAATAAAACATCTTTAGATTCAGAGAAGACAATGTTGGTGTTTCCAGGTGAAATATTTATGTTGAAAGTGTAAACTGAGCAAAAATAAGTTTTGCCTTTAATCTTCGTTAATTAATATTATTTGGACAGATAAAATATAATATAGTTTACAGATTTTGTAGATCATACAGGACAAGGAGGTTCAAGGGCTTTGTTTGTTCTCTGGAAATGTGCTGCTGCCCTCTGCTGGACACATTGGGAACAGATATCACTGTAGAATGTGTGGTAAAAATAAATGTAGGACGATAATAAATGGCGCAGAATTTTAGCTGCTGTAGTGAATACCCAAAGTCAGTCCTCATAAAAAAAAATAAAGAAAAAAAACCATTAAGTTTTTGTTTTATTACATTCAGCTGCAGAAATACATTTATCACAGATGTGCAGAGAAGGACTTCAGTTTGGATAATCCTAATCAGTTTGTGATATCACTGCTAACATGAAGAGTTCACACAAAGGAAGACATTTGGACTGTACTTTCCATTTAAACTTATGCGTCTACATTTTACATTCATTAAATGTGCACTATGTGCATTTTCTGATGGAGAGTCTGCCACCTGATTGTCTCCACGCTTGGAATGTTCCACAGTACATTATCCTTTGACTCAGTCTCTCTGTATAAAGTGCAGGTTGACTTTTCTGTCTGGGACCAGCACAGTTCTGTTCAGACTCTTCACGTCTCCCACCGAAGGCTCCGGTCGGATCTCAAACAAACGCACCAACTGAAGGAGAGAGACAAGAATTAGGCAAATGTTGTCAGAAATAGTCGTCAACCTCCTCATCATCGCTGGGAAGAACAAGGAGGTGGTGGTGGACTTCCACAGACGCTACTCTACTGCCCCCTCAGTGAACCTCCAGGGAAGGAGAGAGTGGACTCAGACCTTCACCTGAACCACAAACTGGACTGGACCCACAACACAGATATCCTGTACAAGACGGGCCAGAGTCCCCTCTTGTACAGAACCTCCTGAGGAGACTCTGTTGTAGTGAGAGGACCACTCCTGTGGACCTTCTGCTGTGGTGCATCAGCCTCTGTATGATGTGATCTGCTGGAGCAGCATCAGAGAAGGAGAGACAGAACCAAGGTCATCCAGAAGTCCAGTCCTGTGCCCTGGACTCAGAGCAGGAGGTGGAGGGAAGAAGGGCCCTAAACTCACACCTGGACCATGAGTCTTCTCCCTGCAGGACGCCCTGTCTGCTCTGTGTCGCCCCCTGCAGGACGCCCTGTCTGCTCTGTGTCGCCCCCTGCAGGACGCCCTGTCTGCTCTGTGTGTCGCGCCATGAGGGACACTCTGTTGCTCGATTTTAAAAGCTATTTTAGTACCAAAAAAGTGATCTTGATATAGAATTGTGTTGATTTTCCATCAGCAGAACTTTTTTTCATTCATCTCATGAACCTTTCATTTTCATTCAAGTGAGGCAGCAGGACCAGATGGCATCAGCTCCAGGCTCCTTAAGTCCTGCGCAGATGAACTGTGTGGAGTTATGGAGCATGTCTTCAACATGAGCCTAAAGCTGAGGGTGGTACCACAGATTTGGAAGACCTCCTGTGTGGTACCAGTGCCAAAGACACCGCGCGCTAAAGACCTCAGCAGCTTCAGGCCGGTGGCTCTCACGTCCCATCTGATGAAGACACTGGAGAGGCTGGTCCTGGACCACCTCCGCTCCACCGTGAGCTCAGCCATGGATCCGCTGCAGTTTGCGTACCGGCCTGGCATTGGAGTGGAGGACGCCGTCATCTTCCTGCTGCACCGCTCTCTCTCTCACCTCGAGAACCCTGGCAGCGCTGTGAGAATTCTGTTCTTTGATTTCTCCAGCGCCTTCAACACCATCCAGCCACTGCTGCTGAGGGACAAGCTGGAGATGGCTGGTGTGGACTGTGACCTGGCAGAGTGGATCCTGGACTACCTCACGAACAGACCCCAGTTTGTGAGAGCCCGGGATTGTGTGTCTGACACTCTGACCTGCAGTGTGGGGGCGCCGCAGGGCACTGTCCTCGCGCCCTTCCTCTTCACCCTCTACACCTCGGACTTCAGACACAACACGGACAGCTGTGTTCTGCAGAAGTTCTCTGACGACTCTGCCATCATCGGACTCATCACGGACGACGATGACGCAGTGTACAGAGGAGTAACGCAGGACTTTGTGGACTGGTGTCAGCAGAACCACCTCCTCATCAACGCGGGAAAGACCAAGGAGATGCTGGTGGACTTCCTTGAGCGCCACTCCACTGCCCCCTCACCAGTGAACATCCAGGGAAGGGACATTGAGAGAGTGGACTCATACAAGTACCTGGGTGTTCATCTGAACCACAAACTAGACTGGACTCATAACACAGACGCACTGTACAGGAAGAGTCAGAGTCGGCTCTACCTCCTGAGGAGACTCAGGTCTTTTGGAGTGGACGCCCTGTCTGCTCTGTGTGTCGCCCCATGAGGGACACTCTGTTGCTCGATTTTAAAAGCTATTTTAGTACCAAAAAAGTGATCTTGATATAGAATTGTGTTGATTTTCCATCAGCAGAACTTTTTTTCATTCATCTCATGAACCTTTCATTTTCATTCAAGTGAGGCAGCAGGACCAGACGGCATCAGCTCCAGGCTCCTTAAGTCCTGCGCAGATGAACTGTGTGGAGTTATGGAGCATGTCTTCAACATGAGCCTAAAGCTGAGGGTGGTACCACAGATTTGGAAGACCTCCTGTGTGGTACCAGTGCCAAAGACACCGCGCGCTAAAGACCTCAGCAGCTTCAGGCCGGTGGCTCTCACGTCCCATCTGATGAAGACACTGGAGAGGCTGGTCCTGGACCACCTCCGCTCCACCGTGAGCTCAGCCATGGATCCGCTGCAGTTTGCGTACCGGCCTGGCATTGGAGTGGAGGACGCCGTCATCTTCCTGCTGCACCGCTCTCTCTCTCACCTCGAGAACCCTGGCAGCGCTGTGAGAATTCTGTTCTTTGATTTCTCCAGCGCCTTCAACACCATCCAGCCACTGCTGCTGAGGGACAAGCTGGAGACGGCTGGTGTGGACTGTGACCTGGCAGAGTGGATCCTGGACTACCTCACGAACAGACCCCAGTTTGTGAGAGCCCGGGATTGTGTGTCTGACACTCTGACCTGCAGAGTGGGGGCGCCGCAGGGCACTGTCCTCGCGCCCTTCCTCTTCACCCTCTACACCTCGGACTTCAGACACAACACGGACAGCTGTGTTCTGCAGAAGTTCTCTGCACTCTGCCATCATCGGACTCATCACGGACGACGATGACGCAGAGTACAGAGGAGTAACGCAGGACTTTGTGGACTGGT
This sequence comes from Rhinogobius similis, assembly GCA_019453435.1. Classification (NCBI taxonomy): domain Eukaryota; kingdom Metazoa; phylum Chordata; class Actinopteri; order Gobiiformes; family Gobiidae; genus Rhinogobius; species Rhinogobius similis. Next base: position 5,080,868 of record CM033633.1, read on the forward strand.
GTCAGCAGAACCACCTCCTCATCAACGCGGGAAAGACCAAGGAGATGCTGGTGGACTTCCGCAGACGCCACTCCACTGCCCCCTTACCAGTGAACATCCAGGGAAGGGACATTGAGAGAGTGGACTCATACAAGTACCTGGGTGTTCATCTGAACCACAAACTAGACTGGACTCATAACACAGACGCACTGTACAGGAAGAGTCAGAGTCGGCTCTACCTCCTGAGGAGACTCAGGTCTTTTGGAGTGTCAGGGCCTCTCCTGAGGACCTTCTACGACTCTGTGGTGGCATCAGCCGTCCTGTACGGTGTGGTCTGCTGGAGCAGCAGCATCACAGAGAGGGAGAGGAAGAAGCTGGACAAGGTCATCAAGAAGTCCAGCTCCGTCCTGGGCTGTGCTCTGGACTCAGTGAGCGAGGTGGGGGACAGAAGGGTCCTGGCTAAACTCACGTCTATGCTGGACCATGAGTCCCACCCCCTGCAGGACGCTCTGTCTGCCCTGGAGGGCAGCTTCAGTGACAGACTGATTCACCCTCGCTGTGTGAAGGAGAGGTTTCGCAGGTCTTTCCTTCCTGCTGCTGTCAGACTTTACAATGAACACTGTTAGCCCTGAACATGTGTCAGTCACCCGCTATAATCATGTGCAATACTGTAACATGTGCCATTCACCCGCTACAATCATGTGCAATATAATTTAACATACTATTAATAGACTTTTACCTCACCATAGTCACTTACTGTATATAACATACACTTAAGCCACTTTAGCTACCATTTTTACTGTAAATAAGAGTGTGCACTTTATACTTTATATTGTATTTTTTATGACCATGTTTATTTATCCTATTTTTATTGCATGCGCCTATTTCATTCATTTCTGTCCTAAACTGTGTGTTGCAACAGTGGAATTTCCCCATTGTGGGACAAATAAAGGATCTCTTATCTTATCTTATCTTATCTTATCTTATCTTATCTTTTGGCAGGATTTCACCATGAACATGTTGACAAACACAACAAAAAAGAATTTTCAGAGCAGTTAAAAAATGCAGTCAATCAATCAATCAAATAAGTTTATTTGTGGCTGCGGGGCAATTTCCAAGACAGAATCATCAGTAACAACACACAATACATCATTAAATCAACAACAAGCTGAGTCAGAGTTTAGAACATGTGCAGGAGAGGAAAAAGAACATATTCCTGCTCTTAAATGTAGAAAAAAATCCACTGTAAATTCACAAAAGCAAAGTGCAGAAACCTAAATATTTAACATAAATACACTACTTTGAGTTTTGTATTTTGTTGCTTTCCATCACAGTATCTGAAGGAGCGGTGCAAGAAACACAAATGTTCTAATCATCTGATGGAAAACCCATTGATATTGTTCATTCATACAAACACTTGGGTCTGATTAACAATTCTCACATTTAAAATCCACACCACAACGTTGATCAAAAAACTTAAGCAAATGATTGTTTTTATTTTCATCATAAATCTTTCTTTTCTGTCAGTGCTACATGAAAACATATAAAATCTTTCTTTCTGTAATCGACTCTACTACTTTATATACTGAGCTTTGGGCAATGACTGTTTGAAATGGGTTTCGTCAGCAGGGTGGCTGGGAGAGAGGAGAGGAGCTCAGACACACCGGAGGAGCTTGGAGTAGAGCCGCTGCTCCTCGACGTCGAGAGGAGCAGCTGAGGCTCGAGCATCTGCTTCGGAGCCTCCTGGACACCTCCTTCGGGAGATGTTCTGGGCATGTCCCACCGGGAGGAGGCCCCGGGGAAGAGCCAGGACACACTGGAGGGACTGTGTCTGTGTGCCCTGGGAACGCCTCAGGATCCTGAGCGAGAGCCTGGCCCCTGCAACACGACCCCCGATAAGTGGAAGACAATGGTATGGATGGCTCCCACGTACATAACACATGAATGGGACTCATCGTCATAATACATTTTATTTATAAGCGCCTTTCAAAACACCCAAGGACACTGTACATGACAAGAAATAAAAACAACAGAATAAAACCCACAGTACAGAACTGGATGAGTTATGTGGTGTCCGTACAAATGCTAAGTGCCTCACTCATAACGGCACTCTTTATGAATTAATTGGTTGAATATCACAGTCAGTTCACAGAAAAGAACACAGGTGCTTATTAATTTACGAATGATGAAACTTAAATTGGAAACTGATGGAGTAGCTCAGTAAACTCCTTCTTGACAGACTACTTTTCCACGAGCCTCAGTCCAACACAGAGCTGGGAAAATCAGCTTTTTTCTAATTTGCACCATAGTCTTGGTATAATTTACAAAAAGACAATACATTGTAATCTGAAGCGTGAAAAAAGAGTAGTGATTGTTTTTTGTGAGTTGTACATTTTTAACCCATAGAGAGTCATTTAAATTTTAACTGATTAGTTCAAATTAAAAGATACTTTTTGTTACTAAACGGTGGAGAACAAAGCTGCTATTTGAGTACAGGGAAATTAGTCTCTCCAGGAAAGTAAAACCTGCCAAACCTGACTCCAGCGTAGAGCGGCTGAGTGAAGGTGGTCTGGACTCTGTGGAGGAGCCTCGTGGTACCTTTAGAGATGCTGTAAAACGCCAAAACCCCTGCACTGTGGTCCAGGTAAATCCCGATTCTGGATGAGACCGGACCTGAGACCTGGGACTCAACTTTGTTAAAACACATAAGATAACCAGTTTTGTTACAGTACAAAGCCCACGATTTATTATTGTCTCCAAATCCACATTCATTAGAGGTACCTTTTCTCTGAATATCTTTGTATGAAACTGCTATACGAACCCTCTCCCCGCTCCACTCCACCTCCCAGTAACAGCGGCCCGTCAGACTCTCTCTGCTCAGGACCTGAAACCTGTGATTGAATCTGTCTGGATGATCAGGATAAGTTTGGTCTTCACTCATTAGTGTCGCTCTTCTGTTTCCATCAGACAGAGACAGTCTGGTGTTTGCTGTGTTTGGGTCCAGAGTGATGTCTGTAGAATATTGTAAGAAGTTGTAGCTGGTCTTGGGTTCAGCTGGTGACTGTAAAACCTGGACAGAGTGTTGGAGTTTGTTCCTGAGCGCTGACACAGCTCTGGTCACTTTCTGAAAGTAGCGCCGGGGCCCTGTCTGAATCCTGGCTGGCTCTGTGCTCTGTGTGTCTGTGGACAGTGAAGCGTAGTGCTGTAGAAACTGGTTATGACCCGGAATGAGGGACAGTGCATCCAGCTCAGAGATGCTCCTCTTCAGCTCAGTCACGTCCTGCTGCAGTTGGTCCTGGAGCTCTTGGACTCGGCTCAGTTGGGTCTGCTGCCCGACTGTTCCATGGCTGCGCTGCACTGCTGTCTGGGCAGAGCGGCTGATGTCCTGGGCCTCCTGTTGGAGCCTCTTCAGGTCTGTCTCTTTATCCTGGAGTCTCTGGACCAGCAGGGCCTTCCTGGCCGGCAGCTCTGCCTGTCTCTGGGCCCTCTCTGCTGCAGCCGACACTATGTCGTGGCCCTTGTGCTGGTCCACAGAGCAAAGGTAGCAGATACTCTGCTGGTCGCTGCGGCAGAACATCTTCTTCACTTCGTCGTGTTGAGAGCAGATGTTTTCCTGGAGCTTGTGGGACGGCGCCACCAGCTGGTGTTTCTGTAACGTTGCAGCTTCATAATGAGGCTGGAGGTGGCTCTCACAGTACGAAGCCACACACTGCAGACAGGACTGGACAGCTTTCAGCTTCCTCCCAGTGCACACATCACAGGACACATCCTGAGGTCCGGCATAGCAGCGGTCAGCAGGGGGCGCTGTGAGCCCAGTCTTCTTCAGCTGTTCTACTACACCTGCTAACATGATGTTTTTGATGAGGACAGACCTGGGGCTGAAGCTCTGGCGACACTCGGGACAGCTGTAGAGCTGCTTCTCGTCCTCTTGGTCCCAGTGGTGTTGGACACAGTTCCTGCAGTAGCTGTGTCCACAGGGAATAGTCACCGGATCCTTCAGTAGATCCGAACACACGGGACACAAAAAGGCTTCTTGGTCCAGTGCTTTCTGCGCCATCTCTCCTGGATCAGAGCGACTGAGAGCTTCACTTTGACACAAATGAAACTTAAGAGTGAGTGAGAGCAGTGGGAGGAGCCAGCCTGCACCACAGCTCTGCACAAGCACAGACACATTCAGCACAAGTAAAGTTACAAACATAAAAAGAAACATATAGGTACCTTTAGTTCAACAGTGCGCAAAAGGAGTAGGCAGAAGTTTATAGGAGCCTACCCCTTTCACATTTGAGATTATTGGTAACAGCTGTTTTGTACGTTTAAATAAATTAAATATACGGTATATCCAGTGGCACTCCAAAATACATCCAGTACCTTGTTAAATCTTATGATTGAATGTTTGAGTGTGGAACCCATACCCAGACCCACACACGCAGCGTGTGTGCTCCTGTTCATGAGCGAACAATGATGCGGAACATACATATTACAACATTTCTTCCTATTAATCCCTAAGCCCTATTAATAATACATGTGCATACAATTCAGCTACCTTTATATACATTTAACTTCATGTAATTCACACAATTCAAAAACAATACATATAACCTGCACTTTCCAAGCAAAAGTTTCATTTTGATTGCATAATTGCATGGACATAATTTCAGATGGAGAGCAGGGACTTAATGATTTGTTTCTGAATGAAAATCCACAAAGTTTAAGCCGTAATGGCCCAACAAATTTGACATATTAATGTTGTGGCTAAAAGTCTAAATTACAGAGGTATTAATTAAGCAGGTCAAATATTTGCATTTTGACAGTAGAAAGACAAATTCCACCATAGATTTCTCACTTCCTCCACCAATTTTAACCTCAGGGCTCTTTCTAATGTTGTGATTTCACCTGAATCAAGGCTGTATATTTCAAATTGAATCACAATTACACGTTTAGTTTGAAAACGTTCATATATTTCAGCCCTTCAAGGAAACAACAAGCAGGAAATAAAGTCTGGTGTGCTGTGTGTCAGGTGCAACAGTCAGGTGAGGACAGGGCCTTTGAATGAGAGCCTGACAGACCGGCTTGACCACATTCTGATCCAAACTCAACAAAAGAAATGGAGCTAAGAATAAATTCAACCTCCACCTCTTCCAGTATTACATTTAATCCGCCTCTGCATTTAATCATCGTCCAAATGTGCCCTGTTTAAACCCACAAAAGCGCTGAATGATCTTTAAGCTGCACAATTAATCTAAATCGAATAGAAATTGCTATTTGAATGGACGCAATTAGTAACAAAATATCCTCTTTTATTCAACGTAAAACATGTTCTGAAACAAGTGACAGATATACGCAACTAAAAGTGACAAAAATGCAACTAAAAGTGACAAAAACGCAACTGAAATTGATAAAAACACTACTTTAAGTTACATAAATGCTACTAAAAGTGACATAAATGTGACTTAAAAACGCTACTGAAAGCGACAAAGGAACGACTAAAGGTGACAAAACTTTACTGAAAGTCACAAAAACGCTACTAAAAGTGATATGACTGAAAGTGACCAATAAATGACTAAAAGCGACACAAACCCGACTGAAAGTGATAAAACATGACTGCTGAAACAAGTGACAGAAACGTGACTAAAAGTGACAAAAAATGCAACTAAAAGTGACCAAAATGAAAATGACAAGAACACAACTAAAGGTCACAATAACGGGACCAAAAGTTGTATAAATGCGACTTAAGTGAGCTTTGTTTTCCTCTGTGTTTTTTATTTAGTTTTATTTATTCTATTGCTTTTATTTATTCATTCATTTTCTACCGCTTATTCCTGTTCCCAGGATAATGGGTGACTGGATCCTGTCCCAGTGACTTTGGGCCTTAGGCGGGGTACACCCTGGACAGTGGCCAACTCGTCGCAGCAAACACAGAGACAGACAAGGACAGACAACCATTCACTCTCACATTCATTCACTATGGACAATTTAGAGTTGTCAATTAACCTACACAGTCATGTCTTTGGACGGTGGGAGGAGCCAGAGAACCCGGAGAGAACCCACGGTAACACGGGGAGGACATGCAGACTCCACCAGAGAGATCGTGTGATGTTGGGGTGGTCCGGGATTCGAACCCACGCGACACTCGGGACAGCTGTAGAGCCGCTTCTCGTCCTCTTGGGCCCAGTGGTGTTGGACACAGTTCCTGCAGTAGCTGTGTCCACAGGGAATAGTCACCGGATCCTTCAGTAGATCCAAACACACGGGACACAAAAAGGCTTCTTGGTCGAGTGCTTTCTGCGCCATCTCTCCTGGATCAGAGCAACTGTCTTTGATACAAATTAAACTCAAGAGCCAGCCTTTTTAAGCAGCCACAGCCTCAAATCAAGCAGCGTTCCGGTGAAAGGGCAGATCTCATGTTTCTTTGAGGCGTTGCGTTGAATGAAGCTAAACACTTTGTCACTGCACTCCTGTTCCCCTAAGACTAAAAGAGTTCACAGTAATGTTCACAAGCTTGGCCTTGATCTATGGTGAAAATGACACACTAAGGTCATATATTAATCATGCCGTCCATTGTACAACCCACTGGGCCTTTACTTTCTCATTTAAACAATCGGTGAAGACATAAGTGTCAACAGATGAGGGATGAGGGAGGAACGATGCTGACCTGCACAACGTCAAGGTTTCTGATTAAAACAAATCCAGCCCAAGCAGCTGTCAGTGCACAGTCTCCTCATGTTTCATAGCACTTCATTTCCCATCATGTATTTGGGCTTTGTAGTCCGTCAAGGCACTGCAGTTGTTTTTCACCTCCTGCACTTTAACGTAAATGCCCTAGAATGATAATATCAGATAAGTCTATATATAATCCTTAAAACAGGGCCTCTTTGGTCAGAGCAGCTCCAGTGGAAAGTCTGTCCCATGCACCATCAGCTCATGTCTGTTCTTCCTTGCTCCTCGGCTCCTCTCTCCTCTCTCCTCTCTTTGTCTCCTCCTCTGTGGCTGGTACTTCCTTTTCCATCTCCTGCAAAATTGAGGAATCCACAAGGCCCCAATGATAAAAGTTCAGAGTTTTTGGACCGAACCATTTCCTCGTCAAACTTAACGTTGAAAGTCACTTAATATTTTTGTACGTATGCAAGCTTTATAAATAGGACCCCAGGCCTCATCTTTCTCTGCATTTATTTGGATGACTAGTCCTATAATTTTAATAAAATTGTATTCTCTAGCTTTAAGATGGGAATGGGGAGATGGTATGGGATAAAATCTTAACTCTAGAGATATCAATTTGAAACTTCTTATGTCATTTATACCCATAAATATAAGGAAAAAATGTCTTCCTCCAGTTTGTTGACATCTTAAATACAAACTAAATTGCTGAGTCTTATTTGAGTAAACTTGATCACATTGAAAATGCAATTATTATCTAACTTTTTGGAGATAAAACTTTAATAAAACGGACTTAGAATTAAATATTAACAAATCCTTCCGTCCGTTGTGTCAGAATCTTGTTGAGTCCCAGATTGTTTGGTGTAGGATCTACTTTAAGGCTGATCTTTATGTCTCGAGGGAGAAAAATACATTTAAGAAAACAGCCTTGAAGTTACAATGTCCCAGAGAAATCTATAGATGAAGTGGATTCAATGGAAGAATAAAACATCTTTAGATTCAGAGAAGACAATGTTGGTGTTTCCAGGTGAAATATTTATGTTGAAAGTGAAAACTGAGCAAAAATGAGTTTTGCCTTTAATCTTTGTTAATTAATATTATTTGGACAGATAAAATATAATATAGTTTACAGATTTTGTAGATCAGTGTTTCTCAAACTGTGGTACATGTACCACTGGTGGTATGCAAATTTCTTCCGGTGGTACATGGACACCTCCTCAGTTGTGGCGTTTACATCATTTAGAGTAATTTTATTCACATTTTTTGCTCTTCCTTTAGCAAAATTCTAATTAAACCGAGTGTGGCAATGGTGTATTCCTACTTAAGTTTCTAATTTAATTTCCTAATTCCTAATTTAGACCTGAAATAGTCCTGTTAAGCCCAATTTAGATTTGGTGGTACTCAGAAAGCCAAATCTTTTCTTTGGTGGTACTTGGGGTAAAAAGTTTGAGAACCACTGTTGTAGATCATACAGGACAAGGAGGTTCAAGGGCTTTGTTTGTTCTCTGGAAATGTGCTGCTGCCCTCTGCTGGACACATTGGGAACAGAGATCACTGTAGAACGTGTAGTTAAAATAAATGTAAGACGTTATTAAATGGTGCGATTTATCATTGAATTTTAGCCGCTGTAGTGAATACCCAAAGTCAGTCCTCATTTAAAAAAAGAAAGGAAAAAAAAAACAGTAAGTTTTTGTTTTATTACATTCAGCTGCAGAAATACATTTATCACAGATGTGCAGAGAAGGAATTCAGTTTGGATAATCCTAATCAGTTTGTGATATCACTGCTAACATGAAGAGTTCACACAAAGGAAGACATTTGGACTGTACTTTCCATTTAAACTTCTGCGTCTACATTTTACATTCATTAAATGTGCACTATATTTATTTTCTGATGGAGAGTCTGCCACCTGATTGTCTCCACGCTTGGAATGTTCCACAGTACATTATCCTTTGACTCAGTCTCTCTGTATAAAGTGCAGGTTGACTTTTCTGTCTGGGACCAGCACAGTTCTGTTCAGACTCTTCACGTCTCCCACCGAAGGCTCCGGCCGGATCTCAAACAAACGCACCAACTGAAGGAGAGAGACAAGAATTAGGCAAATGTTGTCAGAAATAGTCGTCAACCTCCTCATCATCGCTGGGAAGAACAAGGAGGTGGTGGTGGACTTCCACAGACGCCACTCTACTGCCCCCTCAGTGAACCTCCAGGGAAGGAGAGAGTGGACTCAGACCTTCACCTGAACCACAAACTGGACTGGACTCACAACACAGACATCCTGTACAAGACGGGCCAGAGTCTCCTCTTGTACAGAACCTCCTGAGGAGACTCTGTTGTAGTGAGAGGACCACTCCTGTGGACCTCCCACTACAACAGAGTCCCCTCTTGTACAGAACCTCCTGAGGAGACTCTGTTGTAGTGAGAGGACCACTCCTGTGGACCTCCTGCTGTGGTGGCATCAGCCTCTTGTATGATGTGATCTGCTGGAGCAGCATCAGAGAAGGAGAGACAGAACCAAGGTCATCCAGAAGTCCAGCTCCGTCCTGTGCCCTGGACTCAGAGCAGGAGGTGGAGGGAAGAAGGGCCCTAAACTCACACCTGGACCATGAGTCTTCCCCCTGCAGGACGCCCTGTCTGCTCTGTGTCGCCCCCTGCAGGACGCACAGTCTGCTCTGTGTCGCCTGCAGGACGCCCTGTCTGCTCTGTTGCGCCCCCTGCAGGACGCCCTGTCTGCTCTGTGTCGCCCCCTGTAGGACGCCCTGTCTGCTCTGTGTCGCCCCCTGCAGGACGCCCTGTCTGCTCTGTGTGTCGCCCCCTGCAGGACGCCCTGTCTGCTCTGTGTCGCCCCCTGCAGGACGCCCTGTCTGCTCTGTGTGTCGCCCCCTGCAGGACGCCCTGTCTGCTCTGTGTCGCCCCCTGCAGGACGCCCTGTCTGCTCTGTGTCGCCCCCTGCAGGACGCCCTGTCTGCTCTGTGTCGCCCCCTGCAGGACGCCCTGTCTGCTCTGTGTCGCCCCCTGCAGGACGCCCTGTCTGCTCTGTGTGTCGCCCCCTGCAGGACACGCTGTCTTTTCTGTGTGTCGCCCCATGAGGAACGCCCTGTTGCTCGATTTTGACAGCTATTTAAGTCCAAAAAAAGTGATCTTGATAAAGAATTGTGTTGATTTTCCATCAGCAGAACTTTTTTCATTAATCTTATGAACCTTTAATTTTTTATTTGGAACTTGAATTCAAAGTGTTTTGGCAGGATTTCACCATGAACATGCCGACAAACACAACAAAAAGAATTTTCAGAGCAGTTCAAAAATGTAGTCAATCAATCAATCAAATAAGTTTATTTGTGGCTGCGGGGCAATTGAAAAGACAGAATCATCAGTAACAGAACACGCAATACATCATTAAATCAACAACAAGCTGAGTCAGAGAACATGTGCAGGAGAGGAAAAAGAACAGATTCCTGCTCTTAAATGTAGAAAAAAATCCACTGTAAGTTCACAAAAGCAAAGTGCAGAAACCTAAATATTTTACATAAATACACTACTTTGAGTTTTGTATTTTGTTGCTTTCCATCACAGTATCTGAAGGAGTGGTTCAAATGTTCAAATCATCTGATGGAAAACCCATTTAAATGGGTTCACAAATACTTGGGTCTGTGGATTCTCACATTTAAAATCCACATCACAACGTATGGAGTAGCTCAGTAAACTCCCTCCTGACAGACCACTTTTCCACGAGCCTCAGTCCATCTCAGAGCTGGGAAAATCAGCTTTTTCCTAATCTGCACCATAGTCGTGGTATAATTTACAAAAAGAAGTGCTGTGATGTTTTTTGTGAGAGTTGTTTTTATGACGTCATGTTTCGTGACTTTTGGTGCAGTGTTGATTGTGCTGGCCAGGTCTCTCTGGTAAACGAGTTTCCTGGTTATTTTTTCTTTTTTTTATGTATACATTATTTTTCACTCATAGAGTCATTTAAATTTGAACAGATTGGTTCAAATTAAAAGACACACATTTGATACTAATCGGTGGAGAACAAAGCTGCTATTTGAGTACAGGGAAATTAGTCTCTCCAGGAAAGTAAAACCTGCCAAACCTGACTCCAGCGTAGAGCGGCTGAGTGAAAGTCGTCTGGACTCTGTGGAGGAGGCTCATGGTTCTTTTAAAGACGCTGTAAAACGCCAAAACCCCTGCACTGTGGTCCAGGTAAACCCCGATTCTGGACGAGACCGGACCTGAGACCTGGGACTCAAATTTGTTAAACCAAAAAACATAACCAGTTTTGGTACAGTATAAGGCCCACGATTTATTATTGTCTCCAAATCCACATTCATTAGAGGTACCTTTTCTCTGAATATCTCTGTATGAAACTGCTACACAAACCCTCTCCCCGCTCCACTCCACCTCCCAGTAACAGCGGCCCGTCAGACTCTCTCTGCTCAGGACCTGAAACCTGTGATTGAATCTGTCTGGATGATCATGAAAACTTAGGTCTTCACTCATAAGTGTCACTCTTCTGTTTCCATCAGACAGAGACAGTCTGGTGTGAGCTGTGTTTGGGTCCAGAGTGATGTCTGTAGAATATTGTAAGAAGTCGTCTCTGGTCCTGGGTTCAGCTGGTGACAGTAAAACATCGACTGGACTCAGAGCCAGTGAGACGTTGGTCAGACCCTCCTCCAGAGTGAGCTGGAGTTTGTCCCTGAGCGCTGACACAGCTCTGGTCACTTCCTCAAAGTGGCTCCGGGGCCCTGTCTGAATCCTGGCTGGCTCTGTGCTCTGTGTGTCTGTGGACAGTGAAGCGTAGAGCTGTAGAAACTGGTTGTGGTCGGGGCTGAGGGACAGTGTGTCCAGCTCAGAGATGCTCCTCTTCAGCTCAGTCACGTCCCGCTGCAGTTGGTCCTGGAGCTCTTGGACTCGGCTCAGTTGGGTCTGCTCCTGGGAGCGGATCTGCTGCTCCACTTCAGAGCGTCTTTTCTCCAGGAGAAGGGCCATCTCTCTGAAGCTGTCCCCGCTGCGCTGCACTGCTGTCTGGGCAGAGCGGCTGATGTCCTGGGCCTCCTGTTTGAGCCTCTTCAGGTCTGTCTCTTTGTCCTGGAGGCTCTGGACCAGCAGGGCCTTCCTGTCCGGCAGCTCTGCCTGTCTCTGGGCCCTCTCTGCTGCAGCCGACACTATGTCATGGCCCTTGTGCTGGTCCACACAGAGAGAGCAGATGATCTGCTGGTCGCTGCGGCAGAACAACTTCTTCACTTTGTGGTGTTGAGAGCAGATGTTTTCCTGGAGCTTGTGGGACGGCGCCACCAGCTGGTGTTTCTGTAACGCTGCAGCATCATAATGAGGCTGGAGGTGGCTCTCACAGTACGAAGCCACACACTGCAGACAGGACTGGACAGCTTTCAGCTTCCTCCCAGTGCACACATCACAGGACACATCCTGAGGTCCGGCATAGCAGCGGTCAGCAGGGGGCGCTGTGAGCCCAGTCTTCTTCAGCTGTTCTACTAAACCTGCTAATATGAGGTTTTTACCCAGGACAGGCCTGGGGCTGAAGCTCTGGCGACACTCGGGACAGCTGTAGAGCTGCTTCTCGTCCTCTTGGTCCCAGTGGTGTTGGACACAGTTCCTGCAGTAGCTGTGTCCACAGGGAATAGTCACCGGATCCTTCAGTAGATCCAAACACACGGGACACAAAAAGGCTTCTTGGTCGAGTGCTTTCTGCGCCATCTCTCCTGGATCAGAGCGACTGAGAGTTTGACTTTAACACAAAAACACTTAAGACTATGAGCAGTGGGAGGAGCCAGGCTGAGGAGGAAGTACAAAGCACTAAACAGACAACCCTTAATAAGCACACACACCTGTTTTATTAATGTTTTAAATTAGACTCTGTCAACAGTTTAAATTAATAGACACATGGTCATTTGATTTCATTTTTATTTCATATAGTTTTGTTTCAGTATTATTATCATTATTTTTATGTCAATAATGTTAGCACTTTAGTGTAACCATTATTTCCCTATTTGATTTGCGCTGACAAAGACTTTAAACTTGCTCATGTGTCAGTTTCTGTTCCATGTGGTTTGGCCCAGAGTTACTGGCATTAAACCAGGTCAAACATATGCATTTTGACAATAGAAAAATAGCAATTATATCAAAGATTTGACCTATACGCCACAAACATTAACCTTGGGGCTCTTTATAATGTTGTGAACGGAGCCTTTATTTCAAATTGATTAAGAAACAAATAAACTTTTACTTTAAAATCTCACAATGACATGTCCATATTATTTCAGCCCTTCAAGGAAACAACAACCAGCTCTGGCCCTGCAGCTTCAATTAAGACACAATTAAACACACTACAATCAGCCAGAGCCAGTGTGACCCTCTAAACACCCTCAAAATCATTTATTGATAGAAAGTCAGGGTTGACTAAGGCAGGATTGCCATAAATCAACCAATTTATGAATCTGTGAAAGGGTTTTTCTACATAGAAAACTCCTAGGAAGGATTTCCTAAAACTGTGAAAATAGTCTATTTAAATCTCGATTAATTTATTTTTTAAATTAATTTAGTGACATCTGAAAATCAAAATGAGATCCCACTTAAGTAAAGCCCACCCTGCAAAGAAATTTTGTGAAGAAAATGCAATTTCTATGAATAAAACTGATGAGTGTAAAGCAAAGGGATTTAATGGAAGGATGAGTGACAGCCTCTAATGGCATCGACAACAGAATAAATGATGCTGAAAAAAGAATTATGTCCGAAAAGACAGTGCAAATAAGACAAATAGCTGAAATAAAATGCAATTTTGAATATTTTGAAATGTAGGAAAAAGCAGCTGCAGAAAAGGAAGGAAAAAGAACATGAAAAAATAGAGAAAGAAATATGAAAAATTTAGACAAGGTTAAAGGACCATTTCAACACACACAGCTTGATTTATCTGCACTCTTCTCATTTAAAATATTTTTATAATGATTTTTGCATGTCTTAATCTGCTTTGTGATTCCAGTGTGATTTTATTCTGTCGTGTGAAGCACTTTGCCTTGAGTCATTTCCCGTGGTTTTACCTGGAAGAGGGCCATGTTCATCTCCAGCTCCGCGATGCGACGGCCCACACATCCTCGGACGCCAAACCCAAACGGGATGGACCCAAACGGGTGAGGGAGCGTGCGGCCGTCCCTGATCCAGCGCTCCGGCCGGAACTCAAACGGAGCCGGGAAAGTGTGGGGGTCATGGGAGATGGCGTAATGATGGAAGGTGAACGGGGTCTGTGGGAAAACAGGAGACAAATTATCACATCATTCTTCCAAAAACAGACAGCCGAGTGCGTCAGTGTAGAGCTGCACAATATAAGTGTCGTATATTATCTATAATTTAGTTATTAACCTGCTAACCCTGTAGTTTAGACCTTTACAAACATGTTCTGAATTACATGGAATTCTTTAATTAGTTTGGCAGTTCACGTTTCAGTCCTCTTTCAAACGTTAAAGCTCTGTATGAACTGAATCCAAAAATAATCACTAAACCAAGGCTCAAGGATCGCCTTCATTCTGACTGCTTTACATTAAAACAGCAACGAGCACAGTATGTCCTCCTCACTTCTTCCTCTATGGGCTACAGTTAATCTTTAAATATTATTTTTATACTCTGACGTGTAGGTCCATTTTCTCCACTAATTAAGCCCTATTATATTCATGACAAATATTCATAGTATAAAACAAATAAATATGAACTGTATGAATTATATCCATGACCTCACGAACCGGCCTCCTGCTGGTGTCAGAGTCAGGACTAAACATGATAAACAACAACATAACAACAACATGAACAACTGAACATTACAGGGCCATAGAATAAAAGGATGTCACCTGAAAACAAACATCAGCTTGAGGTAAAAGAAAATTGGGCCGATGGCACCAAAGTCCACCAAATCTCTGACATGGCAGTGACATAAGAACCATCTTGGACTGAGAGGACCTCACGAACCGGCCTCCTGCTGGTGCCAGAGTCAGGACTAAACATGGACCGGCCTCCTGCTGGTGCCAGAGTCAGGACTAAACATGGACCGGCCTCCTGCTGGTGCCAGAGTCAGGACTAAACATGGACCGGCCTCCTGCTGGTGCCAGAGTCAGGACTAAACATGGACCGGCCTCCTGCTGGTGCCAGAGTCAGGACTAAACATGGACCGGCCTCCAGCTGGTGCCAGAGTCAGGACTAAACATGGACCGGCCTCCTGCTGGTGCCAGAGTCAGGACTAAACATGGACTAAACATGGACCGGCCTCCTGCTGGTGCCAGAGTCAGGACTAAACACGGACCGGCCTCCCGCTGGTGCCAGAGTCAGGACTAAACACGGACCAGCCTCCCGCTGGTGCCAGAGTCAGGACTAAACTAAGGATGTGACACAGGCCTCTGCTCTGACAATGTTCAGCTCGAGGCTCAAAACAGTTCTGTTCAGATGTGTGAACGACTGAAAGATTTGATCTGCACTCTGACCTTTTAAAGTACATTTTTTTTATATTTTTTAATTTATATTTGTTTGTATTATTATTTTAATTCATCTTCTCGTATGTAAAATAACTTGTATGATTTGGGCTCTACAAAGAAAATCGCATTTCCTTTTCAATTATTAATCAGATCAAAAGGGATTACACCAACCAATTAGGTTTATTAAAGTCAATTTGCAGTGTTGACAGTGGCACAGTTGGTTAATTCACGTTGCAACCACCAGAGGGTGAATGGGTCAAGTCTCATTAAAAGAATTTATATTATACATTTATTTATAAACATTTGTGTGCGTTGCATTCGTTTCTACTTGACTTTTATTCATTTTTTCATCACATACAAATACATTCCCACCGTGCGTCTCGGGTGATATTTTGTTAATCCGTGTTTACACTTTTTATAGTTTTCGCAGTCCAATAAAAAACATTTCACCCAATTTACACTCTATTAACATAACATTATTCTCACCAAAACCATGACGTAACAGGCACGCACCGGATGAAGGAAGTCGCAACTCGAGACAGACCAGAGAGAGCGCTCCGTAACAGCCCCTACGATGGAGCCTCGCGCCGCGCTCACGCACCAGACGCAGCTCGAGCTCCTCGGACTCCTCCGGACCAGCGCCGCCCTCGTGCAGGAAAGAGAAGCCCAGCTCGAGCGCTTCGTTTACCTGCTACATAGAACTATAATAAAACCTGGAAGATGAATCCAAGATGGCCGTCCTGTTTATCCCTATGGAGAGTGCTCATTGGCGCATGACCCCAAAAAAGTTTCTTACTTCCGCATTTACTTCCTGATACGAAGGCTGACATCTTTGTTTTACTTCCTGATACGATGGCTGCCATCTTTGTTTTACTTCCTGAAACGATGGCTGCCATCTTTGTTTTACTTCCTGAAACGATGGCTGCCATCTTTGTTTTAGGACGCCACGTGACGACAATCCCCCACTTCATATAAAAACGGTAATTTCGGTGATTTTAGAAACGGTAGAAAAGAACATTTCCTTCTATTTTATTTAAATACAGATAATAATTCAGTACTGTCTGCAATTATAATGTGACATTTGAGAAAAAGGCTGGTTCCAAGAGGCTGCAGTACCTCGCACGGCCACAAATCAATCTGGGACCACAGACAGAGGGGGCGTACCTTATCCAGTTCTTTTAATACATCCATGACCTGCTACAGATGCTGGAAACCCCGCCCCGCCCGCAGCCCGTCGTGCGCGAGCAGTGGGTGAAGCCGGGCCGCACGCGCCAGTGGTGGGCCGGCTTCGAGAACGGCGTGGCGCGCGAGGAGGACTGGCTGGAGAACTTCAGGATGTGCAGAGCGTCCGTGCTTGCGCTGAGCGACGAGCTGCGGCGGCATTTGGAGCGAAAGACGACGGTCATGCGCGCGCCCATTAGCGTTCTGCAGCAGGTGGCGTGCACGCTGTTCTATTTACGCGGAGAAGGGCGGCTTTCCCAGAGCGCCGCCGCGTTTGGATTGTCCACAGCGTCGGTTTCCAACGTCGTGAGGCGGACCTGCAAAGCTATCTCCGGTCACCTCGGTGCTAAGTATGTCAGATTACCCTTTTCTGAAGCCGAAGTGGAGGAGTTGGTCACGGGGTTTGAAAAAGCGCACGGAATGCCGCAGTGTTTGGGCGCAGTGGACGCGACGCACGTTAAAATAAAGCAGCCGAGCGCGCACCAGATGGATTACTCCAACAAGAAAGGGACGTTTTCTTTGAACGTACAAGCGGTGTGTGATTACAAGTACACGTTCATGGATGTGGTTGTCAAGTGGCCGGGGAGTGTGCACGAGTCCTCCGTGTTTTTAAGCTCCAAAGTCAATGCGTATTTGAAAGCCGGGACTATTCCATTCAAGGAAAAGCGCATTTTGGATGGAGAGGACGCGGTGCCAGTTTATCTTGTAGGGGGCGCTACATACCCTCTGCTTCCGTATTTAATGAAAGATGCTCCTGACAGCGAATCCAAACGAGAAACCCGCTTTGAACGGAGCGTTTGCCGCGCCCATGAAGTGATGGAGCGCGCTTTGGGGAGACTGAAGGCCAGGTTCGGCGCGCTCAGGCGGCCCATGGACATCAACCTGAGGGATTTGCCCAACGTGATCTTTGCGTGTTTTGTTTTGCATAATTTTTGCGAGATAAACGGGGAAGACTTGGATGAGAACGAGGTGCAGAGGGCGACGCGACACGACAGAGACACGCAGCCTCCGAAAGACCCGAGCAGCGTGCGTCATGACGCAGAGGAGAGCGCGCGCCGGGTCAAGGCCATTCTGACCAAATATCTGGACTCTTAGCATCTTCCTGTGTCTGTATTTATATGTTTGAGGCATTTTAATTTAAAGCAGGGGTTTGTTCTTGTATAATTTCGCTCATTTCTCCACTTTGTTGCTTTTGGACATTTGTGATTTATGGATTTTAATTTATTGTTCTTTTAGTCAAAGTGTATATAATCCTAATGACAATTGTGTGTTGTCTTAAGGAATCGATGGGTTTCCGCGTGAAGCTGCACCTTTGCTTTAGCAATAAACAATTCAAAATAAAATGTTCCTTTTTAAGTCCTTAAAACGGCACCTATAAACAAACTTAAAACTATTAATACATTTGTTTTAAAAAGAGAAAAGCCAACAAATGATTACTACAGGCCCAAGTGTGAAGCACAAATCACAATTTGAAGTTACTTCCACATAAATTTCAGCAAATCAAATTTAATGCTTTTTAATGCCACATTTAAAGACTTTTAACGCCATAATCATCATCAAAACAAGACATTTACACTTTTATCATCTCAAACCTACTTGTAACCATTTCATTGGACAGCAGAATGACTAGAATATAATGACTACTTAACAATATTCAAAAAGCTAATTTATATGAAACTTAAACCATGGAAATGTATGTTTTGAATCCTATCTTTTACTTTTTAGATAATTTGATCTCAGCTTTTAACATCTAGATTCAATAAATCGAATACATTTGGGATAAAAACTATGAATGTAAGTAAACTATTGGACTACAGTCACTGATTGGATACAGCGGCTCTTGGAGACACAGACTTATTATGTTTATAGTTACTGTTTTGATGGAGAAAAAATCTTTTCAAAGTCTGGGAATTTAATTTAATGCTTTTTTTAATGCAGTTTAAGGCCTTATTTTTGCCAAAATTCCTTTAATGACTTTTAATGTTGTTTAATGCCTCACAGAAACCCTGTTATAGTAAAAAAAAATTGCACTTCTGTCCTTTAGGTTCAAATCATCTGAAAAAAGATCTCTTCAAAATGTAAGACATTAAAAGTACAACGTGAGCTGTGAGCATGTTTTAATTATAAAAAATAGACATTTCAAATAGAAAATTTTCACTAAATACAATACGTAATGTTCACAAACTTGCCATATCAACTTTGTGTTTTAAAATCCTTTGAACTGACAATCACATCTGTGTAATAGAATAATAAATACCACTGTTTAATAATAATATGCTTGGTTTTCTTTTAGTTTCAAGAAGATGT
Organism: Rhinogobius similis; assembly: GCA_019453435.1. Taxonomy (NCBI): domain Eukaryota; kingdom Metazoa; phylum Chordata; class Actinopteri; order Gobiiformes; family Gobiidae; genus Rhinogobius; species Rhinogobius similis. Next base: position 5,099,500 of record CM033633.1, read on the forward strand.
TGAACTTTGTCAGTTTTGTTTCATGATCACAGTTATATTAAACATAAATCAGATCAAAACATCTGTATTTTCATAATTTAGAGGTAAATTCCCGCCTTTCCTGCAGGTCAGCGCTAAAACATAGTCCGTTTTGAATGATTTGAAGATCCGTAAACTCTAAGTCCCGTCTTGTGCCGCGGGATCCTCGGGCTCCTTTTTCACCGCCAGCGTGAAGGCGTCCACGAGCCGCGGGGACCGTGCGGCGGCGCCCTGTCCGCTCCGGCCCGGGCTGCAGTGGCTCTCTGCGGCCTGCGGGGGGCGTCCTCTGCAGCTGCACTGAGTCTGGGCCAGGAGCTGCGCGTGGCTTTGGGTGATCAGGCCGATGAGGGTGTCCATGCTGGTCATCAGTCGGTCCATGCGCTCGTCCGCTCTCTGGGACTGGCTCCTCAAAAGCTCCAGCATCCCGCGTTTTATCTCCAAATCTTCCTGCACAAAGTCAGACGCCGCCCTTCGCTTCAGCGCGCTGCTCCGGCTGTGCCCGTTCACCTGGGGCTGTACGGGAGAGAAAAGGAAAAAGAAAAGTAAGCTCAGAGAAAAAAAAACAACATTCAACTTAAAGTGCGTATGACGGGTTTTCATCATTTTCTAATTTTGACTTTATTTGGTGGATCAATACCAGTTGTACATATTTAGTTTTACACCAATCAAGCAGCCGTTTGTGCAGAAAAGTTGAAAAATATGTTGACAATAACAGGAAGTAAACAGACTGACAAAGATTATGCATAATTTAGACAAAAGAAACAACTTTTTTGATCCTTTAAACCAGGGCTGTCCAAACTTTTTCCATCGAGGGCCGCTTATTCAAATATAGACCAAGCAGAGGGCCACAAATCAATCGCGAAATGTTAAAAAAAGCTGCATTTATCTGATGTTTTAAGCACCACCACATCTACATTCAGTCTCAGTGTCTTAATATCAGGTCTGTGTGGCACCAAAATGTTAGTTATTTAGGTTGGAATTGTAGAAAATCTGAAATGTGCTGTAAATAGTACTTATCAGGACAATGTGGGCCAGTTCACCAGGAAGACTAAGGGCCAAGAAAAATTGGTCTGAGGACCGCATTTGGCCCCCGGGCCTTAGGTTGGACATGCCTGCTTTAAACATTGATTCAACAAAATAAAGGCTTTCACATGTATTTTTATTTATATAATTCAAAAATCCTTAACATTAAATGAGTTTTGGCCCTGTGTACAGGATGGTTGCTGTGGTCATTTCCTAGTGTGATGTCATCATTTACAACCAGGAAGTGAAACTGAAAAACTAAAAAATTGGTAAACCGTGATCAAATTTGTAAAGCACTTTAACAAATTTTGAAATATATTTATCTTAACTGCATTTTTGTCAAACGAGTCGTCCTGCCATGGGCCCTTTAACAACGCTGGGGATGTCAAGATCGATTGACACTTACTGTATATAATACTATAATCAGGGTTTCAGCAATTCAAATTTAAAGTCCATATGACCAGTTTTCATGTTTTTGCCATAGTTTGGTGGGAGGGCATCTGCTGTAAATATTTATCATAGTTTTACATCCTTGAAGTTGCAGTTTGTGAAGAAAACTTGACAAATAAAAGTTTAATATTACAGGAAGTAGTTCTATAATGGAATCCGTCTGTGATGTCATCAATTGTTAAATTTACACCAATTGTCACTTTTTTTTTCTGACAGTTTGAACCATCATTAAAAAAATAAAGGTGTCATTAAATATTATTTATTGTCATTCATAACTACTGACTAATTTATATGGATGTTGGTCCTTGTTTACAGTGTGGTTGCTATGGTAACCTCTCACTGTGTCAATGGTTGCTGCTCCTGTTCAACCAGGAAGTAACGTTATAAACTCATTATTTAATCATGTTCACTACGTTTTTGTGAAGTAAAGTCTAACCTTGTCATAAGCACTTTAAGTAAACGTCTATTCCTCCATTTAAGAAAAGTTTTGGTTCTTTTTCCAACTGTGCGTAAATCTACAAGTGCCACTACTACTTTCTGTACTTGAGCAGGTAATAGCAATACAAATACTCTAATAATACTGCTAATACTCATCCCACTACTGCACTATAGCGTGTTAAAGTGCACATACCTGCATCTGCGGTGTCGTTGTCGTCTGTTTCGTCCTGGTGAACGTGGACGGAGAGGCCGGTGCGCGCTCGGAACACGGAGACGGAGAGCGACTCGTGGATGCAGACGTGTTCTCCGGAGCCTCCGCTTTCTCGAAATCCGGGGCCTCCTCCGTAAGATCCGCGGATTCCAGCCCGGTTTCGAGAGCGGGGGTCTGGGGCAGCCTCGGGGCGAACACGTCGGTGAGTGAACCTCCCCAAATCCGGTCACAAACTTCGTAAAAGAGCAACACGACGCGCCCGTGGCCACTGCGCCTCCCCGACTCCACGGCCTTTCTGTACTTGCCTCGTATCGATTTTAACTTCGCTGTGAGTTGCGATTTGGTGATTTCGTCGTTTGTCCGCGGGAAGTCTGCGCACGTCTCCTTTTGGCGCAGCTCGTCCAGAAAATTGACCCAAATGTCGGCGTATTTGGACGCGCAAGTTTCCCAGTCGCGTTTCTCCTTCAGTTTGTACATTTTGTAGTTTAAAGTCATCTGTAAAAGCAGGCCCACTTCCTCGTCGGTCCAAACGCAAGATTCGGCTCGGAACCCACCCCTGTCCGCCGCTGTTTTTCTCGTTTTCATGGTTTGTGTGGGATGTTTACGCACGGAGACAGTGTGGAGCTAAAAGGAAGCGATCCTTGGAGACGCGTGAGAATGACGCAGTGCCGCCTAAAGGCCTGGCGACTAAAGGGAAATATTACAGGCCTGCATCCTGGACTGCTGGACATTTTACTGTTCTGTCTTCTATGTTGATGATGTGTTTTTTGTTTTTTACTTTTTTATATTTATATTTAATTTGTTTATTTATCTTTATTGATGTGTTTTCCCCTTATGTGTATGGAGCTTATGTCGTTTGCAGTAAAAATAGAGCCACAGAAGAAAATATAAATATATTAGACAGACAGACAATTAGTGAGAGAAGGAGAGAGAGAAACAGAGAGAGAAAGAAAAACAGAGCGAGAGAAATAGGGAAAGAGAGAGAGAGAGAGAGAGACAAAGGAAAAGAGAGAGAGACAGACAGTCAAAGTGAAAGACAACGCGAGAGTGAAAGAGAGAGATACAGACAGAGAGAGAAGGAGAGAGAGAGGAAAACAGAGAGAGAGAGACAGAAAGAGAGAGCGAGAAGGAGAGACAGAGAGAGGGAGAGAGAGGGAGACCGGCAGAAACAGAGAGAGACAAATAGAGCGGGAGAAACGGGGAGAGTACAGAGAGAGAGACAGACAGAAAGAGAGAGCGAGAAGGAGAGACAGAGAGATAGACAGACAGAAAGACAGCAAGAATGAGAGAGAAGGAGAGACAGAGAGAGACAGGCAGACAGAGAAAGAGAGCGAGAAGAAGAGAGAGAGGAAAACACAGAGAGAGAGAGAGAAGGGGAGAGAGAGGGAGACAGGCAGAAAGAGAGCGAGACAAACAGAGCGAGAGAAAGAGAGGAGAGACAGAGAGATAGAGACAGAGAGAGAGAGAGAGAGCGAGAAGGAGAGAGAGAGAGAAGGGGAGAGAGAGGGAGACAAACAGAGCAAGAGAAAGAGAGAGAGAAGGAGAGACAGAGAGAGAGACAGAGAGAGACAGAGAGAGAGAGAGGGAGAGAGACAGAGAGAGAGAGAAGGAGAGATAGAGACAGACAAAGAGAGAGAGAGGGAGACAGGCAGAAAGAGAGAGAGACAAACAGAGCGAGAGAGAAGGAGAGACAGAGAGACAGAGAAAGAGAGCGAGAAGGAGAGAGAGGAAAACACAGAGAGAGAGAGAAGGGGAGAGAGAGGGAGACAAACAGAGCAAGAGAAAGAGAGAGAGAGAGAGAGAGAAGGAGAGACAGAGAGATAGAGACAGACAAAGAGAGAGAGAGGGAGACAGGCAGAAAGAGAGAGAGACAAACAGAGCGAGAGCAAGAGAAGGAGAGAGAGAGAGAGAAAAGAGACAGCAAGAGAGACAAACAGAGCGAGAGAAACAGGGAGAGAGAGAAAGCCATACAGACAGAAAGAAAGAGAGAGGGAGAGAAAGGGAGAGCGAGAAGGAGAGACAGAGAGAGAGAGAGAGAAAAGAGACAGCAAGAGAGAAATCTAACCTTTCAAGATGACATTTATTGAAGATTAAATGCCAGTACGTTCACACATCGTTCAAACTACACTCTCCATCGTCAAATATTTGAACAAATCTGAGACATGAACTAGTCCCTCGTTCTTTCTGTTTGAGCAGGAGGATCTGGAGTCACCCACACAAACACACACAAACACACGACACACTGCTCACCACACAATCATATACAAAAATACCATTATGATACGATACATCACTATTTTTTAAAGAACCAAATGCATTTTAACAACAGTATGTCTTTGTTAATCCACAACCTGCCCAAACTTAAAATGATATGCACTCATTTTAATAAACAAAACAGTGAATATGTCAAACGTTTTGCACAAACAAGTTTCCTTTCTTTAAATAAGCAACAAAATTGAAGAGCAGGCGCAAAATAATATGGTAAATTACACCAAACATCATCCCTGTTTATTTATTGACACAGCAGACGTCGACAGTCAGGGGCGGACATAGAACTTTGGGGCCCCAAGGCAAAATGAAGTACAGGTCCCTCCTCATCAAGTGCGACTATATAACGTTTCTAATGTTTTAAAATTGTTTTTAAATGTCTAAATGGCCCTGTCTGAGTGAGCTGCTCTGCCCGTCTGCTCCGGCTCCAGAGATGAGCTCCACAAATCTGCTCCTTTTAAACGTCCCAAGAACTCAAAACTCGAAGAGACCGAGCTTTTTCTGCGGCTGCTCCCAAGCTAGAGAAAAGTCTGCCGCTAAATATTAGAACGGCACAGTCTCTTGACATTTTTAAATCTTTTCTAGAGACTCAGCTGCTTGCACTGGCCTTTAATAGAAGCTGAGCATTATTTTCATTATTGCTTGTATTGTTTTATCCTTGTTTCTACCTCACCTGCGAAGCACTTTGGGCACCACTTGTCGTTGTAAATGTGCCATGGAAATAAACTTGAACTAATGTTTCTCCTAAAGTGTCTTTGAAGGAAGCTTTTGGTTTATGTTGTTTCTGTTTTTTTAAGTGTGGGGTCCAGTCAGGTTCATAAGTTCAAATTCATATATTGAGATAGTTCTAAACAGCTTTAAAAACAGGGGGATTTGGAGGTCCTTCCCCAAAAGAATATTTAAGAAATCCGACCAAATTTCCCGTATGTTGGAGCATTTTAACGCATGCACCAGTGAAGGGCTATCTATGTGGGGCCCCTTCAGATTGGGGCCTATGTTGCCTATTGGTAAATCCGTCACTGCATTTAGTATCATGATATACTGATATTTCAACGCACTCCTAATCTGGAAATAATCTTCTGTCACGTGTGTCTCTCAAATGCAAAAAAAAATCTCTCCTCTGCCATTCAGAACCTCATCTTTAGCTTCTTTTACCTTAGATTTACAGAGTTTTCAGCACATTTTGATGTTTCTCAGCTCTCAGTTTGGTTTTGTATTCCCAAAGAGTAAAAACAGGCGGATCTCTGATTGGCTAATACGCCTGTCAATCACACCCATCACAATTCCTTTCTTATGCATTTGAATCTTTAATTTAAAGGGCCTATGGCAGGTTGGACGACTCATTTGACAAAAATGCAGTTAAGATAAATATATTTCAAATTGTGTTTGAAAAATTCACAAATTTCATTGCTGTTTAACATTTTTTTTGTTTTTTTGTCTTTACTTCCTGGTTGTAAATGATGACATCACACTAGGAAATTACCATAGCAATCATCCTGTACAGTGGGCCAAAACTCCTCGGATGTCACAGATTTGTTTATTTTACAAAAAGACATTTTTATTTTGTTGAATTCATGTAAAAAGCTTTCAAAAAGTAATATATTTTGCGTAACCTTTGTCTCCCCAGTGTGATGTCATCAATTTGTTTACTTCCTATAATTTTGAACAGATTTTTCAACTTTTCTCCACAAATAGCTGCTTGATTGGTGTAAAACTATAATTTATATTTACAACAGGCATTAATACACCGCATAAAGTCAAAATTAGAAAATATGAAAAGCTGTCATACACACTTTAAACTACTTTTAGACACTCAAGCACTGGTATTTTCTAACTATATGTTGAAGAAAGAGTTACATTATTGAATTTTAGATGGAGAGCGCCTTGCCTATTCTGCTTTAAATCAAATTTGCGGATAAAAGGCCTTCTTCTCTATCATTTCCTTATTTTTCTCATAATCTTTCTCTCCCTCAATCAGAGAATCGTGAACTTTCTGCCACGATTCGACCTCTGAGCCCCACAGAGCAGTTCTGGCTCTGATCCACCGTGACAGCTCCGTCTCGGTGACATGGAGCCAAGCATCAGCATCTTGGTAAAGAAAGTATCCGTCTGCACCCATGAAAAGTACATTCAACAAACTGTTAAAGATTCTGCACATCTTAACCACACGCAGGCCACCTATCTCTATTCGGCTTATTGCGACTTCTCCTTGCTCTACGTGATATACAGCATCGGGACTCAACATCTTATTTGTTAGGTGTTCATAAATCCTACTTCCAAAGCCAGTTACGTCATTTGCCAATACAGCACCTCCATAACCAGCTTCCAATACTTCTTTCAGAACATTTTCGCTCAGTCCTTCAAAGTGCTGCTGGATTACATCATTCAAAAAGACCTGCAGCTTTTTCATCAGGCTGACACACTGATTGAACGCCTCTTTTGCTATCTGACTCTCTTTGTTGTTGACCCCATGCTCCACCGATGTTGTCACAGTGCTCTGGATTCCACTAATTACTCCCAATCCCATTGCAGCCAAATCAAGGCCCAAGGACAGACCGCCTGTGGGCAGAGCTAAAGCGAAACCAGCGATGGTCAAAATCCCCGCACCGATCCCTTCTGCGCTGCTGACCACACCTGATATTCTGGACCCTTTGTACAAACTGTCCAGCTGACGTGCACAATCTTCTAATTCTCTCAGTAACTGCTCAATCTGAGGCTTCAGCTCACAGAACGTCTCCCTGAAGCGCTGAGATCGGCCCTGGAAAACGACCGCCATCTTGAAGGCCTGGTCGGTCCTGAGTGCGCTGAGCGTGCGGATTTGGGAGAGCATTTTCTCAATGTCCTCCTCAGATAAGTCGTGTAGATCGATCTGAGGCTGGACCTGGTTGAAGATGTTGGGAATTCTGCTTTTCCATTCGTCAAAAACGATCCTCGTCATCACAATGTAATTCTGGAGTTTGTTCTGGTAAACGTCGGTGTTGAGAGGGTCGGGGTGGAAGAATTTATCGTTGTCCTGTTTGAATAAGAGCAGAAGAGCAGTGACGATCTGTGCCTTCCAGATGTGCATGCGTACCGTCTTCAGGTCCATGTCTGGGTTCGGATTCTTCTCGAACACATGAAGAGAGGTGACTGCGAGCCTCTCCAAAGCCTCCAGAGGGCGCTGCAGGTCCTTCAGTCCACTCAGCGTCTTCTCCAGAACTGCACCCAGCTGCTTTTCCGATTCTCCGGCTTCGGCCAGAGCCTGTACCTCCGCCTCTCTGGCCTCAATCCACTGGTCACTGCTCTCACTGAAGGCCTGGACGGTGCCTATGTCGTCGCACGTGTCGGAGATGTACTGCTGCAGCGTCTCCTTCAGGCTTTCTCTCGCAGAAGTCATGGTTTTCTTTAGTCTTTACAGCCCGGTCTAAGCTCCTGCTCTGTCCTGCTGCTTTTGCTGATTCACTTTCCTCTTCAGAGCGAGAGAGAGAGAAGCAGACAGCCGTAAGAGCGAAAGTGAAAGTAAATGTACTGATTTATGACTCATTGCCAGTAAAGAGACAGGCCTGCTTTTAGTGTATGTCTGAGTTCTAGAATTTGCTGAGGTCTCATTGCTGTGGTGAGAGTCGAGGTTATTTGCATTCATTTGCTCTCATCTCATAAAATTGGGATCGTGATGTCACCAATAATTAAATAAATGACTCTGCTCTTTAACAGTTTAATAGAGTTAGATTTGTTGTTGCTAGCCTGCCAAAAAGCTAATGTTAAAGTGCGTATGACAGGTTTGAACAGTTTTCTAATTTTGATTTTATTTGGTGTATTAATACCTATTATAAATTTAAAAAAATATATAGTTTTACACAAATCAAGTAGTGGTTTGTGGAGAAAAATCTGTTGAAAACTACAGGAAGTAAAAAAATGTACCCAAAATAAACAACTTTTTTGACCCTTAGAACATTACTTCAACAAAATAAAGGTGCTCACGTGTATTTTGATTTGTCAGATGTAAAAATCTGTGAGATTCGCTGAGTTTTAGCCCAGTGTGCAGAGTAATTTCCTAGTGATGTCATCATTTACAAACAGAAAGTGATATTATAAAAAAATACCAAAAATGGCTAAATCTGGATAAAATGTATATATATATATTTATCTTACCCGTATTTTATTTCCATGACAGATGCACTTTAAACCTGTTTTGGGCAAACATCTTATCATACTTTGCTACCTAACATTACATTGGTAATTAATTCATCAGTGGGTCTTCCTTGCGCAAATGTGTTGCTCTTATGATGTAAATGACAAATAGTAAATCTAGGGCTGGGCTGTTTGTGTCTTTAATGCAGCTGTCTGTTCAAACACACTTTTTCTCCTGTTGTTTAGCCTCTGAAGCCTCTGAGCAGATGACTTTATTTACCTCTTAAAGACCAGGGCTGCACAATTAAATGTAATAGACAAAAAAATGAATAAATACATTTTAAAAATCGCAATTTTAATGGATGCAATGGATGCAATAAGCAAATCACAAAGGGTCATTTCTTCCACAAACAACAAATGTCTTGCTTTGATTTGAATAAAAACTGCTAACCCTGTAGTTTGGATTTGTACAAACATGTTCAGAAACAAGAGACAAAAGCGATGAAAATGTGTTCAAAAGCGTCAAAAATGTGCCTACCAACAATAAAACGCGACTAAAAGCAACAAAAATGCAACTAAAAATGACAAAGACGTGTGAAATATGACAAACACAACTGAACATGTGACAAAAACACTAAAGCAACAAATGTGTGTTTAAAATGTGAATTTGAACTGAATTGTATTATTAAAACATAAATTGCAAGTTTAATCGTAATCACACTGGGCAGAAAAATCACAATTAGATATTTTTCCTAAATTATGCAGCTCTATTAAAGGCAATAGAAAAATATAAAGTGAACATGAATCGAGATAAAATCGAAATCATGATTTGGTCCCAAGAAAATCATGATAATGTTTTTGCCGTATCACCCAGCCCTAATAAATACTCTTACCTAATCTTAACTAATCTAGACATTCATTTTTTGAGTGGCAAAATCTAAATTGTGAAAAAGCTGCTAAAGTCTAATAACAAACATAAAAGTCCACAACTCTGGTTAATATTTTAGTTTGTACCTGACAAAAAGAAAACCAAGAAAACCAGATAAGCAACATCACATTTATCACTGACACAGACTTTGGAATCACACAGTTTCATTCATTGCCTTTCTCTTCTTAAAATAATATGTTTCTGAGTTTCTGAGTTCTAAGTGTTGAGGAAATTAATTGTTTTGAGGCAGTAAAAATGTTCTTTATCCCTCCTGCCGTTAGCAACATAACACAGCAAGATCGAGGAACTACTTTCAGTCGATATTTTACAGTTCAAAGGAAAAATATTCTGCATTTTTCATATTGCTGTTAGCCTTTAAACATGCTCTTGAGTACCTTAAATTTGCCATCTCATGTAAAAAAAAAAAAAAGGTTTCCAATTCATTCTGTGACCTGTGCTATCAGTCACTATGAAATGACACTTACTGAGTGCATCCAGCCAGCAGATGGCGCCAGCGCTACATACAGTCTAGTGAAGTTAGCCAAAAGACATCATTGTGCGGATTTGCTGCAGCAGTTATCGTGTTTAGAGGCAGAAATGCTCTAAAATGAGTGCATATCATTTTAAGTTTGGGCAGGTTGTGGATTAACAAAGAAATACTCTTGTTAAAATGCATTTGGTTCTTTGAAAAACAGTGATGTATTGTGTATCATAATGGCATTTGTGCATGTATCTTAATATGATTGTGTGGTGAGCAGTGTGTCGTGTGTTTGTGTGGGTGACTCCAGATCCTCCTTTGCTCAAACAGAAAGAACGAGGGACTGGTTCATGTGTCACATTTGTTCAAATATTTGATGATGGAGAGAGTAGTTTGAACGATGTGTGATGAGTTCAGCGATGATTTAAGGACTTAAAACAGTGGAAGATTCTCAGATAAATGACGTAGATGATCTGAAAATATGTCTGAAAAGCCAGAAAGTTCAGCAGGAAGTGTGTTTGACGCTCGGAGGGAGAGGATTTTCTGATAAATATTCCTCAAAACAGCGTGAATGCAGATGAATGCTACTTCAGGGGTTTTTGATGACAGAACATTGTTAGAACAGTGTGTAAAGCTCACAAAAGTCACTGTAGCAGAATGTGTGTCCTTTAAAGTTTGAGCGAAACAAAATCTCCACGGACAAACAATAGGCCAAAGAAAAGCAAATAAACACATCTTATTCGTTGTCCTGCCTGTACTTCTACCATTTAGTCAGAATGTAGCATTTTTTTTAAATAAAAGAATGTCTCTGCTTAAACTCTATATGACAAAAAAATGAATAGAGGTAATTACAAGAAAAGTAATAATCATGAAAAAAATTAAGAAAGAAAGAATAAAAGGATGAACCAGCTATATGTTAAATGACAGGCAAATAATGAATTAATAAATAGGTTATATGTTGGGAAGAGAAGACTGGTGTTGCTTTTTGTAATTATTTGTTATTAATTGTTATTGTAATTTGTCTTAATGTTTTTTTTTTTTGTTTTTTTTTGTTGCTTTTCGTTCTCTTTCTGTTGTCTTATTCTGTCTTATTCTTATTCTGCCCCGCCACTTTTGCACTTTTGTTGTAAACGCACTTCCGTTTGACGAGAACGCCGTTAAAGCTAATGACGAACGAGGGAAAAGTCTCGCCGCTAAAATGTTACATAAAGTAGATTGATTTGTGTAAAATGTTTAATGAACACGAGCAACAACAAGTCACAACGCAACGATTTCCTGGTCAGTCTGAAAACGTCTTTTTAGTCGAGTAGAACTTATTTTCTGTTGAGCTCGTCTGCTCCATGTAAACTACAACGGAAACAAGACGGCGGCGCGTACGACAACTTCTGGAATAAGATGAATATGACATCTTTAAAAATCAGTATTATTACAGATGACCTTGTTTAGTCGTGGCTTAACTTTACATCACCGTTTAATCACATTTCACTAAAACTTCTGACATAACTGTATTCAAGATTTAGCTAAAAACGGTTTGTTTATAATAAAAAAAAGTCTCGCCATGTAACATTTTACTTCCTGCTGGAACATGGGACAAGGTTTGCAGACAAAAACATTCTAAATTTCACAACGGAGGCAAGATAATGATAAACTCTTTGCATTTTTGATGACGGAAAAAGCCAGATTTGTAGGTTTTACTGGACAAATACTGACAGAAATGTTGAGCCCACATTCATGTTTCCTTTTATCTACAGATATAGTACATGCTTTAAGATAAATTATAGTTTTTGTGAAGCCCAAATACTATTTAAAGCTAGAAAGTAGTATCACTATTCTTTCTTTGTAATAGAAAAGCAAACTATCTGGCATTTCTACCTTGGAAATTCTAATTCGGTGCCTTTTCCCCCCACACGACGACACAAAGCCATTAGTATTTAGATGTGATGTAAACTGATTATTAAAAATATATTACTCTGCTTCATTTTTCCTCCATTCTGGAATAAAAATTTTGTATTAAAATCTTACCTTCTTTGGAAAATAGTATCCACCGATGACGACATCTTTCTCTGAGAAGATTCTTGCGTTCAGGGGAACAACTGGATACATCCTGAAAATACACAAAATGAAACAGACTTCGCATAATTATAAATATTAACACAAAATCCACATAGTATTTCCCTGATCAGATATGTGTAATATGTCCTAGTATTTGGGACAGAAAAAGCCACATGAAAACAGATGGATTTATGACTTTATTGATGATTCCAAAGTTCCAGTGTTAAGATTATGTTTATATTCACCATTTTATATCCAGTGTTAATCATTCTGTGACGCTGAGCTACTTTTACAATCAGGATTCAAAGTACAATTTTACAGAAAGAAAAACAAATTGATTGTAAATGATGTAGCTTAAGATGATATCAGAAAAAAAAAAAATCACATTTTATTTTTACTTTGTGACAGAGCAAAGAGTTAAATACAGTTACATCACACGAGGAACAACATTTGAATTGAAAGAAAGTTCAAATGAAGTGAGTTGAAAACAGTGTCTGATGTAAAATATGTAGAGAATATATGAGTTTAGTTTTGCAGTAATAGTTTGAACAGTAATAGTTTGTGTTGTTGCAGGTGAGTTCAACAAAAGGTCGTCTGTACCACATTCTAACTCAATATTGGGTCAAATGATTTAACAAGTCTTTTATACATACTTACACAAAGATTTCACGAAAATACTATCATTTAAAACTCAATTATATACAATTAATCAAACCTTTTTTTAATGATTCTGAAAAGTCTTTTTACTATCAATAATTGTTCAAATGATTATCTAGTTTTGATAATAATTTTCGAATCGATCAGTTTGTATTGAGTTTTTTGACAAGTATCTTTTAAACTTTTATTCGTAAGAACATATTTCATCCTGAAATGTGGAAAACAGAGATGTTAATTTAGTTTAGCAAAATGTGCAGTTGTATCAGTGTAAATCCTGACTCCAGCGTTGAGCGTCTCAGTGAAAGTCGTCTGGACTCTGTGCAGGAGGCTCATGGTTCTTTCAGAGACGCTGTAAAACGCCAAAACCCCTGCACTGTGGTCCAGGTAAACCCCGATTCTGGACGAGACCGGACCTGAGACCTGGGACTGGACTGAGTTAAACCAAAATGAAGGACTGGTTTTGTCACAGTATAAGGCCCAGGATTTATCATTGTATCCAAATAAACATTCAATAGAGTTTCCTTTTCTCTGAATATCTCTGGATGAAACTGCTATATAAACATACACCCCGCTCCACTCCACCTCCCAGTAACAGCGGCCCGTCAGACTCTCTCTGCTCAGGACCTGACATTTGTGACTGAATCTGTCTGGATGATCAGGATAACTCTGATGTTTTCTCATAAATGTCGCTCTTCTGTTTCCATCAGACAGAGACAGTCTGGTGTGAGCTGTGTTTGGGTCCAGAGTGATGTCTGTAGAATATTGTAAGAAGTCGTCTCTGGTCCTGGGTTCAGCTGGTGACAGTAAAACATCGACTGGACTCAGAGCCAGTGAGACGTTGGTCAGACCCTCCTCCAGAGTGAGCTGGAGTTTGTCCCTGAGCGCTGACACAGCTCTGGTCACTTCCTCAAAGTGGCTCCGGGGCCCTGTCTGAATCCTGGCTGGCTCTGTGCTCTGTGTGTCTGTGGACAGTGAAGCGTAGAGCTGTAGAAACTGGTTGTGGTCGGGGCTGAGGGACAGTGTGTCCAGCTCAGAGATGCTCCTCTTCAGCTCAGTCACGTCCCGCTGCAGTTGGTCCTGGAGCTCTTGGACTCGGCTCAGTTGGGTCTGCTCCTGGGAGCGGATCTGCTGCTCCACTTCAGAGCGTCTTTTCTCCAGGAGAAGGGCCATCTCTCTGAAGCTGTCCCCGCTGCGCTGCACTGCTGTCTGGGCAGAGCGGCTGATGTCCTGGGCCTCCTGTTTGAGCCTCTTCAGGTCTGTCTCTTTGTCCTGGAGGCTCTGGACCAGCAGGGCCTTCCTGTCCGGCAGCTCTGCCTGTCTCTGGGCCCTCTCTGCTGCAGCCGACACTATGTCGTGGCCCTTGTGCTGGTCCACAGAGCAGAGAGCAGATGATCTGCTGGTCGCTGCGGCAGAACATCTTCTTCACTTCGTCGTGTTGAGAGCAGATGTTTTCCTGGAGCTTGTGGGACGGCGCCACCAGCTGGTGTTTCTGTAACGCTGCAGCATCATAATGAGGCTGGAGGTGGCTCTCACAGTACGAAGCCACACACTGCAGACAGGACTGGACAGCTTTCAGCTTCCTCCCAGTGCACACATCACAGGACACATCCTGAGGTCCGGCATAGCAGCGGTCAGCAGGGGGCGCTGTGAACCCAGTCTTCAGCTGTTCTACTAAACCTGCTAACATGATGTGTTTGATGAGGACAGGCCTGGGGCTGAAGCTCTGGCGACACTCGGGACAGCTGTAGAGCTGCTTCTCGTCCTCTTGGTCCCAGTGGTGTTGGACACAGTTCCTGCAGTAGCTGTGTCCACAGGGAATAGTCACCGGATCCTTCAGTAGATCCAAACACACGGGACACAAAAAGGCTTCTTGGTCCAGTGCTTTCTGCGCAATCTCTCCTGGATGAGAGCGACTGAGAGTTTGACTTTGACGTAAATGAAACTTAAGAGTGAGTGAGAGCAGTGGGAGGAGCCAGGCTGCACCACAGCTCTGTGTAGATCTGAGGAGGAAGCAGGAAGCACCGAGCTGCAGCGCTTTAAAGGCACAGACACAGGTTTGATTAGAGTTTAGACTCTGTCCACAGTTTAAAGTCAGAGACACGTGGTCATTGGGCACAAATAAAACATGACAAAGAGAATAAAAGAGGCTCCAAAGTCTAAAGGATCAGTGCAGTTCCACAGAGCTTTGGTGTGAGGAGACATTATTTAACATTTGTATTAGTTTTGTCCTGGTTTAGTCTCAGCCTAAACCATTTTTGCACTGAGGTCTGCACATTTCAAATATAATTCTAATCACACTTTTTATTTTGAAAATGCTCATATATTTCAGCCCTTCAAGGAAACAAAACAAGCAGGAAATAAAGTCTGGTGTGCTGTGTGTCAGGTGTAACAGTCAGGTGAGGACAGGGCCTTTGAATGAGAGCCTGACAGACCGGCAGGACCACAATCTGATCCAAACTCAACAAGAGAAATGAGCTGCTGTTTGTCTGCACTTTTACTCATTTGGTTTCAGTAAAAACTTGGTCCAAACGTGGCACAGATCACTGCTCTTTTATGGATTATTAGATTCACAATTTTACTTATTTTACACTAATATTGTCGACTTTTAGACAGGTTTTGTCAACTGTTACACTCAAAAGTAAAGAGAGAAAAGGAAAATGTTCAATTTCCATGCAAAAATAGCAATTTTTAAGATAAATTTAAAATGCATAGTTCATAATTAAGTTTGTCTGCACGTATATTTACATTTTAGATCAGTTCAAGCTGTGGTGGACTCATTGAGGAGTTTCAACACATTTGCATTTTACATACATATATAAAAATGAAGTATATAACTAAAACTATTTAAAAAGAAACATAACCCTTAGTGTGATCTCCCAAACAGGTTTATAAAGTGACATTTTCTGCACTTTTGCGGTTCATTTCATGGTCTGTTCACGTTTCCTGTAAAACATTTGTACCACATCCTGTTGCTTTGTTAAAATACTTTCTTAACATTGTCTCCAAGATAATGCAACATACTGGTGTGTAATATAACATCAACAAGATATTATAAAGTTAAGATAAAGATTGTTATAAACTTCAGTTTAAAATAGAACAGGATTTTAAATAAAAACACAGACTTGTTGGATAAAAGTTGAAATATCTGGACACTGTATTTACTTACATTTTACACTGGATACTTTATACTTTATCACTTCATTTGAAAGCAGGAATCTGTACTTTCCACTGCACTACATTTTTAACTTCACTGAAAAGTTAAAGTATTTTTCTTCCGGTTTTAGACCTGCAGAAATGTCTGACAGTTTATTTTTAGCACGTTTATTGTGACATCTTACCTACATTTTTAAGAGTTTAAAGTCCCGGCGTTGAACAAACACAATTACACTTTATAGATGACCAGGAAAGTCACTTCTGATGAAAAATTATCTTTATCAATATCAATATTTGACGCTTTAATACGTCTAAAAAGTGTTCAATCTTGTCTTTTCATGTAAAGTGTCTTGAGTGTCTTAAAAATCATTATACAAGTCTGATAAATTATTATTATTTAAAAGTCAGTTGTAATAGTCGTCATAGTCAAAATCTGTGGTTTACTTTTAATTTTTACTCTTAAAGTACATTTTTGAAGTTGTAATTTAATATTCTTGAGTGAAGTGTTGAATGAAATTGTCAACAAACTCAAAACTATGAAAAACCTCTCAAATGTAGATTATTATTTTGAATCTACCACATGAAATCTTTTATATTTATTATTCTTTTAAACACCAGCACACACAGACTTCCTCGTCCTCCCACAGTCTCTGCTCCTCGCTGAACGTGTCGTCTGGAGAAGATCCAGAGATTTAGTCAGAATAAGTCACACACATAATCTGTCGGCTTTTACGGAGGCTAAACAGGGCCAGATTTAAAGACTCAAACACTGTTGTGTTCTAGAAATGCTCTTTATTTGTCAAATGTGCAGACAAATGCAGAGGAGAACGACAAAAACACTTCTGTGCAGGTTCTTGTAGCAGTTATAATAGTGTGTGTTCACCGTCTAGATTGTGTTATTTTAGCATTTAGAAAAAGTAAAAGTTGGGCAAAGTAAAGTAATTACATTTTAATTATGGAAACAAATCACATTAACTATTCAAATGTTTGGTTTACTTAATGTTTCCTTCAAGAGGATTCACGTGCAAATGATACTTAAGAGTGAGCGAGAGAAGTGGGAGGAGCCAGACAGGTCTAACAGGTTTGAGAGCCAAGACTAATTCAGTTTGGGTGTTTAGTGCACTTTAGTTTTCTTGCATGTAAATGTAGTAAGTTGTGCTTTTGGACAATTGAGACTTGTGCAGCTCTCAGTCATCTTTATTATTTCAAATATAATTAATTGCAATAAGAGGCCTCAATTGCAAGTAAGGACAGGTTCTAAAATAAAATCTGTAAATTACATTAGTATTTCTAACTTTCCACCCCTGCTTGTGAATGGAGAATAGTCCTCAAAATGTCCTCTATTCACGTTATTCAGGAAGTTGCAACGTGAACCACCTTCTTCTACAGAAATAAAAAGTGTATCCCTCTGCATTTCAGAAAACTCTCAAATCTGGATTATGGTGATATTATATATATGCATTCAACGGAAACAGTCTTACAACCGCTGAACTCCCTTTATCACTCTGCATTAAGTTTCATTACAGGAGGAGGATACAGAACTCACCACTGAGATTTATATTCTAAAGTCAGATGGAAATCATTAGCTTCATGAAGAGAACAACACTGCATTTTGTTTATTTATAAAACTCTGACTGGTACTTGGCCGAATTATTTAACATGTTTGCTGAACATCAGATCAGGAGTTCATAGCTTGAGATCTCAGGACATTTGTATATTAGAGTCACACCAGATCATAGAACTATAATAAAACCTGGAAGATGAACTCAAAATGGCCGCCCTGTTTATCCCTGTGGCCTGAGCTCATTGGCGCATGACCCCCAAAAAAATTCTTACTTCCGCATTTACTTCCTGATACGGAGGCGGCCATCTTTGCTTTACTTCCCGATACGGAGGCTGCCATCTTTGTTTTACTTCCTGATACGGAGGCGGCCATCTTTGCTTTAGGGCGCCACATGACCACAATCCCCCATGATGCTTTGAGAGACGTGAACGACCAGCAGCTGCAAGTTTTTGTGTTAGCGTTAGCTTGTGTGATTGTAATTGTGTTCTTCATGTTAGACACACGTGAAGCGTCTGAAATGAAATAAAATACAACTTACAGGTGTCTCTAGTCGAGCCTTTTCCACGAGCTTCTGTTTGTATCGTCCGACGCTCGTTCACGTGACTCACACATGTTTGTGTGACGTCACTTCATATAAAAACGGTAATTTCTGTGATTTTAGAAACGGTAGAAAAGAACATTTCCTTCTATTTTATTTAAATACCAATAATAATTAAGTACTGTCTGCAATTATAATGTGAAATTTTAGAAAAAGGCTGGTTCCAAGAGGCTGCAGTACCTCACACGACCACTAATCAATCTGGGACACAGACAGAGGGGGCGTGCCTTATCCAGTTCATTTAATACATCCATGCACCAGATCAACACAGAAATGGGGAAAAAAGCCTTCAGAAACGTTGTGCTTTGTTCCAAAGGCTGGGGGCAAAGACTTTTTAAATGAAATGAGTCGATACCTTTAAATGAATTCAAAGCATTGATCAAAGAGCTCTTGCTTTGTATGATTTATTCCATATTATTTGTTTAAATGTGGTTGTATGTCATTGTTATTATGGATCTTATCGATGTTTTATAACTGTCTTATTCCTTTGTATCTTTGCATTTTGACAGGGTACTCATGAAAAGATTTTAGTCTTTCCTGTATAAATAAATGATTTAAAAAAAATGTATCTGTGGCCCTTTCAAGCTGCCTAGAAAAAGCATACATTGTTGACTTGTTGGTGAGCATAAACATTGAATATTTACCCCCAAACAACCTACATTATTACATGTTTTAGAGGCGAGACCTTTCTCTATGTCTCCATGTTGAAATAAATGCAAATCCCTCTCAACCTGTGAAACCCTGCCTTCTGTTCTTGTCCTAACAGTGGAATCATTTACCATAATATTTCTATAATAACTCGTTTACCGTAGTGTTTCTTTAATGGTGGCCTTCAGGTAGGGCATCCGGGTGACCTCCTCTGCAGACGGCTCCGCGGGGCTCTGCGACACCTCTCTGTGGAGTCTGCTCTGGATCTCGGGGTTCAGCGAGAGCAGGTGCAGCGCCCACGTCAGCGTGTTCGACGTCTGGGAAGAAAATCACAAAAACGGGATTCGAGTTTGAGTTTCTAGAAAGGACTGCGCTCACGTCACAGCTTTCTAGAACCGCTTCAGTGTAAAATTAAAGGGCCCATGACAGGTTGGACCACTCATTTACCTAAAATGTAGTTAAGATAAATATATTTCAAGTTTTGCTAAAATTCTTTACAAATGTTATCCCGGTTTAGCAGTTTTATACGTTTTAATTTCACTTCCTGGTTGTAAATAATGACATCACACTGGGAAATTACCATAGCAACCGCACTGTACTGGGCTAAAACTCATCTAATGTCATCAATTCTTTTACCTGACAAATAAAAATATATTTGAACTTATTTATTTAGTTGAATTAATGTTTAAATGGTCAAAAAAGTAGTTTGTTTTGTGTAAATCGTGTATAAAGTTTGTCTCCCTAGTAAATAATGACATCACACTAGGAAATTACCATAGCAACCACTCTGTAAACTGGGCTAAAACTCATCTAATGTCATCACTTCTTTTACCTGACAAATAAAAATATATTTGAACTTATTTATTTAGTTGAATTAATGTTTAAATGGTCAAAAAAGTAGTTTATTTTGTGTAAATCGTGTATAAAGTTTGTCTCCCTAGTAAATAATGACATCACACTGGGAAATTACCATAGCAACCACTCTGTAAACTGGGCTAAAACTCATCTAATGTCATCAATTCTTTTACCTGACAAATAAAAAAATATTTGAACTTATTTATTTAGTTGAATTAATGTTTAAATGGTCAAAAAAGTAGTTTATTTTGTGTAAATCGTGTATAAAGTTTGTCTCCCTAGTAAATAATGACATCACACTGGGAAATTACCATAGCAACCACACTGTAAACTGGGCTAAAACTCATCTAATGTCATCAATTCTTTTACCTGACAAATAAAAATATATTTGAACTTATTTATTTAGTTGAATTAATGTTTAAAGGGTCAAAAAAAGTAGTTTATTTTGTGTAAATCGTGTATAAAGTTTGTCTCCCTAGTAAATAATGACATCACGCTGGGAAATTACCATAGCAACCACACTGTAAACTGGGCTAAAACTCATCTAATGTCATCAATTCTTTTACCTGACAAATAAAACTATATCTGAACTTATTTATTTAGTCGGGTCTCGGGACGTTTACCGTGTCGACTCCGGCCAGCAGCAGCTCGGCCACGCTCCCGTACACGTCCTTCAGGCTCATGTCCGTGTTGGACAGCAGGTAGGTCAGGTACTCTCCCTCCAGCGCCCTCTGCTGGTCCACGCGGCGCTCGATCTCCGCCAGTTTACGGTCGATCAACACCTTCGCTGCAAAGTAAAGCAGAAAACGACAGTACATCCTGGTGTTTGAGCACATAATTTAGGCTTCAAACTGTGCTGGATTAGTTAAAAAATAGACAAAAAAAGACAAAATATCAGGTAATTGTGACAAAAACAGTCAGATAATAAAATTGTTTGCATATATTTTTTTTTTTTGGACTAAAAGACTTTAATTAATATAATTGTCACGATTATTTGATTTATTTCTTTATGTCAGACCCAAAGGTGGTCCATAATTAAAAGACGAGATACAAAAACACAACAATCAAATTAGTTCATACAATTCAATTTATGATTATTCACAATTATCGATCAACCAAATCAGATTAAGGTATCTTTTCATGTATTTTTTTATTATAAACTTTATGACATTTTTTTTTAGTAAAAACAACAACAACAACAACAA
Source organism: Rhinogobius similis (assembly GCA_019453435.1). Classification (NCBI taxonomy): domain Eukaryota; kingdom Metazoa; phylum Chordata; class Actinopteri; order Gobiiformes; family Gobiidae; genus Rhinogobius; species Rhinogobius similis. The sequence continues at coordinate 5,120,156 of CM033633.1, forward strand.
CATCAACATTAAAACAGTAGTTTATGAGTTTATGCAGTCAAGCTTTGGAATGTGTTAATTACTTAAAACATTGCACTACCATTTACTTAAAAAAAGAGGACAAAATAATAGACTACGTAAATAGGGAAATGAATTAAGTCAAAAAAATGTAAACCATCAGAAAATTGTTACACACAGTCAGTTGTGGACTTGGTCGAGGAAAGAATGAGAGTAATTGCAGTTGTTTTCATTTTAATTGACTTATGAAAAGGAGCAGGGTTTATAAGATTTATCTTCTTGTTCCTTTTGTTCATGTCAGTAATAAATATAATTAGTTGGAACTGTTTTTGTATTGTTTGGTTTGTTTGTGCTAACGAAGGTACATGGATTATATTTAAGATTTTACTAAACATTTTGCTTATTTGTCCCCCGTTTGACAGTTTTCATAATGTATATATATGTTACGGTCCCTTTAAAATGTGATGTCTTCAAATTTGCAGAAAAGGAGGTGGCTGGAGGCAAAATTAAGTTGAAATTAAGTTCCTATGTATTTTAGCGGCGAGACTTTTCCTTCGTTCGTCATTAGCTTTAACAGAGTTCTCATCAAACAGAAGTGCGTTTACAACAAAAGTGCAAAAGTATCTGTGGCAAAAAATCGGCATAAGTGGGCGGGGCCGAATAAGGTGAATAGCCTTTAAAGTTTCGACGCTGCATCCGGAGCGGTTCGAATACTGACCGAACGTGAAGATGCCCTCCCAGCCGTCGTTGTAGCGGCGCCAGTAGGGCAGCAGGGGGCGGCTCCACTTGGGCAGCACGATGACGTACGGGCTGTTGGTGAACATCTGGACGATGGCGTTTATGAACTCCTGCGTGCCCTCGGGAATCTGCTCCTCCAGGCAGCCGATCCTCGTCTCAAACAGGACCGACGCTATTCCTGCGGCAGGGACAGCGTCTTGTGTTAGTTTAAAGCGTGTAGGCCCTTTAAACATTTGTAAACTAAAACTAAATTCAGAACGGAGGCAGAAGTGAAGTGGAATTATGGAATAGTGTGATTTCACTGGAGAAACTGGGATTAACCTCAGAATATCACAGAATATGACAAATGAAAGTGGAATTAAAAGCACTCAGACACATGTGAGTGACGTCAGCGCCAGATTTAAACTTATAAACTATTGCATTTTACAATATTTGTTTATATAAAAGGAGAATTTATGAGAGACACTAAGCATTTTGATGATGGTTAAATCCTGATTTTTAGATTTTACTGACAGAAATGTTGAGCCCTCAGTAGTTTTTCCTTTTATCTGCACATATCTATCACAAATTATACTTTTTGTGTTTATACTCTCCGTCATTTGTTGTAAACAAAGCAAACAGTGCAAGATTTCTACCTTGGAAATTCAATATTGTTGCTTATTTTGTCATATAAAGACCTAAAATCATTACTATTTAGATTTGGTGTCAGTTAATCATTGAGAATGTCTTATTAGCCACTTCATTTTGCCTCCAGTCGCCTCGGAATTTTGAATATTCTGACGACACGGTATTTTAAAGGGGTCTTATTCATTCATTCATTCATTCATTTTGTTTGACCGTTTGTTTCCTGTTTGTTTACAATTGTACTTCCTGGCTGGACATAAGCAGCAAATATGACATAGTTAAAGGTAATTCCACAACTGTTTACTAGCAACCATTTTGAAAACAATGGCCAAAATCCATGTAAATTACACAACAGTTTTGATTTGACAAACAATAATACCTGACAACACCTTTATTTTGTTGAAAAAAACATTTAAACTGTCAGAAATGTATGAGTTGAGTGTTACCATCACCATCAGAAACATCAACACATACGCTTCTTTTGAATTCCAGTTAAAAAAAATGGCTCATAGACAATCAGACCTGTCAGCATTAACTCTTTCCCCTCTCGCTGCCCCCTGCTGGACTCTTGCCTTTTGATTGTTTTTGGTTGATTGTTGTTACTTGTTCGCTTGTTGCTGTTTTCTTTGTTATGTGTGAGTGTTCAAGGTTTGTCTGCTAACAGTGTCTGTCTATTGTATGATTTTAGAGTGATGCATTTTAACTTTGTAATAACAACTGTACTTTTACTATGTTTAGGGTGACATTTTAACATCTGTCCAGGGACTACAGATGAAAAATAGCCTTGTGGCTAATTCTGGCATATTTACATGTAAACGTGGATTAATATGCACTGTCCCTGAAATAAAAATAAATAAATAAATAAATAAATAAATAAATTAATTAATAAATTAATAAATTAATAAATTAATAAATTAATAAATTAATAAATTAATAAATTAATAAATTAATAAATTAATAATAAAGTGCATAGGACAGGTTTTTATTCTGAGTTTCTAATCTAAATCTAAACTTTATTCAGTGTGTTAATTAATACATCTTGGTCAGGTCGCTGTTTATGGAGAAAAGTTTAAAAATATGTTGAAAATTACAGGAAGCAAACAACCCGATGACGTCACACTGGAGGGACTTATGAGATTATGCACAATTTACACAAAAGAAACGACCTTTTTTGACCTGTTAAAAGTCTGTAAACAAAAACATTTTAAATTCAGAACGGAGGCAAAAGTGAAGTGGAACATAATGTGATTTCACTGAGAAATTGGGATTAACCTCAGAATATCACAAAATATGAAAAATGTAGACATGCCTCAGACACATGTGAGTGACATCAGAGCTGCTTTAAACATATTTATTATTGTGTTTTACATTATGTTTGAGGAAATTATCATCAACTCTTTGCATTTTTGATGAAGGAACAATCCAGATTTATGGGTTTTACTTAAAAACACTCACAGAAATGTTGAGCCCACAATCATTTTTCATTTTATCTAGAGATATATTAGATACTATTCCATAAATTAGATTCTTCTGAAGCTAAAACACAATTTTAGGGAAAATTGTTTGTTATAGAAAAGCAAACTAACTGACCTTTCTACCCTGGAAATTCAAACGTGTTGCTTTTTTCCCACTTAAAGGGCCTCTGACAGGTTGAAGTACTCATGTTACTAAAACATAGTCAAGATCATTATATTTAAGATTCTGCTAAAGAATTTTCAATTTTTTATTCCAGTTTGGCATTTTTTTTTTAAAGTTAAAATGTTTACTTCCTGGTAGTAAATGATGACATCACACTAGGAAATTCTGTAACTGTTACCTAGCAACCATGTCGTACACGAAGCCAAAACACCTCTAATGTCACAGAAATGATAATTTATCAAATCCAAACATATAGGAACACCTTTATTTTGTTGAATTGATGTTTGAAGGATCAGAAAAATGTGTTGTTTGGTTGTAAATTGTCCCTGGTGAGTCGTCATGTTTTGGAAATCGGCTCTACTTCCTGTAAATTTCAACATATTTTTCAACTTTTCTTCACAAACTGACACTTGATTGGTGTAAAACTATCATAAATATTCACAATAGCGTTTATTCCACCAAATAAAGTCAAAACTAGAAAATCATAAAAACTTGTCATACGCACTTTAACACTTAATTTAGATCTAATGTGAGAGAATCATCGAAACATTTACAATCGACTTCATTTTGCCTCCGTTCCAGAATTCTGATGACGTCACATTTTACGGGGTCTAAAAACTTTACATAAATAAACCAAACCAAACGTAAATAACACAAACGTGAGCTGACCCTCCAGAGAGAAGCGGTAGAGCTCGTTGGCGATGTCCTCCACCAGGTCTCCGGTCGGACTGGACTTCCTCAGGACCTGGACCCGGCCTGTGAAGTCCTGGACCACGTCTCGGATCACGGGACCGAACTGGAGACTCTCCTTCGGGAGCAGCATCTTCCTGTTCAGCACCGAACGCAGCCGGTACCAACGCTGCCCATCCCTGAAGCAACACACATCAGACAGAAAAGGCCTTGAAACGACATCATTTTAATTCATTCAAAGACACACCATGTTTAAAGGGCCCATGACAGGTCGGACACTCATTTACCTAAAATGCAGTTAAGATAAATATATTTCAAGTTTTGCTAAAATTCTTTACAAATGTTATCCCGGTTTAGCAGTTTTATACGTTTTAATTTCACTTCCTGGTTGTAAATAATGACATCACACTAGGAAATTACCATAGCAACCACACTGTAAACTGGGCTAAAACTCATCTAATGTCATCAGTTCTTTTACCTGACAAATAAAAATATTCATTCATTCATTCATTTTCTACCGCTTATTCCCGTTAGGGGTCGCGGGTGACTGGAGCCTATCCCAGTGACTTTGGGCCTTAGGCGGGGTACACCCTGGACAGTGGCCAAGTCGTCGCAGGGCTGACACAGAGACATGGACAAGGACAGACAACCATTCACTCTCACATTCATTCACTAGGGACAATTTAGAGTTCTCAATTAACCTACACAGTCATGTCTTTGGACGGTGGGAGGAAGCCGGAGAACCCGGAGAGAACCCACGGTAACACGGGGAGGACATGCAGACTCCACCCAGAGAGATCGTGTGATGTTGGGGTGGTTCAGGATTCGAAACCACAAATAAAAATATATCTGAACTTATTTATTTAGTTGAATTAAAGTTTAAATGGTCAAAAAAGTTGTTTATTTTATGTAAATCATGTATAAAGTTTGTCTCCCCAGTGTGATGTCATCAGTTTGTTTACTTCCTGTAATTTTCAACATATTTTTCTACTTTTTTCCACAAACAGTGACCTGATTGGTGTGAAACTATTATATATATTTATAACAAGTATTAATACACTGAATAAAGTCAAAATTAGAAAATCATAAAAACCCGTCATACGCACTTTAAGTAGGGATTATTAAAGTGCGTATGACGGGTTTTTATGATTTTCTAATTTTGACTTTATTCAGTGTATTAATACTTTGTGTAAATACAAATTATAGTTTTACACCAATCAGGTCGCTGTTTGTGGAGAAAAGTCAAAAAATCTGTTGACAATTTACAGGAAGTAAACAAACTGATGACGTCACGCTGGGGAGACAAACTTTATACATGATTTACATAAAATAAACTACTTTTTTGACCCTTTAAACTTTGATTCAACAAAATAAAGGTGTTCACGTGTGTTTTCTTTGTCAAATGAACAAAATCTGTGACGTTAGATGAGTTTTGGCCAATGTATAGTGTGGTTGCTATGGTAATTTCCTAGCGTGATGTCATACTTTACAACAGGAAGTAAAATGTAAAACCTAAAAAACAGCTAAACTGGGGTTAAATTTGTAAAGATTTTTGTAGAAATGTGAATATATTTATCTTAACTGCATTTTACCACGGCACACAACCTACTAAAACATTCCCAAATCAGACCTTTTAGTAAAAAAATGTATACATAATGTGTCAAATAATATCCAAGCCGCTGATGGTGTTGATTTTTGCTTTCTTTTTTGGTGCAGAATGTTCAGGACACTCAAAAATGGTTTTCCAATTAAATCCTTTTGTAAATAAAAAAATGTTCAAGGCACACCTGGCAAAACCTGAAGGTGCACCAGTGTTCCCCGGCATACTGGTGGATTTAGGTTATACGTCTAGAAAATGTAAAATTTGCTGTAAAATGTACTGGACAATGTCGGACAATTTACCAGGAAGCCTGAGGGCCAAGAAAAAGTGGTCTGAGGGCCGCATTTGGCCCCCGGGCCTTAGTTTGGACATGCCTGGTCTATCAGAATCAGAATCAGTTTGTTGCCGTTGTCAGTGATCAAAATTCACAAACACAGGAACTTGCTTCGGCGTAAAGTGCAACATAAAACAATGAATAGAATATAATAAAACATATAAAAGAGGCATGCATAAGATTAAGATTAAAATAAAATAGAATAGACTAAGATACACTAAGACTATATACAGAAGTGCAAATAGAGTCCTTTTATAATAATAAGAGTTCATTTGCAAAAACAGATAAGTGCCACATTAAAAAGTCATCGAAGGCTTGCAGTCAAGTCTTTGTATAATCATATTTTGAAAAGCAAAATGTTTTTACCACTTTCAAAATTTTATTCCACCCCTTTTTGACAAAATACAATACACATTATTTCAATCAGTTAAATATGTAGATGATCGTGACAAAAATTAAAATACTTTTCGACAGTTTTTCAAAACGGATTTATCTGTTTTTGCCATTGAACTCTATATTGTTATAAAGTGTTCATGAGTCCAGAGCAGGTTTTAGACAGAATTTAACTAAAAACTATTCATATTCTATTCCAATTATATGTTTTGTTGTTCATAATCAAGTGTTAACACCTGCCACTTTAACAATATATTATACAAGAGCTATCCATTTGCACTGACACATTTGCACTACTAACTGTCCAACTGTACATTTCTGTATATTGTCTTAGTCAATCTTAGTCTTTATTTTATCGTATTCTTTTTTTCTTTTTATTATATTCTATTCATTGTTTTATGTTGCACTTTACGCCGAAGCAAGTTCCTGTGTTTGTGAATTTTGATCTCTGACAACGGCAACAAACCGATTCTGATTCTGATCTTGCAGCCTCACTTCCCTCATGTGAAAATCCTGACCTATTCCACGCAACAGGTTCAGTTCAAGTCAATTCTATCAAATACAACTCTGGCGCCCCCCAGAGGTCATTCAGTCTGTTATTTTTCATAACTCTCTGCAGTCTACACCAGGGATTGTGATAGTTTTGACTTTGTACATATTGAAATGTTCTGATGATAGAGTCCTACTCCGACCTCCAACGTCCTCAGAGCTGCTGTGGAGAACCCTGGGCCTGGTGTGATGAACACATAGACCACATAAATATTTATTCATCTTATTCCGGAAGTTGCCTTCAGACGGAGCAGACGAGCTCAACAGAAAATAAGTTCTACATGGACTAAAAAGACGTTTTCAGACGTTTTCAAATCGGAGTGTTGTTGACTTGTTGTTGCTCGTGTTCATTAAAGGTCACATATTCTGCTCTTTTCCCCTTCACACAGTCTATTCTAAGGGCTTTGTTGATACATTTTTGCGTTGTGTAATATCCATAACATAACAGTTTACAAAAAACACCCATTTCTTGGACTGGCCCCCCTCCTTGCAAAAGCAAACGGCTCACTCGGAGATCTGACCCCCCCGAACAGAGAGCAGGCTGCCTCCCCCGCCAACCCCGTGACGAGCCTACGGCGGAGATGGTGCATGCGCCGTGTGCTCCGGTAAACAGCGATACACAAACACTGAATAAACATTTTATCCGTCCTGACGGTGCGTCGTGCTGAGTCCTACGTCCTGGATCTGACCTGGAGTTTGACGTGCTCCAGGGCCTCAACGACGGACGTTGCCGTTTGGTAAATAACAATACAACAATAAATAACAGAATAACTATCTGTCGTATCCATCGTGTAATTACTGTGTAGCATTAGCATTAGCTGTTTTTATTCTGCGGCTGCGCACTTCCTGGAGGCGTGGCTTAAACACCGCGTCATCCTGGTGAAGCGTGTCATCTTAGTGAGGAGCCCCCGTCTGCTGCTCAGCCGAGGGGGACGGAAAAGACAGTTCTCTAGTGAAAACATGAGGGAATCAATCAAAAAACCACTTTGGGCACAACATACGAGGCCCAAATAGCACTGTAGGAAGGTTAGAACCTCTGAAAAGTCGATTTTGCATGTTATGGGACCTTTAACATTTCAACACAAATCAATCTACTTTATGTAACATTTTAGCGGCAAGACTTTTCCCTCGTTCGTCATTAGCTTTAACAGAGTTCTTGTCAAACGGAAGTGCGTTTACAGCAAAAGTGCAAAAAACGGCAAAAGTGGGCGGGGCAGAATAAGGTGAATACGGTCTATGGATGAACACAAACTGCAGACCAACATAAGTAAGAGTGTAGAGGAGGCGGTCCACCCAGTTCAGATGTGAACACGGCTCAGTGGTCATGAGACTGAGCAGGTGAGCCCCTTCAAAGTGCGTATGACAGGTTTTAATGAATTTCTAATTTTGATTTTATTTGGTGTATTAATACGTATTGTACATAAAAATTACTGTTTTACACCAGTCGAGTTGTAGTTGGTGGAGAAAAGTTGAAAAATCTGTTTAAAATTACAGGAAGTAAAAAGCTGATGACATCACACTTTGAGACTCATTCCATCCAAAGATTATGCATAATTTACCCAAAATCAACAACTTAAATTACCCTTAAAACATTAATTTAACAAAATGAAGGTGTGCACATATATTTTGATTTGTCAGACAAAAAAAATCTCTGATATTAGCCGAGTTTTAGCCCAGTGTTCGAAGTAATTCCCTAGCGTGATGTCATCGTTTACAACCAGGAAGTGATATTACAAAACTAAAAAAACAGCTAAAAATGATAAAATGTATAATTATTCTTAGCAAAAGTTGGAATATATTTATCTTACTTGTATTTTAGTTACAGGAGTAGTCCAACCTGTCATAGGCCCTTTAAAGGCCTTGGAGTCCACATCGACAGGGATCTGAGTTTGTGCAGCTGACGACTGTTTGTACAGAACACTTCACTCACTTCCTGCAGACTCAGATGATTTGGTGTCTGTCCAAACATCACACTCCTCTTTTACAGCGCATTGTTTCAGTCGGTTCTCAGATATGGGCTCATCGGCTGGTTTGGAAATCAAAAACACGAATACTAAATGCGGTTAGGACGATAACTTGGAAAAAGAGAAATGGAGTTTGAATACACAAACAAGGTGTCATGGGACTATTGCATGTGATGGATAAGGCATCGGGGGCTTAACTTTTGAGTTTTTTTTTTTAGATATCCAGTGGAGAGAAGATGCAGTGCCCTGTCTTATTACCGTATGTGTTAAGAAGACATGACATTTTGCACAGGGATGGATCCAAACAGTATTTTTGTGGGCGTAGCTCTCTTTCAACCCCTTCTGAAGTGACCATTCTTGCATCGTGTCTCAAGTCTTATACCGTCTTTTTAAGGTAAGCGTTCTCAGCTCACAGTAGCTTTAGGAACAGAGCATGAGGAGACGGAGCAGATCATCCTCTCTGACCCAACACATGTGACACACTCGACATGAACCACTGAGCTCCAGGAGGAGGAGCCACTGTGTCAGCCGAACAGATACACATTCATTCATTCTGCTTCAACTATTGAAAACAAAAAATGATGTGTGGGAATGTTTACATGGAGAGAGAGAGAAACTCTCTGAAAATTTATTTGATCAGTGGTCAGACATGTGACCCTATGTAGTTGTAATTTGTATATTGTAATATCTGCACTGTTGTATGTATTGTTTTTTAAATGTACTGTATTTTAAACGCTCTGTATTTTAATTGTACTGTATTTTCTCTGTAAAAGCCCTTCTGGGGACGGACATTGAGAATTAGCCTCGGCTAAAATGTTGTCGTATGTGACATGAGCTCATGAAGCAGACTTGTCCCTATTCAAATAAACTAAACTAAACTAGGTGGCTCGGGCATCTGTTCAGGAGCCTCCTGGACGCCTCCCTCGGGAGGTGTTCTGGGGCAGACCCAGGACACGCTGGAGGGACTATGTCTCTGTGGCCTGGGAACGCCTTGGGATCCCCCCGGAGGAGCTGGAGGAAGTGTCTGGGGTGAAGGATGTCTGGGAGTCCCTGCTTAGACTGCTGCCCCCGCGACCCGGCCCCGGATAAATGCAAGAAGATGGATGGATGGATGGATAAACTAAACTAAACTAATAAAATATATTCAAGCTATACTTTCTCTACAGAATTAGACTCGAAACTTAAAAGTTAATTGTACTACAAAACTTAAAGTGCATATGACAGGTTTTTATGATTTTCTAATTTTGACTTTATTCCGTGTATTATTACCTCTTGTAAATATAAATGATAGTTTTACACCAATCGGGTCGCTGTTTGTGGAGAAAAGTTGAAAAATATGATGAAAATTGAAGTAAACAAAGTAATGACATCACACCGGGGAGACAAAGTTATGCATAATTTACACAAAATAAACAACTTTTTTGACCCTTTAAACATTGATTCAACAAAATAAAGGTGTCACATGTGTTTTTCTTTGTCAAATGAACAAAATCTGTGACATTAGAGGAGTTTTGGCCACTGTACAGTGTGGTTGCTATGGTAATTTCCCAGTGTGATGTCATCATTTATAACCAGGAAGTGATATTAAAAACCTAAAAAATAGCCAAAGCCGAGTAAAATTTGTAAAGATTTTAGCAGAATTTGAAATATATTTATCTTAACTGCATTTTAGTTAATTTAGTCAAACCTGTCAGAGACGCTTTAAAGGGGCTGTACCTGATTTTTTACTGTTGTGAAACGAGAAAAACAGACCTAGCTCTTTTTGCATGTAATAAAGTTAAATCTGTGTTGCTCCAGCACAAATATAATGTAAAAGCATCTATTTAAATCTTTTGTGTGGTTTTGTCTATTCGTCTCTGTTTGTGTGCAGCCGGCCCATCGCTCTAAACCAGGGGTGTCCAAACTTTTTCCATCGAGGGCCACAAATCAATCGCAAAACATTAAAAAAAGCTGCATTTATCTGATGTTTTAAGCTCCATCACATCTACATTCAGTCTCAGTGCCTTAATATCAGGTCTGTATTGCACCAAAATGTTAGTTATTTAGGTTGGAATTGTAGAAAATCTGAAATGTGCTGTAAATAGTACCGTATTTTCCGCACTATAAGGCGCACCGGATTATAAGGCGCATAGAATAGAAGCTACAGTAGTGGCTGTGGTTGCGTAGTTGCGGCTCAGTATTGATCCATATATAAAGCTCACCGGATTATAAGGCGCACTGTCCGTTTTTTGAGAAAATTGAAAGCTTTTAGGTGCATCTTATAGTGCGGAAAATACGGTACTTATCAGGGCAATGTGGGCCAGTTCACCAGGAAGCCTGAGGGCCAAGAAAAATTGGTCTGAGGGCCACATTTGAGTTTGGACATGCCTGCTGTAAACAGAATTGATCCACGGGAAACAAATAAAGTATCTTGAACCTTGAATTGACACAGAAACACAGGCTCCTGCTCCATCTGAGAACATTCAAACCACACTGTACCGTCTGAAACTGTTGTGTTTTATTTACTCTGTGAACGGGCCGTATCCAATTCCTTGCGTGTCGCGGTACTCCTTCCACAGGGACATGTCTCCTCGCACCGGGAACTTCTCGTCCCTCCTCAGAACCTCCTCCAGGAGCTCGGCGCTGTTCACGGCCACCGTCCGCAGACCGTCTCGGTAAATTCTGCCGTGAATGTTCTTCTCGTACAACTGGAGGAGAAGGCAGAGGTGGAGGAAGGAGATGGAGACATGAGGAAAAGAAGGAATGAGAGAGAGAAAGTGAGAGAAGGAAACAGGGAGAAAGCAGGGAGTGGACAAAAAGAGAGGAGAGAATCAGAAAACGGTTTATTTCCATTGTCAGTGATCAAAATTCACAAACATAGGAACTTGCTTCGGCGTGAGGTGCAACATAAAACAATGAATAAAATATATAAAAGAGGCATGCATAAGATTAAGAATAAAATAAAATAAAGTAGACTAAGAATATTCACCTTATTCTGCCCTGCCCACTTTTGCCGTTTTTTGCACTTTTGTTGTAAACGCACTTCCGTTTGACGAGAACTCCGTTAAAGCTAATGACGAACGAGGGGAAAGTCTCGTCGCTAAAATGTTACATAAAGTAGATTGATTTGTGTAAAATGTTTAATGAACACGAGCAACAACAAGTCACAACGCAATGATTTCCTGGTCAGTCTGAAAACATCTTTTTAGTCGAGTAGAACTTATTTTCTGTTGAGCTCGTCTGCTCCATGTGAACTACAACGGAAACAAGATGGCGGCGCGTACGGCAACTTCTGGAATAAGGTGAATACACAGAAATGTACAGTTGGCAGATGCAATGTGCAAATGTGTCAGTGCAAATAGACAGTTCTTATATAATATATTGTTAAAGTGGCAGGTGTTATAAAGTAAGAGATTATATCATAAAATAAAGATATCAAACTAAAAGGGTGCACACGTACACATTAGAATGTGCCAAAGAGCTTGTGAGATCAAGGAACTAGTTTGTTTTACAAGAGATTTTCAAGCAAAGTTCCATGTAATTGAATAAATGTTTCACGTTTAATGTCGTACTGTGGAACATTCCAAGCAAAGCAACGACATCTCCACGGCAGACCAGAAAAGTTACACAGTGCACCTTTAAGCGCACTGTAGCGGCCAAACAATGCTCTTTGACTGGGAAAGCCGAGTCCGGCCATTACCATGGCGACGGCAGTAATCTGATCACACGGGCATTTCCAAACCGTCCACGCGGCTGGAGGCAAAACAAGCTGCGTTTTAGGACAAACGGACAAATACAACCTCGACCTGAAGAATGTGGAGGAGTCAAAAGCCAAGCAACTTTTCAACAATGGAACAGTTTGTGTCTAAACGCAGCACAAATAAATGATTAGTCCACCAATCAGGACTGGGTCAGATTTAGGATGTTTAATTACATTTTAAAGGAATGGGCTCTGTGCACGGAATTTCACTTGACCACTTCTCATTGTACCACCGAATACCTCCAGCCTAAAGGTTTTATTACATTTTTATTTCATCATTATGAGCCTTTCATGGGTGATCACTCAACATACAATTTATGCAAAATTTTAAACGTAAATAAGTATTTTTTCTGATATGAAAAAGTATATTTCTCATCAACCGAAGGTGCAGCTCAAATGAAGAGACAAGTAAAAGCTCACAGTGAACAGAGAGTGAACAAAGAGTGAACAGAGAGTGAACAGAGAGCGAACAGAGAGCGAACAGAGAGTGAACAGAGAGTGAACAAAGAGTGAACAGAGAGTGAACAAAGAGTGAACAGAGAGTGAACAAAGAGTGAACAGAGAGTGAACAAAGAGTGAACAGAGAGTGAACAAAGAGTGAACAGAGAGTGAACAGAGAGTGAACAGAGAGTGAACAGAGAGTGAACAGAGAGCGAACAGAGAGCGAACAGAGAGCGAACAGAGAGCGAACAGTGAGCGAACAGAGAGCGAACAGAGAGCGAACAGAGAGCGAACAGAGAGCGAACAGTGAGCGAACAGTGAGCGAACAGAGAGAGAACAGAGAGCGAACAGAGAGCGAACAGTGAGCGAACAGTGAGCGAACAGGGAGCGAACAGAGAGTGAACAGAGAGTGAACAGTGAGTGAACAGTGGCGAACAGAGGAAGCGAACAGAGGAAAGCGAACAGAGAGCGAACAGTGAGTGAACAGTGAGTGAACAGTGAGCGAACAGAGAGCGAACAGAGTGAACAGTGAGTGAACAGTGAGTGAACAGAGAGTGAACAGAGAGTGAACAGAGAGTGAACAGAGAGTGAACAGAGAGTGAACAGAGAGTGAACAGTGAGCGAACAGAGAGCGAACAGAGAGCGAACAGAGAGCGAACAGAGAGCGAACAGAGAGCGAACAGAGAGTGAACAGAGAGTGAACAGTGAGTGAACAGTGAGCGAACAGAGAGCGAACAGAGAGCGAACAGAGAGCGAACAGTGAGTGAACAGTGAGTGAACAGTGAGCGAACAGAGAGCGAACAGAGTGAACAGTGAGTGAACAGTGAGTGAACAGAGAGTGAACAGAGAGTGAACAGAGAGTGAACAGAGAGTGAACAGAGAGTGAACAGTGAGTGAACAGAGAGTGAACAGTGAGTGAACAGAGAGTGAACAGTGAGTGAACAGAGAGTGAACAGAGAGTGAACAGAGAGTGAACAGAGAGTGAACAGAGAGTGAACAGAGTGAACAGTGAGTGAACAGAGAGTGAACAGAGAGTGAACAGAGAGTGAACAGTGAGTGAACAGAGAGTGAACAGAGAGTGAACAGAGAGTGAACAGAGAGTGAACAGAGAGTGAACAGAGAGTGAACAGTGAGTGAACAGTGAGTGAACAGAGAGTGAACAGTGAGTGAACAGAGAGTGAACAGAGGGTGAACAGAGGGTGAACAGAGAGTGAACAGAGAGTGAACAGTGAGTGAACAGTGAGTGAACAGAGAGTGAACAGAGAGTGAACAGAGAGTGAACAGAGAGTGAACAGAGAGTGAACAGAGAGTGAACAGAGAGTGAACAGTGAGTGAACAGAGAGTGAACAGAGAGTGAACAGAGAGTGAACAGAGAGTGAACAGTGAGTGAACAGTGAGTGAACAGTGAGTGAACAGAGAGCGAACAGAGAGCTGCAGGAGGACGTCACTGACAACAAAACAACAAGACTTTACATGAGATGAACTCTTCCCCAGAGACACTTCTGTGGTGAGAAATGGAGCTGTCTGTGGGTCAGTGCTAATGCTAATGCTAGGTCTGAGTAAAACTCAGGTACAGCCCCTTTAAAGTGCCTCTGACAGGTTGGACTCATTTCATTAAAATGCAGTTAAGATAAATATATTTCAAATTTTGCTAAAATCTTTACAAATTGTACCCCACTTTAGCTTTTTTTTTTGGGTCTTTAATTTTACTACATTATAATTAATGACATCACACTGGGAAATTACCAAATAACCACCGTGCACACTGCACCAAAACTCCTCTAATGTCACAGATTTGTTTTTATTTGACAAAGAACAATACATGCGGACATGTATTTTGTTGAATCAATGTTTAAAAGTAATTTATTTTGTGTAAATTATGCATAACTTTGTCTCCTCAGTGTGATGTCATCACTTTGTTTACTTCCTGTAATTTTCATGATATTTTTCAACTTTTCTCCACAAACAGTGACCTCATTGTTGTAAAACTATCATTTATATTTACAAGAGGCATTAATACAATTAATTAAGTCAAAATTAGAAAATCATAAAAACCTGCCATTCGCACTTTAAGTTTTATAGTACAATTAACTTTTCTGATTATAGTTTCGAGTCTAATTCTGTAGAGAAAGTAGAGAAAGAGAAAGTACAGATTTAATATATTTTGTCAGTAATGTTAATATATTAATAATAATAGATAATAAATGTTTTAGAAAAGTCCCTTTGCTCCAGGTTTTGAGTCAAAAGGAGTTGTAATTTCGATTACAACATTTATAGAAATAATTTAAGTCATGATTATATATTTAATTAAATGCACAGCCCTAATTACAATGATCTAAATATGACTACAATTACAGTATTTTTTATAGTCGACTAGTTAGTCCAATTACAGGGTTTCTGCGACACATTCAAAGTCATTACATGGATTTTTGGCAAAGATAAGGCCTTAAAATGCATTACAAAGTATTCAATTCAATCCCTACAGGCATTAAATCTAAAAAAACATTCTGAAAAAAGATGTATCTATCAGAAGAATAAATAAACAGAATAAAAATAAGTGTAAATAATTATAATTTTATATTTGAATCCCAGATGTACTGGATTGAAGTACACAAAAAATGAGATTAAATGATCTAAAAAGTAAAAGCTGGGGTTCAAAACATATTCCCATGGTTTAAATTTCATGTAAATAAGCTTTTTGAATATTATAAAGTTGTTTAATATATTTTACTGACCAATGAAATGGTTAGAGTCCAATAGTTTTGTCACGATAAATGCATAAATATCTTGTTTTGACGTTGATAATGGCATTAAAATTAAATTAAAAAGTGGATTCGCTAAAAACTACATAAAACCCTGAATTAATAGAATAATCTTGACTTCTCTAATTGTAAAACTAGTCAAAAAAAGCACAAATTAAGCAGCGTTTGTTCTCGTTTGCTTACCTGAAGCTCGTGCATGCGGTTGTAGTAGCCTTTGACCAAGAGTCTGTAGAAAAGCCTCAAGAACCCAACTTTAGGCAGGTCTTTCATGGTCCGGAGTCTGGTCTTAGTCCCGGTCTGGTCCTGGACTTGAGCCGGCGCCGCGGAGCTGGAGGCGTCGGCCGTTTGGACCGCGAAGATCCGAGGGACAAGAGACGGTCCAGGAGTCCGGGATCTCAAGAGTCCAGACCTGGATCCAGACCTAGACCAAGACTGGACCAGTGCGGACATGATGCTGGTTTTGTGTGGACCGGTGTTTAGTCCAGGTTTAGTCCAGGTTCAGTCCTGGTTCAGTTCTGGTTTAGTCCTGGCTCAGTCCTAGTTTAGTCAGAATTTAGTCCTGGTTCAGTTCTAGTTTAGATTAGCTAGAATTTAGTCCTGGTTTAGTCCTGGTTCAGTCCTAATTTAGGCAAAATGTAGTCCTGGTTTAGTCCTGGTTTAGTCCTGGCTCAGTCCTAGTTTAGGCAGAATTTAGTCCTGGTTCAGTCCTAGTTTAGGCAGAATTTAGTCCTGGTTCAGTCCTAATTTAGGCAAAATGTAGTCCTGGTTTAGTTCTGGTTTAGTCCTGGCTCAGTCCTAGTTTAGGCAGAATTTAGTCCTGGTTCAGTCTAGTTTAGATTAGCTAGAATTTAGTCCTGGTTTAGTCCTGGTTCAGTCCTAGTTTAGGCAGAATTTAGTCCTGGTTCAGTCCTAATTTAGGCAAAATGTAGTCCTGGTTTAGTCCTGGTTCAGTCCTAGTTTAGGCAGAATTTATTCTATGTTCAGTCTAGTTTAGGTTAGTTAGAATTTAGTCCTGGTTTAGTCCTAATTTAGGCAAAATGTAGTCCTGGTGTAGTCCTGGTTTAGTCCTGGTTTAGTCCTGGCTCTGTCCTAGTTTAGGCAGAATTTAGTCCTGGTTTAGTCCTAATTTAGGCAAAATGTAGTCCTGGTTTAGTCCTGGTTCAGTCTAGTTTAGGTTAGTTAGAATTTAGTCCTGGCTCAGGCCTAGTTTAGAGAAAATTCAGTCCTAGGCAAGTCCTAGTTTAGGCAGAATTAAGTCCTGGTTTAGTCCTGGTTTAGTCTAGTTTAGGTTAGCTAGAATTTAGTCCTGGTTTAGTCCTGTTTCAGTCCTAGTTTAGTTAGAATTTAGTCCTGGTTTAGGTAGAATTTAGCCCTGGTTAAGTCCTGGTTCACTCTAGTTTAGGTTAGTTAGAATTAAGTCCTGGTTTAGTTCAATCAAGACCAGATTAGTTCAAGTTTTGTCTAGTTTTAGACCTGGTTTAGTCCTTAAGTTAAATTACATTAGTTCAAAGGTTAGGTCCAGTTTAGTTCTTCTTTAGTCCAGATAGTCTTGTTTAGTTTTGTTTGCATTAGTCCAACTTCAGAACGGTTAAGATCTGGTTTAGGACGGGTTTAATCTTGTCCTGGTTTAACCCCAGTTTTAGCATTTGAATAAGTTCAGCCTCAGTCCTGGTTCTGACCCGATTCAGACCTGTTTTTGTCTTGTTTTTTGTTCTTCGGTCTTGGTTTAGTCCTGATTCAGAACTTGTTTTAGCCCTTGTTTAGTCACAGTTTAGACTAGACCCAGTTCAGACCAGTCCTGGTTTTGAATCTTGTTTAGTCCTGGTTAAGTCCCAGTTTCTGACTTGGTTTAGTCCCAGTTCACATCAGGGGCAATTCTGGTTCAGACCTGGTTCAGTCTTGTTTATATCACGCTGGAGCCTTAGTTTTTAGAACCTGGTTTAGTCCCAGTTCAGACCTGGTTGTGTCCTGCTACAGTCTTGTTTCAGACCTGGTTAAATCCTAGTTTTTAGTCTTGGTTTAGTCCTGCTTCAGACCTGGTTAGATCCTGCTTCAATCCTAGTTTTGAACCTCCTTTAGACGTGGTTTAGTCCCAGTTTAGTCTAATCTCTGACCTGCTTTACAGCCCTGCTTCAGTCCTGGTCCAGCCCTGCTTCAGTCCTGGTCCAGACCTGGTTTAGTCCCAGTTTTGTCCTGGTTTAGCCCTTACGTGGGACTGACCCAGTGCAGACATGGTCCAGCTTCATCACATAACACGGCTCCAGTGACAAAGGCGGGACTGAGGGAGGAGCCAAAGACACACTGGGAACTTAACCCTTAACTCCAGCAACAATAAACCCTGCACCAGCGGAGAAGAACCAGACCGGTTTAAGTCCTGGCTGTTTATCTTGCTTTTGTCTTAGTTTGTTACAGGTTTAGCTTCATCCTTTATGCTTCAGTTGTAAGTATTCATTCTAAAAGGCCCTGACATTTATTTCTTTATGTCAAGTCGAATGCTCTTTGCACCATACAGTGTGTTGTAAAAGCCTCTTGTAAAAGAAATAATAAAACTTAGAGAATGTATGATATCTGGTTTGTGTTTAATAAAGGGCCCGGATGTACCTGATTTAAATTTTTTCTCCTCAAGATAAACGCTCTTTACATCATGCATCGTACGGTAAAGGCAGCGATAAAAAACAGAAACATTGAGACTGTAATATATAATCTATGCATTGTACAAATGTCGCAAACTCCTGCCTGGTAGAGCTGTGATCCTTTAGTCGTTTAGTCGATTAATCGGTCGAAGGAGTCTTAGTCGACTAACATTTTTAGTTTTTTTAGTTTTAGTCAACTCGTTTTTTTCAACTTTGTTATTCTTTAGATTAAATGGATTTCTATGACAAAAAAAAAACAAAAACAAGACGATATGGAGTGAGTTAGCTAAAGATCATGAAGGCCAACATGTAAATACTATGTTTCGTAATACTTTTGTGACTAAATAGTTGTTTTTCCATGTTTTTCCTGTGTGTGATATATATTTTGCCACACACTCTTTTAATCGTTTAATCAGTTGATAAAGAAGGTGTTTAGTCGACCAAGAATTTCTTTAGTCGACTGCAGCAATTCTAACTGGATCACTTCATTTTGGTCCTGGACATTCAATTCCCGGTGCATCATAAAGAGTGATAAACCTGCAAAAAGTAGGCAACTTTGGAGAACTGTATGAAACAACTACATGAGACTATCCCAGACAGGGATAACAAAGGCAGGTTCTTTTCACACTGCAAAAAGGGATTATCTAACTTAGTTAAATTTACTTGAATTAAGCAAATTAATCTTAAAAGTCCAATTTTAAGATTTTTTTCACTTGACAGGACTACATCAAATTGACATTATTTGACTTGTTTTAAATAAACTTGATAAGTAAAATAATCTTATTCCACTGGCAGATAATTTCACTTAAATTATTTTGAGGTTATTTTTCTTATTTTTTGATAGGCCTTTTTTGCAGTGCAGGAGAGCCTCCTCCCAGGGGGCAGGGCTCACTCAGCCTTTACAAACAGGTTTCTCTGACCAGTTCCCCAGATTGAAAATTACTTTCAGATGGAAGTCGAAGTGTCTTGATTTTTAAAACGGTGTCTAGATTAAACCTCTCAAACCTTGTTTACGAGCCCATACAGTCGTACAATATCAGACTGACAGGTGTGAGTGGGCGGGGCTAACGGTTCAAACTACAACATGTTCCTGACTCACGGTTCATATTCAGGTACAGACGATTTAGCTGGTGACAGAGTGGCTAGCACTCTCTTCTCACATCAAGACCGACTTCAGGGCCGGACCAGGACTTTACGTGTTTTAGAGTCTGTAAAGTCCAGATAACAATTACAATACCATAGCAACCAAACTGTAAACAAGGGCCAACATCCATACAAATGACACAATAGTTATGATGTGATACATAATTATACCTGATAACGCCTTTATTTTGTTGAATAACCGTTCAAAGTGTCAGAAAAATGTGTGAGCGTTAACCGTCTCTTTATTTTCAACTCTATGTCGCTTTTTGATGACGTCACAGAGGGATGTCAGCGCTACTTCCTGTCATTTTAAACTTTTATTTTCCTAATTTTCTTCACAAACTGCCACTTCACGGGTGTAAAACTATGATAAATATTTACCACAGGTGCCCTCCCACTAAACTAAGTCATAACAAAAACATCTTCCTTTAGACTTTGAGCAGTTGTTCAGCCCAAACCAAATATCGCCCTCTGCTGGAGATTTAAGGCTGATAGCCGATATCTGTAAATTATGCCCTTGTTGTAAATTCTTAGGTTTCAAAAAATACAAATTGATTTATTAATTGTAAAATAAATTGTATAAATCAGTTTTTCCCCTGTACTTTTTGTCTCATATATTAGGTCTATTATATTTATGCAGTTTTCTCCAATAGTTAGTCAAATTTCCAAACGTAAACGCAAAACATTCTTCATTTTTCCAGATATATCTTTATTATTAAATTATTCCCATGTGGTCCATTCACGCCTGGACTTGCTTCACATTGTCTATCGCCCCCTGTGGGTCGGTTTTATGCAGCAGAAAGTGTCCTTGTACTTGCGCCGCGCTGATCTCCGGGTGAACGCTCAGGGCGTCTCGAGCAAACCTGTCCCAGTCGGAGGGAGGCGTCTCTGGGTAGAAGCGGCTGAACATCTGGGCCAGCTGCCAGTGCGAGCAGTGTCCGATGTACTGCTTTAAATCCACGCGGCCGGGACGGATCAGCGCCGCGTCCAGCCTGTCAGAAAAACACATTTATTTAATTCAAATGACGATTGTAGCAGTCGACTAGTCAGCAATTATTTCTAATTATTCTCACATTAGTCTGTGCTCAGGTCTCTGCACTGCCCCCTGTGGCTCAGAGAATAGACTTTAAAGCAGACATGTCCAAACTCAGGCCCGGGGGCCAAATGCGGCCCTCAGACCAATTTTTCTTGGCCCTTAGTCTTCCTGGTGAACTGGCCCACATTGTCCTGATAAGTACTATTTACAGCACATTTCAGATTTTCTACAATTCCAACCTAAATAACTAACATTTTGGTGCAATACAGACCTGATATTAAGGCAATGAGACTGAATATAGATGTGGTGGAGCTTAAAACATCAGATAAATGCAGCTTTTTTTTTAACGTTTCGCGATTGATTTGTGGCCCTCCACTTGGTCTATATTTCAATATGTGGCCCTCGATGGAAAAAGTTTGGACACCCCTGGTTTAAAGCAGCTCTGCGTGTGTTCAAGTCTCTCCAAAGTACCAAAGAACATCTCTGACATGTTAGAGCCACATGAACCATCTCGCTCTCTGAGGACCTCAGGGACCGGCCTCCTGCTGGTGCCAGAGTCAGGACTAAACATGGACCGGCCTCCTGCTGGTGCCTAGAGTCAGGACTAAACATGGACCTGCCTCCTGCTGGTGCCAGAGTCAGGACTAAACATGGACCGGCCTCCTGCTGGTGCCTAGAGTCAGGACTAAACATGGACCGGCCTCCTGCTGGTGCCAGAGTCAGGACTAAACATGGACCGGCCTCCTGCTGGTGCCAGAGTCAGGACTAAACATGGACCGGCCTCCTGCTGGTGCCTAGAGTCAGGACTAAACATGGACCGGCCTCCTGCTGGTGCCTAGAGTCAGGACTAAACATGGACCGGCCTCCTGCTGGTCCCAGAGTCAGGACTAAACATGTACCGGCCTCCTGCTGGTGCCAGAGTCAGGACTAAACATGGACCGGCCTCCCTGCTGGTGCCAGAGTCAGGACTAAACATGGACCGGCCTCCTGCTGGTGCCAGAGTCAGGACTAAACATGGACCGCCTCCTGCTGGTGCCAGAGTCAGGACTAAACATGGACCGGCCTCCTGCTGGTGCCTAGAGTCAGAACTAAACATGGACCGGCCTCCTGCTGGTGCCCAGAGTCAGGACTAAACATGGACCGACCTCCTGCTGGTGCCAGAGTCAGGACTAAACATGGACCGGCCTCCTGCTGGTGCCAGAGTCAGGACTAAACATGGACCGGCCTCCTGCTGGTGCCAGAGTCAGGACTAAACATGGAAGAGCCTCCTGCTGGTGCCAGAGTTAGGACTAAACATGGACCGGCCTCCTGCTGGTGCCAGAGTCAGGACTAAACATGGACCGGCCTCCTGCTGGTGCCAGAGTCAGGACTAAACATGGACCGGCCTCCTGCTGGTGCCAGAGTCAGGACAAAACATGGACCGGCCTCCTGCTGGTGCCTAGAGTCAGGACTAAACATGGACCGGCCTCCTGCTGGTGCCAGAGTCAGGACTAAACATGGACCGACCTCCTGCTGGTGCCAGAGTCAGGACTAAACATGGACCGGCCTCCTGCTGGTGCCAGAGTCAGGACTAAACATGGACCGGCCTCCTGCTGGTGCCTAGAGTCAGGACTAAACATGGACCGGCCTCCTGCTGGTGCCAGAGTCAGGACTAAACATGGATCGGCCTCCTGCTGGTGCCAGAGTCAGGACTAAACATGGATCGGCCTCCTGCTGGTGCCCAGAGTCAGGACTAAACATGGACCGGCCTCCTGCTGGTGCCAGAGTCAGGACTAAACATGGACCGGCCTCCTGCTGGTGCCAGAGTCAGGACTAAACATGGACCGGCCTCCTGCTGGTGCCAGAGTCAGCCTCACTCTGACAATGTTTAAATCCAGGCTAAAAACAGTTCTGTTTAGTTTTGCAAACGACTGAAAGATCTATCTGCACTCTTCTATTTTAAAACACTTTATTTTAAAGTGATTCTGTATGTATTTTGGTGTTTTTAATGCAACTTTTCCTGTTATGTAAAGCACTTTGAATTGCCTTGTGTATGAACTGTGTTCTACAAATAAACCTGCCTTGTCTATTGTACACTTTGAGACTTTTAACACAGCGTGAGTTGTGCGGTCCTCTGCATTTTATCATTTTATTCTATTAATTTATTTTTATTTTATGGTTTTATGATTTTGCTTGGATTTGATTTTACTGGTTTTACTGGTAAGATCAAATTGAGTTGTTATTATATACTTTGTTTTGCCATTTTATGTTTGTGTCTGTGCTGGACTTTGGAAACAGTTGTGTTTATAAAATGTGCTACAAATAAAGTGGATTTGGATTTTAGAATACATTTCTGACCAAATAAAGGTTGAAATATGGTGAATGAAGGCGTGGATGAAGAATATTTACTAATAAAGTGAGAGGAGAATTATGGAATTTACAAGTAAAATCTATTACAGCTGAATTACTGAAATATTTCTTTTTGATGTTTTGTTAAATCATGTCACTTGTTGTTATTCACCTTACTCCGCCCTTTTTGCCATAGATACGCACTTCTGTTTTAAATGCACTTCTGTTTGACGAAAACTCCGTTAAAGTCTCGCCGTTAAAACATAACACAAAGTAGATTGATTTGTGTAAAATGTTTAATGAACACGAGCAACAACAAGTCACAACGCAACGATTTCCTGAAAACGTCTTTTTAGTCGAGTAGAACTTATTTTCTGTTGAGCTCGTCTGCTCCGTGTGAACTACAACGGAAACAAGACGGCGGCGCGTACGACAACTTCAGGAATAAGGTGAATAAAGAGGTCTTTTAGCATGTGTTTTAGAGTCTGTAAAGTCCAGATAACAATTACAATAATCAAAATACAGCTATGATTATTTCTTATAGTAAGACAAGCCATAGATAGTTGAGTAATGTTATAGCCCTATAAAATCAAACACTTATTTTTATTGAACTGTTTTTTTTATGCATTTTATCAACTTTGGGTTAAAATACTATGATGGTGGCTGATAAGTTAAATGACTTAAACTGTCAAAAAATGGTGTCAGTTGTGTGTAAATTCTCCCAATATTTTCAATGCCACGTCGCTTATTGATGACATCACATTCAGTTTAGAACTCATAACTACTTTCGGTCATTTTAAACTTTTATTTTTCAACGTTTCTTCACAAACTGTAACTTCACAAATGTAAAACTATAATAAATAACTGTCACTGGTGCCCTCCCGCCAAATTATTATTATTTTTTTGTGAGAACTTGTCCTGTAGAATAAATGGTCCCGTACCGTTCGATGTAGTTGGTGGTCATGAAGACGATCCGAGCCTCAGACGAAGCCACTCCGTCTAAAGAGTTGAGCAAACCACTGAAGGTGAGACGACCCATGCCCTGGAACGCCAGAGGATCTGAGGAGAACACGAGCAAGTTTAGACCTGGTTTAGACCTGGTTTAGTCCTGGTTTAATCCTGGTTTAATCCTGGTTTAGACAAAGTTCAGTCCTGATTTAGTTGTCATTTAGTCCTGGTTTATATTGGTTTAGACGTGGTTCAGTTATGGTTTAGTGCTGGTTTAGTCCCGGTTCAGTCCTGTTTTAGTCCCGGTTCAGCTCTGTTTCAGCCCTGTTTTAGTCCCGGTTCAGCCCTGTTTTAGTCCTGGTTCAGCCCTGTTTTAGTCCCATTTTAGTCCCGGTTCAGCCCTGTTTTAGTCCTGGTTCAGCCCTGTTTTAGTCCCATTTTAGTCCCGGTTCAGCCCTGTTTTAGTCTCGGTTCAGCCCTGTTTTAGTCCCGTTTCAGCCCTGTTTTAGTCCCATTTTAGTCCCGGTTCAGCCCTGTTTTAGTCTCGGTTCAGCCCTGTTTTAGTCCCGTTTCAGTCCTGTTTTAGTCCCAGTTCAGCCCTGTTTTAGTCCCATTTTAGTCTCGGTTCAGCCCTGTTTTAGTCCCGTTTCAGCCCTGTTTTAGTCCCATTTTAGTCCCGGTTCAGCCCTGTTTTAGTCTCGGTTCAGCCCTGTTTTAGTCCCGTTTCAGTCCTGTTTTAGTCCCAGTTCAGCCCTGTTTTAGTCCCATTTTAGTCTCGGTTCAGCCCTGGTTCAGCCCTGTTTTAGTTCTGGTTCAGCCCTGTTTTAGTCCCGGTTCAGCCCTGTTTTAGTCTCTTTTTAGTCCCGGTTCAGCCCTGTTTTAGTCCCGGTTCAGCCCTTTTTTAGTCCCGGTTCAGCCCTGTTTTAGTCTCGGTTCAGCCCTGTTTTAGTCCCGTTTCAGTCCCGGTTCAGCCCTGTTTTAGTCCCGGTTCAGCCCTGTTTCAGTCCCGGTTCAGCCCTGTTTTAGTCCCAGTTCAGCCCTGTTTTAGTCCTGTTTTAGTCCCGGTTCAGCCCTGTTTTAGTCCTGTTTTAGTCCCGGTTCAGCCCTGTTTCAGCCCTGTTTTAGTCCCGGTTCAGCCCTGTTTTAGTCCCGGTTCAGCCCTGTTTTAGTCCCGGTTCAGCCCTGTTTTAGTCCCGGTTCAGCCCTGTTTTAGTCCTGTTTTAGTCCCGGTTCAGCCCTGTTTTAGTCCTGTTTTAGTCCCGGTTCAGCCCTGTTTTAGTCCTGTTTTAGTCCCGGTTCAGCCCTGTTTTAGTCCCGGTTCAGCCCTGTTTTAGTCCTGTTTTAGTCCCGTTTCAGCCCTGTTTTAGTCCCATTTTAGTCCCGGTTCAGCCCTGTTTTAGTCTCGGTTCAGCCCTGTTTTAGTCCCGTTTCAGTCCTGTTTTAGTCCCAGTTCAGCCCTGTTTTAGTCCCATTTTAGTCTCGGTTCAGCCCTGGTTCAGCCCTGTTTTAGTTCTGGTTCAGCCCTGTTTTAGTCCCGGTTCAGCCCTGTTTTAGTCTCTTTTTAGTCCCGGTTCAGCCCTGTTTTAGTCCCGGTTCAGCCCTGTTTTAGTCTCGGTTCAGCCCTGTTTTAGCCCTGTTTTAGTCCCGGTTCAGCCCTGTTTTAGTCCCGGTTCAGCCCTGTTTTAGTCCCGGTTCAGCCCTGTTTTAGTCCCGGTTCAGCCCTGTTTTAGTCCTGTTTTAGTCCCGGCTCAGCCCTGTTTCAGCCCTGTTTTAGTCCCGGTTCAGCCCTGTTTTAGTCCCGGTTCAGCCCTGTTTCAGTCCCGGTTCAGCCCTGTTTTAGTCCCAGTTCAGCCCTGTTTTAGTCCTGTTTTAGTCCCTGTTCAGCCCTGTTTTAGTCCTGTTTTAGTCTTGGTTCAGCCCTGTTTTAGTCCCGGGTCAGCCCTGTTTTAGTCCCGGTTCAGCCCTGTTTTAGTCCCGGTTCAGCCCTGTTTTAGTCCTGTTTTAGACCCTGTTCAGCCCTGTTTTAGTCCTGTTTCAGTCCCGTTTCAGCCCTGTTTTAGTCCTGTTTTAGTCCCGGTTCAGCCCTGTTTTAGTCCCGGTTCAGCCCTGTTTTAGTCCTGTTTTAGTCCTGGTTCAGCCCTGTTTTAGTCCTGTTTTAGTCCCGGTTCAGCCCTGTTTTAGTCCCGGTTCAGCCCTGTTTTAGTCCCGGTTCAGCCCTGTTTTAGCCCTGTTTTAGTCCCGGTTCAGCCCTGTTTTAGACCTGTTTTAGTCCCGGTTCAGCCCTGTTTTAGTCTCGGTTCAGCCCTGTTTTAGTCCCGTTTCAGTCCTGTTTTAGTCCCAGTTCAGCCCTGTTTTAGTCCATTTTTAGTCTCGGTTCAGCCCTGGTTCAGCCCTGTTTTAGTTCTGGTTCAGCCCTGTTTTAGTCCCGGTTCAGCCCTGTTTTAGTCTCTTTTTAGTCCCGGTTCAGCCCTGTTTTAGTCCCGGTTCAGCCCTGTTTTAGTCCCGTTTCAGTCCAGGTTCAGCCCTGTTTTAGTCCCGGTTCAGCCCTGTTTCAGTCCCGGTTCAGCCCTGTTTTAGTCCCAGTTCAGCCCTGTTTTAGTCCTGTTTTAGTCCCGTTTTAGTCTTGGTTCAGCCCTGTTTTAGTCCCGGGTCAGCCCTGTTTTAGTCCCGGTTCAGCCCTGTTTTAGTCCCAGTTCAGCCCTGTTTTAGTCCCGGTTCAGCCCTGTTTTAGTCCTGTTTTAGTCCCTGTTCAGCCCTGTTTTAGTCCTGTTTTAGTCCTGGTTCAGCCCTGTTTTAGTCCTGTTTTAGTCCCAGTTCAGCCCTGTTTTAGTCCCGGTTCAGCCCTGTTTTAGTCCTGTTTTAGTCCCGGTTTAGTCCAGTTTTAGTCCCGGTTCAGCCCTGTTTTAGTCCTGTTTTAGTCCCGGTTCAGCCCTGTTTTAGTCCCGGTTCAGCCCTGTTTTAGTCCCGGTTCAGCCCTGTTTTAGTCCCGGTTCAGCCCTGTTTTAGCCCTGTTTTAGTCCCGGTTCATCCCTGTTTTAGTCCCGGTTCATCCCTGTTTTAGTCCCGGTTCATCCCTGTTTTAGTCCCGGTTCATCCCTGTTTTAGTCCTGGTTCAGCCCTGTTTTAGTCCCAGTTCAGCCCTGTTTTAGTCCTTGTACTCACTCTCTGTGGTCAGCAGCTCTCGGTTCACAAACGCCGCGTCCACGTCCTCCAGCAGGATGATGCTCTGCTGCGGAGCCACACTCATTAAATGGTTGAGTCGATCGTCGGAGAGCGTCCTGTCGCTCAAACTCATCAGACAAATGCTGTAGCCCAGTTCACCGGCCAAAGCTGTGCTGCCGGACACAAGGAAGACAAACAAAACGTCAACAACAGTAAGCAGACGACGGTTCTAGTGCAATTTTGAAAAGGACTGTCACTTAGAGCTGGTCCATATCACATCGTTCATGATTTATCGTCATTTGCTTTCGGGGAAACATAAAATCTGGAACATCGTGATATAACTCTACGTACACGGCAGAAGATTTTCCTCGTAGTTGTGAAGTGAATCTGATCTTGCAGCAAATTGCGAACGCTAACGGCAAGAGACGCGTTAAAAATCAGTGTTGAGGTGTGGAGTGGAGTACATTAAAGGTCCCATATTCTGGGACTGGCCCCCCCTCCTTGCAAAAGCAAACGGCTCACTCTGAGATCTGACCCCCCGAACAGAGAGCAGGCTGCCTCCCCCGCCCAACCCACGTGCCTCCCCCTCCCAACCCGTGACGAAGCCTAGAGTGGAGATAGTGCGCATGCGCCGTGTGCTCCGGTAAACAGCGATACACAAACACTGAATAAACATTTTATCCGTCCTGACGGTGCGTCGTGCGAGTCCTACGTCCTGGATCTGACCTGGAGTTTGACGTGCTCCAGGGCCTCGACGACGGACGTTGCCGTTTGGTAAATAACAAGCTAACTCTTCTATCTCTCGTATCCATCGTGTAATTACTGTGTAGCATTAGCATTAGCTGTTTTTATTCTTGTGGCTGTGCGCTTCCTGGAGGCGTGGCTTAAACACCGCGTCATCCTGGTGAAGCCGCGTCATCTTAGTGAGGAGCCCCCGTCTGCTGCTCAGCCGAGGGGGACGGAAAAGACAGTTCTCTAGTGAAAACATGAGGGAATCAATCAAAAAACCACTTTGGGCACAACATACGAGGCCCAAATAGCACTGGAGGAAGGTTAAAACCTCTGAAAAGTCGATTTTGCATGATATGGGACCTTTAAATCTCCTTAAAGCCTTGATTTCCAACCAGTGCGCCGGGGAATACTAGTGCGCCTTGAGGTTTTGCCAGGTGTGCCTTGAAAAAATGTCCAATTTAAGTTTACATATTGACAGTTGTGAATGGAATTGACTCATTTTTCATTCTGGAGTGTCCTGAGCAACTTCTGCACGAAAAACTAACGCAAAACCATCTCTATTGACAAATTTAAAGAACCAGACAGTGGCACAGACATTATTTTATTTTATTTGTTAATTTTTTTTTAAACTAAATGGTCTGGTTTGGTTTTAATTGTAGTTGGTGTGCCGTGGTATAGTTTCAACCCAAAAAGCGCGCAGTGACTGAAAAAAGGTTGAAGAACACTGCCTGGTTCTATAATTGCACACAGACAGCACACAGCCGTATCATTTTGACCCAAATAGATGCTTTTTCAACATATCTGAGCTGAGCCAGAACTGATTTGACTTTCTTACATGAAAAAAACAGGTAGAGCACCTTTAAACAAGTCAAATATTGTAGTATTTAGTCTAGAGTCATTGTCCAATTATATCGTTATCGCAAATTGTCTCTTTATATCATGATAAAAATGTTTGGCCATATCACCCTGCCTTACTGTCACTAATGATTACTTTAGCTGTTGACTAGTAAGCGATTATTTTTTCAATTAGTCGACTAGTCAAATGATTATTTCTATTATATATTTAATCTTTCTAAATACATTATCAGACAAATAAAGGGTGACATATGGTGTCTGAAGGCTTCTAGACAGAGAATATTCATAAATAAAGTGTAAAATCAGCAATAATCTATTCTTTTTTGACATTTTGATGTAATAATGTTGCTGTCTTTGTTATAACAGGTGTTTTGTAGGGCTGCATGATATTGGAAATTATATCGATATTATTGTGATATTTAAATACAGTTTTTTGACTAAGGCTAAGATAATTTTAGCAGTCGACTAGTCAGTGATTATTTGTACTGTAGATTGAGATTTTTTTACCAAATAAATGTTGAAATATTGTGAATGAAGCTTCTAGAAAGAGAATATTTATGGATAAAGTGTATAATTGAGGACAATCAGAAACGGTCTATTCTTTTCTGCCATTTTTCTTTAATAATGTCATTGTCTTTGTTATAAAAGTCTTAAAGTTTGCGTTTTAGAGTCTGTTTAGTCCAAAGAACGACGCCCATCATCAAAATACAACTACAGTTATTGTTTATTGTCAACTTCACAATTATTCTACTAATTGTTGCAGCCCTATTTTTGATGCAATAATGTCATTTATATTAAAATAAACACCAACAAATACAAAACCAAGGCTAATTTAGTTTGAAAAAGCAAGATTTTATTCATGATTTTCAATATTAAAGACTGAACATTTCAATCTGACAGAAGACTTTGGTGTTACTGTGATATATTATTATTATTATCGTTATTGCCTTAGTTAATACTGCGTTATCGATACATTTGTGATATATTGTGCAGCCCTAATTACAATTATTTAGATCAATTGTTGCTGCTTTACTCGTCAGTCACAATCTGGTGCCAGGATAATGCACCACAGACGTCTCGGGGCAGACCAGTGTCGATGTGGCAGCCTTTCTGTGCCTCAGAGCTCTTTGTACAAGACAAAAAGTATGGTAATACTCACATAAAACTGCTCTTTCCACATCCAGGAGGTCCATACAGGAGATAACCTCTTCTGTACGGGATACCTGGATCAGATGAAAGAAATTACATTTATTAACTAACATAAGGACTAAACCTGGGATTAAACCTGGACTAGACCAGGACTAAACCAGGACTAAATCCATGACTAACATAAGGACTAAACCTGGGATTAAACCTGGACTAGACCTGGACTAGACCAGGACTAAACCAGGACTAAACTAGGACTAACATAAGGACTAAACCTGGGATTAAACCTGGACTAGACCAGGACTAAACCAGGACTAAATCCATGACTAACATAAGGACTAAACCTGGGATTAAACCTGGACTAGACCAGGACTAAACCAGGACTAAATCCATGAGTAACATAAGGACTAAACAATGACTAAAACCAGGACTAAACCAGGAATAAAAGAAGGACTTAAACCAGGACTAAAATAAGGACTGAACCAGAACTAAAACCAGGACTAAACCGGGACTAAACCAGGACTAAAATAGGATTAAAACAGAACTGTACAGGACTAAAACAGGGCCTAAACCAGGACGAAACTAAGGACTGAACCATGACTAAATAAGGACTGAACAAGGACTAAAACCAGGACTAAATTAAAAACTAAATCAGGAATAATTTAAGGACTAAACCAGGGCTAAAACCAGAACTAAACCGGGCTTGAACCAGGACTAAAACAGAACTGAACCAGGACTAAAATAAGAAGTAAACCAGCACTAAAACAGGACTGAAACTAGAACTAAAAACAGAACTAAATCCCGACGGCCTGTACCTCTGTCCGTGTACCATCGTGGGTTTCCGATGAACTCCTTCACATCTTGAACGATGCGGTCGCCCACTCCCTGCTCCAGGACCACGGAGCTCAGAGGTCTGCGGCGCCGAGGAAACCCGAACGGCCTCCAGTCTCCGCCCATCGCCGTGTACATGACGGTCCGGCCCTCCTCCTGCTTCAGCGCCAACTCACGGGCTAAAGAAGCACGGCCCAGAGCAGATTTACACTCCTTTAGTCAAATCGAAATTGCAGATACTGAAGTGCAATAATTTCCTCCTCAAAAAAATAAAAAACATGCATCAAAAAGTGAGAAAAATGTGCCCTGAAGCGACAAAATGCGACTACAGGCGTCAAAATGTGTCTATAAAGCATCAAAACGCAGCTAAAGGCAATAAAAAAGTTTCAGAAAGTGACAAAAATGTGACTAATTTGTGACAAAAAGCGTCAAAATGCAAATACAAGTGTTTGCTGCGCAGTTAATCGAAATCAAATTGAAACTGCAAATATTGAAGTGCCTCAAAAAGTGAGAAAAAACGTGCCCTAAAGCAACAAAATGTGACTACAGGTGTCAAAATGTGTCTATAAAGCATCGAAACGCAACTAAAGGCAACAAGAAAGTTTCAGAAAGTGATAAAAATGTGACTAAATTGTGACAAAAAGCGTCAAAATGCAACTACAAGAGTCAAAAAGGAGACTACAAGTAACAAAACCGCGACTAAAACAGACAAAAATGCAACTACGACTGACAAAATTGTGACTAAAAGCGTCAAAATGCTACTACAAGCGTCAGAGCAGATTTACAGTCCTTTAGTCGATTAATCAGTCGAGGGTGGCTTGGCAAACTAGGGCTGCGCAGTTAATCGAAATCAAATCAAAATTGCACACAAAAAAACCGCATCAAAATGTGAGAAAAACGTGCCCTGAAGCGACAAAATGCGACTACAGGCGTCAAAATGTGTCTATAAAGCATCGAAACGCAACTAAAGGCAACAAGAACGTTTCAGAAAGTGACAAAAATTGACTAATTTGTGACAAAAAGTGTCAAAATGCAAATACAAGTGTCAAAAGGAGACTACAAGCAACAAAACCGCGATTA
Organism: Rhinogobius similis; assembly: GCA_019453435.1. Classification (NCBI taxonomy): domain Eukaryota; kingdom Metazoa; phylum Chordata; class Actinopteri; order Gobiiformes; family Gobiidae; genus Rhinogobius; species Rhinogobius similis. Next base: position 5,151,519 of record CM033633.1, read on the forward strand.
AAACTAACAAAAATGCAACTACGACTGACAAAATTGTGACTAAAAGCATCAAAAAGCAGATTTACAGTCCTTTAGTCGATTAATCAGTCGAGGGTGGCTTGGCAAACTAGGGCTGCGCAGTTAATCGAAATCAAATCAAAATTGCACACAAAAAAAAAAACGCATCAAAAAGTGAGAAAAACGTGCCCTAAAGCGACAAAATGCGACTACAGGTGTCAAAATGTGTCTATAAAGCAACAAAACACAACTAAAGGCAATAAAAAAGTTTCAGAAAGTGACAAAAATGTGACTAAATTGTGACAAAAAGCGTCAAAATGCAAATACAAGTGTCAAAAAGGAGAATACAAGCAACAAAACCGCGACTAAAACTGACAAAAATGCAACTACGACTGACAAAATTGTGACTAAAAGCATCAAAATGCTACAACAAGCGTCAGAGCAGATTTACAGTCCTTTAGTCGATTAATCAGTCGAGGATGACTTGGTAAACTGGGGCTATGTGGAATTTCTTGATTTACATATTTTAATCCTGCTTTAAAGTCTATACGACAGGGTTAGACGACACATTTGACTAAAACGTAGTGAACATGATTAGATTTAAGATTTTACTAAACATTTTGCCTTTTTGTCCCCAGTTTGTTTATAATGTCACTTCCTGGTTGGACATGAGCACAAATATGACACACTGAGGTAATTCTACAACTGTTACCATAGCAACCAGACTGTAAACAAGGGCTAAAATCCATATAAATGACACAATAGTTATGATTTGACAAATAATAATACCCGGTAACAACTTTATTTTGTTGACTGTTGAGTTGTCTGTAAATTATCTCTGTATTTACAGTGGTACATCACGGAGGGATTCTCTTTTAGAACTTAGCCCAACTTCCTGTCATTTTAAATGTTTATTTCATTAGAAAAAAAAAATCACAAACTGCGACTTCACAAATGTAAAACTATAATAAATAATTGCCACAAGGTGATATAAAGTAATCCAATATTTATTATCGTTTAGCGTGATATTATTTCTGTGTCAATATATCGCTCTTACAAATTTATAATCGTGACAGGTCGAGGAAAAGCGTGTACAACTTAGCGTTCCCTGTAGCTTTAGTGTAGATAAATAAAGTCTGCACCTTCTTGTAGGATGTTGAAGAATATTTGGCGGTCTCGTCCCAGAGCGGTGAAAGTGACCGACTCCCAGGGCGTTCCCGTGGTCAGGTCCACCATCTGCTTCTCTCGGGTTCGCTCCACTCGGATCCACTTTCTGCCGTACCTGGAATACAGTATACTCATGGTAATTATCAGATGAATGGCAATTAACCACCATTTTTATGTTCACTTTTCATTCACTTTGTGGTGGTAAATTCAATTATTTCTAGCATATATAGCAGGTGAATAGGAAATATGTCAATGTGAAACTTGTAAGTTTTTCATCACGTGTTGTTCTCATTTAGAAATTAGGCATTTTATGTGTAAAAATTGGCCAAAAAATACACATATTTAAGACATTTCTTAAATATCTGATAAATGGACAGAACCAGGTTTAATTTCTTTGGTTCAATTTGTAACATATTGCTACAAAAAACTACAAAGGGTATTTTGGATTTCTTCTTTAGTTTTTGAGTAAACTAGATTGCCCTAAATTGCCCTAAAAATTAAAAATTCTATTCATTTTTAACTTAAAACTTATATATATATATATATATATATATATATATTGGTTTTAGAATCAATTATGAAAAAATATTTTTATGCGTTTCATCTAAATCTTGTTGATTCTGAGATTGTACCAAGATTTTACCAAGCATTTTGCCAATTTGTCGCCAGTTTGACAGTTTTTGTGAAGTTTATAATGTCACTTCCTGTTTGGACATCAGCAGCAAACATGACAAAGGTGGAGGTAATACAACTGTTACCATAGCAACCATTTTGTTATCAAGGGCCAAAATCCATATAAATTGCACAATAGTTAGGAATTGACAAGAAATAACACCTTTATTTTTTGAAGTGTCAGAAAAACTGTCTGTAAAACGTGTCAGTTGCGTTTAAAATGCCCTTGTATTTTCGATGGCACGTCACTTTTTGATGACATCACAGAGGGATTCTGTTTTGGAACTCCGCTCTACTTCTTGTCATCTAAAACTTTGATTTGTCTCAATTTCCTTATAAACTGCACCTTGACTGATGCAAAACTATGATAAATATTTACCACAGGTGCCCTCCCACCAAACTAAGTTATTATTAGACAAACATGAGAACCTGTCATATAGACTTTAAAGGAGTTTTGGCCCAGTGTACAGGATGGTTTCTTGGTAATTTCCCAGTGTCATTCATTCATTTTCTACCGCTTATTCCTATTAGGGGTCGCGGGTGACTGGAGCCTATCCCAGTGACTTTGGGCTTTAGGCGGGGTACACCCTGGACAGTGGCCAACTCATCGCAGCAAACACAGAGAGACAGAGACAAGGACAGACAACCATTCACTCTCACATTCATTCACTAGGGACAATTTAGAGTTGTCAATTAACCTACACAGTCATGTCTTTGGACGGTGAGAGGAGCCAGAGAACCCGGAGAGAACCCACGGTAACACGGGGAGGACATGCAGACTCCACCCAGAGAGATCGTGTGATGTTGGAGTGGTCCGGGATTCGAACCCACAATCTCCTTATTGAGAGGCAGAAGCTATAGCCGCTCTGCCACCGTAATTTCCCAGTGTGATGTTATCATTTAAAACCAGGAAGCACAATTAAAAACCTAAAAAAAATTTGTATTTGAAAATTTGTAAATATTTTCGCAGAATTTGAAATATATTCATCTTAACTGCATCTTAGTTAAATGAGCGGTCCAACCTGTCAGGGGCCCTTTAACTCGCACTGACCAGATGATGTGGTTCCCGGGGCTCGGGTGGAAGTCGAACTGCGTGTGCACCCGCCCGCTCTCGTGGGCCTGGTACGACGTCTCCACGCTCAGGTGCTGAGTGTGCCGCGCGTGTTTGGTGACCCAGCTCAGCAGCCAGTGGTAGCTCTTGTCTTTACTGGGAACCTCCAGCGTGATCATGTAATGCCTGCGGAAAAACACCATCCCGACCTGGACGAGACAACGCAACAACAACGGTGAGGGTGAGAAAGAAACAGGACGTACTTTGAGTAGGGCTGGGCGATGGGGAAAAAAATGATCTCGATTTTCTTTGGGCCAGATCGTGATTTCGATTTTATCACGATTTGTATTTTATTATTGCCTACACCTGCCACTTTAACAATATATTATATAAGAACTATCTATTTGCATTTGCACTGTCTGCCAACTGTACATTTCTGTATATAGTCTTAGTCTATCTGTCTTAGTCTATTTTATTTAAATCTTAATCTTACAAATGCCTCTTTTATATATTTTATTATATTTTATTCATTGTTTTATCAGAATCAGAAAGCGGTTTATTTCCATTGTCAGTGAAATTCACAAACATAGGAACTTGCTTCAGCGTGAGGTGCAACATAAAACAATGAATAAAATATAAAAAATATATAAAAGAGGCATGCATAAGATTAAGAATAAAATAGACTAAGATAGACTGAGACTATATACAGAATGTACAGTTGGCAGATAGAATGTACAGTTGGCAGATATGTTGTGCCTTACACCGAAGCAAGTTCCTATGTTTGTGAATTTTTGATCACTGACAGCGGCAATAAACCATTTCTGATTCTGATTCTATAATACAGCTGCACGATTCAGGAAAAATATCTAATTGTGATTAGATTTGCTATTTATGTTTTAATAAACTAATTCTTTTCAAATTCAGATTTTAAACATAGTTTTGTCACTTTGAGTCAAGTTCAGTTGTGTTTGACATATGTAAATGCGTCTTTGTCGTTTTTAGTCACGTTTTTGTTTTGGTGAATACAGCCGTGTTTGTTGTTCGTAGGCGTGTTTTTGTTGCTTTTGAACACATTTTTATCGCTTTTTGTTGCGCTTTTGTCGCTTGTTTCTGACTATGTTTGTACAAATCCTAACTACAGTGTTAGCAGTTTTTATTCAAATCAAAGCAAGTCATTTTGTTGTTTGTGAAAGAAATTATTACACTTCAAAAATTGCAGCGATTTGTAAATTGCATCCATTAAAATTGCACTTTTGTGTCAATTTTGTTTAATTGTGCTGCGCTAGACTATAAGAGGTAAAAAAATTCATCTGCTCAGAGGCTTCAGAGGCTAAACAACAGGAGAAAAAGTGTGTTTGAACAGACAGCTGCAGTAAAGACACAAACAGTCAATCACGATACGACGATTTCACAAAAACAGCAGATTGTCACAGGGACCAGCTCACGATTACATTTGATCACAGAATCACTCAGACCTAATTCTAAGTCTGTTTCAGACTAAAAAGAGCTGTAAATAGTTGCTTAATCAGTCAGCGGTGTCTTCGTCAACCGCATACTTTATTAGTCGATTAATAATTAAATTCATTCATTCATTTCACTTAATAGTTTGAAGTGCTTTGTCAACACTACACCCCTTTTACCCCTTTTAGTTGACTAGTCGATGCACAAGTCTTGATTGACCAAAAATGTATTTAGTCAACTACAGCCTAAATAGACAGTATATAAAATAATGTTAAACAAGATGTGATTCAGATGTGACTAAATAATCAAAATAGCAAGTAAAATATATCTGAGAAAGAACAGAGTAAAGAAACTTGGAGATGGATCTTTCAAATAAGAATATAAGGAGATATACACAAGACATTTCTGTATCTTTGAGGTTAGTTTTAAATACAGACAATGTACTTAATTTTATAATTTTCTCACACCTCCTGTAATTTGAGTTTTGTCATTAGAAGAATCCCCTGAAAAGACTGAAATCTCCTATCTGCCTTCCTATTTAACTCTTGTATGATATTTAATTCCATACTTGTTTATTTTTCAATAGCACATAATGCTTTCAGGTAAAATGTCTATATTATTACGCAGATTTTATGGCGTAGTTGGATAAATGGCATTGTAATGAGCTTTGTCACGAGTATAACTAAAGGTCAGGATCAGGTTCAACATTTGTGTTTATTCCTCTTGAATATTTTGTACTGAAAACAAATACTATACAATTGACACAGGAACACTGGCTTCTGTCTCCATCTGAAGAAGGGACATCAGCGCGTTTTCAAGATACCATTACAACTATTTTTGTGATGCAGAATAGGCATTTGTCTGGTAAGTAAGTGAACTTTTACAGCACCATCCTCACCTGAGCCCCTTTCCGAGCCAAAGCCAGCGCTGTGCCGACTCCCACCAACCCAAAACCAGCTCCAAAGTACGGGTTGTCCTTCAATCCATCCAGAAAGTCCGACATAGGCATGGTTCTCCGACGTAATTACGCAATAAACAACAGATAAATCTAATCAATTAACGTGTCCATAAAGAGATATCCTTTTCATGGTTTCATACAGCAGGTGACACTGTATGGTTTGTCCACAAAACAAAGATACGAGTACTCAACGTTGTCATCCATTTCCAATGTGTCCAGTAAATATCCGCCAAAAATCTACAATTAAAACGTTTCCTTTCGCTCAATTTCGTATTAATCTCGTCAAAATGTTGATGACGAATCTATTTTCAATTGCTGTGTTGTCGTTCAAGAATAAAATGCTTAAAAGAGTAGTTTATCTCCATTTTCATTGAATGAGTACCAAAAGACATGTGCAACATCCGCGACCTCTGTTCAACTTCCGGTGTTCAACCAAAACGTGTCCGGTTTTGCTCTATTCCAAACATTAGTTCCGCATTGTTTTAATATACACTCAAAACAAATGTTAAAAAGAAAATTTGTGATTGATATTAATGTATAAAATATTGTGTCATATTATGTGCATTTATATTGACAGTTGAATGAAAGAAAGTTTGTAATACTCATGGAATTGTACACTCGGGCTACCAGGCTAACTTTGGCTAATGCTAACATAAACAACAGCATTGAAGAACCATCTGAAGAGGAGGCTATGTAGCATTATCTCAAAAAACGAGGTAAATCTCAATCTTATTTCACATTTAACGTGCAGCATGTGGAACTTAAAAGATAATACTGAGTAACGTGTTTATATTTACTCTACAAATCATTTAGTTTTGTGTTATATAGATGTTATAGCCCAATATTTACAGCAGCTGGAAGAGGATTGTTGATATTTTATATGTATTGACAATTATTTTTGCTTAAGTTCAGAGTTACACATTCATTTTACAGCAGATAACAATGTAGGCAATTAAAACTGCTTCTTTATTGTGAATAGCCTGCATGACTGACTTCTTTGCCACAAATTTCTGCTATAGTTTATTGTTGGTATGGTTGCTATTTAGTATAACTTTTTTAGTTGTATTTGTTTTTTATTCAAAGTATTCATCGGTTTCATCTCCCTGTTTTATGCAACATACACCTTTTTCCCACTCAAAAGATATATTTGTTTTATTGTTATTTGCAATGGCAATAGTCCTATTTTGTCATCATTCTGAAACTCATATATATCTTATTATTTTAGTAAAATGAGTAGTAGTTTTAATGCTCATTTGAATATCCGAATGCTTATTCATTTAGTAAATCTTTAATATAAAAAAAAAAAAGATTTGGTCTAACCAATCTAATATTAGATTAGTAATATGGATTCTGTAATTAGCGTCATCCTAGCTTTGGGTGTTGTTCATATTTTATCTTCTATTACTCTTTTTAATTGTCTGCAGTACAGTGTATATTTCTAAAAAGCCAATTCATAATGTTGTATCTTTGGTCAAGACATTTCACCCACCTTATCTGCGTGATTGTTGTGGTCAGCGCAGCCACGTTTCCACCGCTCCGTCCCAGGGCAACTCTGGTTTCATATAGTTTATTACTTTAATTGAGGAAGATTCGAATAATGTAATGAGTCACATTAGCACAATTATGGTACAATTATGTTCATGATTGTTATGTTTGTTAATGTGTGTTTGAAATATTTTATTAATTGAGTTTATATTGCTTTTGTATAAATGAAGTTCTTGTGTGTTTATTATTTTCAGTCACTATGGAGGACGTGGAGCCAAACCCTGGTTCACCTCAGAACCAAAATGATCAGATGGAAGCCTCCAGCCCCAAAGAGAAAGATCTAACGTCCTCCAAACAAGATGGAAAGAATAAAAATCCTCCAAATAAAGAAGAGGGTGTGAAAAGAGGACGGAAACCAGCAACAAAGGACAAATCTCGAGCAGCAGATAATGGATTTTTGTCAAAAGGTTAGTACTTTATTTTTTTTTAGCCATTTTTATCCATCATTATATTTTTACTGCAGGTGTGTGACAGGTGGTACTATTTCCTCCTTAAAACTCAGTGGTTGTAGCTCAGGAACCCGCGTCTATATTTCAGCGCTTTTAGAATTTCAGAATTTAGAATGTCAAACTTTTAAAGGGTCTATAAAAGCCCTATTCATTTTACAAATGTTTTTAGTTTGAGGGTTTTGGGAACAAACTGACTCTAATTCATCTCAGAATGGTTGATTTGACAGGAATTGAGTGGGTTACAGCTTTCTTTTCATGTATAACATTCCCAACAGCTGGATCGATTCCGTTTATCAGATGGTGGACAAGAAGGAATAAATTAAGATAAAGACAGAGGGAATCTCGAAATCTTAAAACCTGAGGATCTTTTCCCATTTATTAGAATAAAGAAAAAACATTTGATTGAGCCATTTGAAATCATTATTTTTATATCAAAAAACACAAAATGTTATTAATTTTACTGGGGTTACAGTCGTTAATTAAATGAAACAGTCAATGGTCTCTTAGTCGACCAAGATTTTTATTAGTCAACTAATCATTTTATTTAGACTAAGGCTATAACTATAAAAATGTATAATCAACTAATCGTTAACTGAACTGCAGACTATAAAACACATGTCAAAAGACCAAACAAAGACCGTGACATTAATACATCAAAATGTCAAAAAAGAATAGATTATTGCTGATTTCAATCAATGTTATTCTCTGTCAAGAAGTTTAGTCTTCTTTACTTTAGTCTTTAGTCATCATATTTCAACCTTTATTTGGCTGATAATGTCATTCAAAAGTATAAATAAAACGACAAAAATAATCATTTGACTAGTTGACTAATCAAAAATATAATTGCTGACTAGTTGACTACTAAAATAATTGTTAGTAATAGCCGTAATTTAGATTAAAATGATTTATAGAGCTAAAACGGCAAAAAGAGAATATCTGGCATGAGAAATACACTGTTTCCTGGTACTTTCCTGGGTTTTAAATAGTTGCTTTTTGCTTGAGCTCTTGTGCGGTTGTGGTCTTTTGCGTGCAGATACCTGAAGATACTTTTTTGTTTTGATTTTTTTTTCCACACCCACTTTTAGTCGACAAATCGTTCAACGGGGCAGGTCTTTAGTCGACCAAGAATTTCTTTAGTTGACTACAGCCCTAAATATTACAAGTGTTATAGCTTTGCCTGTGTACCACTCACATTAATTCAATTTATATATTTTTTTAATACAGTTAAAAGATAAGGGTTTTCATTGTAGCAGCCGTACCTTACCACAGTGGTTCCCAACCTTTTTTGTCTCGAGTACCCCCTAAACTTTGTCTCATGCTCGGCGTACCCCTTAATTTGAGTTTCAGACAAATAAATGGGTTTACTAATTACATATTGTAATTATTGCCATTATATTTTTAGTTTTAATTGTATTTATGGTCCAAGATACTTCAAAAAATATTCTAAATTTACAACTAATGATACTTTTTTATTCAGATAAAAGTACATTTCATCTTCTTTTAAAACCTGAAACCATTTCAAGTACCCCCTGGTAATTGCTCACGTACCCCAAGGGGTCCCCGTACCCCTGGTTGGGAAACACTGCCTTACCACACAACCACAATTATATTTTTTTGTCTTTTAGCTTACCTTCCCGACGCCGCCACCGCCCAGACGTTCCGCACTCACCGCTGCCCCAGTTGTCACCGCTGCTTCAAGATGAGCTCTCACCTCAAACAACACTTAAAACTTCACTTCCCGGACCCCGAACTCCAGTGCTCCACCTGCAAACGCCACTTCACCAGCAAAAGCAAACTGCGCGTCCACCAGCTCCGAGAGACCGGCTTAAAATCTCACCGCTGCCACTTGTGCTCGTACTCGGCCGTGGAGCGCAACTCTCTGCGGCGCCACCTCGTTTCCGTTCACGCAGAAGAAGCTCCAGAGAGTACTTTTGCGTGTCCGGTTTGCAGTGAAAGTTTCCGTCAAAGCAAATTACTTAAAGCACACATGAAGACGCACAATGTTGGAAAAAACGGCGCGCAGCTTCTTTGCATCGAAGAAGGCTGCTTGTTTAAAAGTACTTTATTGCATTTAGTTCAACATATCACCGAAACGCACAATTTTACGCCAATCGAATGCCAATATCACGCTTGTACGGCCATTTTCAGGACTAAAACTTTGATGGAAGAGCACTTTAAGACTCACCAAGCTTACCATTGCTCTGATTGTGACTTTGCCTGTTCAAACAAGCGTCTTTTTGCGCAGCATCGCAGACTGGGCCACGCAGGAGGAGACCAGTTCTCCTGTGAATTTTGTGATTTCAAAACGTTTAATTCGGTGGAGTTTGAGAGACACGTCGGACACTTTCACGCCTCTGAGAAAATCCACAAATGTCCGCAGTGCGACTTCATCACGGCGCACAAACGAGGGCTGAAGAGGCACCTGCTCACACACACAGGTGAGCTTTGGCTTTGAGCGATGTCATGTTTTTGCTTGTTTCTAGTGAAGGGAAAAGTTTAAATGAAACATATGCAACATACCTTCAAAATGTTCAAATGAGTCACCGTGCCTTAAATAATTCTTGAAATATTAGTTTGATGAGTCTGTATCAAATCAAATGCTAGTTATGTAGGTTCGAATAACGTAATACTAGGGCTGTTGTCGACTTGAGAAATTCTTGGTCGACTAAAGACTAGAATAGATACTCTTTAGAACAGGAAATCAATTGCCCTGTTTCTATTGTTCCGCTGTTTTCACAATGAGGACAATATAAAATCGTGATACAACACATAATAAATTCTAGTATTATTTGTCTGTCTTATGTCGTCTTGTGTTGTTTGTCAACTCGTCTTGTCTTTGTTGAATTGGTTCGTATTGTCCAACTTTGTCTTGTCTTATCTTATGTTGTCTTGAGTGTTTTGTCCATTTTCTGATTTTATTCATTATTAATTTCATACTTGTATGTTTTTTTTTTTTGCTATTATAATTGAGTTGTTTATTTTTTATGGTCATTTTAATTTAAATTTCAAAAAATGTTTCAATTCTTAAGTTGTAATCTGTATTATTGAGTGACTTCTTCTTCTAATGTCTGCTATTACTTTTGGTACATGTACCTTTTGTAGTTTTTTCATAATTTGCCGAGCAGTTTTTCCCTATCTTTTACAGTGGGAGCCTTTCTGTTGGTCCTCTACAGGAAAGTTTGCTGTTTAAACTGTTTTAGGCAGGTGCACGGTGGCAGAGCGGTTAGAGCTTCTGCCTCCCAATCAGGAGGCTGTGGGTTCGAATCCCGGACCAGACCAACATCACACGAATGCAATTGCGCAGTCACTCGCAATAGCTTCAGCTATTGCAACAGCATCTAGTTGAGTGACTGCCTATGCATAGGCAGTCACTAATTGTTCTTGTATTTTCCGGTTTTTCGGCACGTTTCACAGGCCGCAGTTTTTAAATTCTTTTAATTTTTTTTGCATTTTTCAATAGTTCCTAGCCTTCTAATGTCTGCTATTACTTTTGGTACATGTACCTTTTGTAGTTTTTTCATAATTTGCCGAGCAATTTTTCCCTATCTTTTACAGTGGGAGCCTTTCTGTTGGTCCTCTACAGGAAATGTTGCTGTTTAAACTGTTTTTGGCGGGAGCACGATGGCAGAGCGGCTAGAGCTTCTGCCTCCCAATAAGGAGGTCGTCTTGTATATATTCCTGTATATTTATTATTATTATTGAGTGACTGCCTATGCCTATAGGCAGTCACTATTTGTTCTTGTATTTTCCGTTTTCTCGGCACGTTTCACAGGCCACAGTTTTTAAATTCTTCAAATTTTTTTTGCATTTTTCAATAGTTCCTAGCCTTCTAATGTCTGCTATTACTTTTGGTACATGTACCTTTTGTAGTTTTTTCATAATTTGCCGAGCTGTTTTTCCCTATCTTTTACAGTGGGAGCCTTTCTATTGGTCCTCTACAGGAAATGTTGCTGTTTGAACTGATTTAGGCAGGTGCACGGTGGCAGAGCGGCTAGAGCTTCTGCCTCCCAATAATTAAGTATATTACTACACACTCGGTCCATTCACGGCTCATTCACGACTTCAGTAAACAGTGTAATATGAGAAACTTTTATTTATAGAGCTCTGAATTTTTGTGTTCTGGTCACTCAAGAACAATTCTCTCTATTTTGGAAATGTATTCCTCTTTTTATTGTTTGCCGGTATCAAATTGGTCAAAAATAGGAACAACTGGGACGTGACTTGTGTAAAACTGGGACAAATCGATGGTTTTGGACACATCCTCTGGGACATGGGACACAGGGATCAAAACTGGGACTGTCCCGGGTAAATAGGGATGTCTGGTCACCCAATACAAAGAGCTGAATAAAAAAATATATATATATACCAGAAATAAAGATCCTTTGTTTCCGCTAAACATGTGCGTGACTCTGTGGTTGCAGGAGAGAAGCGTCACAAATGCGGCGTGTGTGACTTCAGGTGCAGGGACGAGTCGTACCTCTCCAGACACATGCTCACGCACTCCGACAGCAAGAACTACATGTGCTCCGAGTGCGGCTACGTCACCAAGTGGAAGCACTACCTGACCGTGCACATGAGGAAACACGCCGGAGACCTCAGGTGCAGCTCACACAGGGCGAGGAGGGAGACAGTTATATCCGTCTGTTTTTGCTTTGAGTGTGTTTTTAATCGTGGGTTCGAATCATGGATGTATTAAATGAACTGGATAAGCCACGCCCCCTATGTCTGTGGTCACAGATTGATTAGTGGCCGTGTGAGGTACTGCAGCCTCTTGGGCCCAGCCTTTTTCTATAATTGCACATTATAATTGCAGACAGGACTGAATTACTATCGGTATTTAAATAAAATAGAAGGAAATGTTCTTTTCTACCGTTTCTAAAATCACTGAAATTACCGTTTTTATATGAAGTGGGGGATTGTCGTCACGTGGCGCCCTAAAGAAAAGATGGCAGCCTCCGTATCAGGAAGTAAATGCGGAAGTAAGAAACTTTTTTGGGGTCATGCACCAATGAGCTCACTCCATAGGGATAAACAGGGCGCCATTTTGGATTCATCTTCCAGCTTTTATTATAGTTCTATAGTTCGAATCCCGGACCACCCCAACATCACACAATCTCCTTGGGTGGAGTCTGCATGTTCTCCCCGTGTTACCGTGGGTTCTCTGGCTCCTCCCACCGTCCAAAGACATGACTGTGTAGGTTAATTGACAACTCTAAATTGTCCCTAGTGAATGAATGTGAGAGTGAATGGTCGTCTGTCCTTGTCCGTGTCTCTGTGTTTGCTGCGATGAGTGGCCACTGTCCAGGGTGTACCCGCCTAAGGCCCAAAGTCACTGGGACAGGCTTCAGTCACCCGCGACCCCTAACGGGAATAAGCGGTAGAAAATGAATGAATGAATGAATTATGACAATTAGATCATACTGTATTTTTGCAGTCCGTCAGAAATGTGCTAAAATGGTTAAATCAAAGGTGCATGCCGATGTTGATAAATTTCGGCCCTTGTTTAAAAGTCTGGTTGCTAGGTAACAGTTGAATTACCTTTAACAATGTAATATTTGTGCTCATAGACATTCATAATTTGCTGGCTCTCTGCAGTTGCTACGATACGGACAGCGCAGCCATGTTGTTCCCATGAATGTGATGACGCAAATCGATTGAACACAGTGGCAAAACTGTGTTAACGAGAACTCTGTTAAAGCTAATGACGAACGAGGGAAAAGTCTCGCCGCTAAAATGTTACATAAAGTAGATTGATTTGTGTAAAATGTTTAATGAACACGAGCAACAACAAGTCAACAACGCAACGATTTCCTGGTCAGTCTGAAAACGTCTTTTTAGTCGAGTAGAACTTATTTTCTGTTGAGCTCGTCTGCTCCGTGTGAACTACAACGGAAACAAGACGGCGGCGCGTACAACAACTTCAGGAATAAGGTGAATAATATTTGCTGATCATGACCAACCAGGAAGTAACATTATAAACACTGCGTAAAACTGTCAAACTGGGAACAAAATGTTTAGTAAAATCTTAAATATGTTCACTATGGGGGCCCGGCCGGGCCCAGCCCGAACGAGCGACGTGGGGCCGTCCTCCCGTGGACCCACCACCCGCAGGAGGATCCATAAGGGGCCGGTGCAGAGAGATCTGGGTGGCAGTCGAAGGCGGGGACCTCGACGACCAGATCTCCGGACACAGAAACTAGCTCTGGGGACATGGAATGTCACCTCGCTGGGGGGGAAGGAGCCTGAGCTTGTGCGGGAGGTCGAGCGTTTCCGACTAGATATAGTCGGCCTCACCTCCACGCACAGCCTGGGCTCTGGAACCCGTCTCCTCGAGAGGGGCTGGACGCTCCATTTCTCTGGCGTTGCGGGGGAGAGGCGGCGGGCTGGTGTGGGCTTGCTCATAGCCCCACAGCTCAGCCGCCACGTGTTGGAGTTTACCCCAGTGAACGAGAGGGTCGCGTCCCTCCGCCTTCGGGTGGGGGACAGGTCTCTCACCGTTGTGTCGACCTACGGGCCGAACAACGGTGCAGAGTACCAGACCTTCTTGGAGTCCCTGGGAGGGGTACTGGACGGTGCACCGCCTGGGGACTCCGTTGTTCTACTGGGGGACTTCAACGCCCACGTGGGCAACGACAGTGACACCTGGAGAGGGGTAATCGGGAGGAACGGCCCCCGATCTGAACCAGTGGTGTTCAGTTATTGGACTTCTGTGCTAGTCACAGCTTGTCCATAACGAACACCATGTTCAAGCACAAGGGTGTCCATCAGTGCACGTGGCACCAGGACACCCTAGGCCGGAGGTCGATGATCGACTTTGTTGTCGTGTCATCTGACCTTCGGCCGCGTGTCTTGGACACTGGGTGAAGAGAGGGGCGGAGCTGTCAACCGATCACCACCTGGTGGTGAGTTGGATCCGCTGGGGGAGGAAGCCGGACAGACTCGGCAGGCCCAAGCGTATCGTGAGGGTCTGCTGGGAACGGCTGGCAGAGCCCTCTGTCGGCAGGGTCTTCAACTCACACCTCCGGGAGAACTTCTCCCAGATCCCGGGGGAGGTTGGAGACATTGAGTCCGAGTGGACCATGTTCTCCACTTCCATTGTCGATGCGCGGCTCGTAGCTGTGGTCGCAAGGTCTCTGGTGCCTGTCGCGGCGGCAATCCCCGAACCCGGTGGTGGACACTGGAAGTAAGGGATGCCGTCAGGCTGAAGAAGGAGTCCTATCGGGCCTTGCTGGCTCGTGGGACTCCTGAAGCAGCTGACAGGTACCAGCAGGCCAAGCGTACTGCAGCCCGGGCTGTCGCAGAAGCAAAAACTCGGGATTGGGAGGAGTTCGGGGAGGCCATGGAGGAGGACTATCGGTCGGCCTCAAAGAAATTCTGGCAAACTGTCCGACGCCTCAGGAGAGGGAAGCAGTGCTTCACCAACACCGTTTACGGTGCGGGTGGAGAGCTGTTGACCTCGACTGGGGATGTGGTCGGATGGTGGAAGGAATACTTTGAGGACCTCCTCAACCCCGCTGTCACGTCTTCCGAGGAGGAAGCAGAGGCTGAGATCTTGGAGGCGGACTCATCCATCACCCTGGCTGAAGTCACTGAGGTGGTTGGCAAGCTCCTTGGTGGCAAGGCTCTGGGGGTGGATGAGATCCGCCCTGAGTATCTCAAGTCTCTGGATGTTGTGGGACTGTCTTGGTTGACACGTCTCTGCAACATCGCGTGGCAGTCTGGGACGGTACCTCTGGACTGGCAGACCGGGGTGGTGGTCCCTCTGTATAAGAAGGGGGACCGTAGTGTGAGTTCCAACCACATGGGGATCACACTCCTCAGCCTCCCGGTAAGGTCTATTCCAGGGTACTGGAGAGGAGAATCCGACCGATAGTCGAACCTCGGATTCAGGAGGAGCAGTGTGGTTTTCGTCCTGGTCGTGGAACACTGGACCAGCTCTATACTCTCCATCGGGTGCTCGAGGGTTCATGGGAGTTTGCCCAACCAGTCCACATGTGCTTTGTGGATCTGGAGAAGGCATTCGACTGTGTGCACCGTGGCGCCTTGTGGTGGGTGCTCCGGGAGTATGGGGTCCGGGGCCCTTTGCTAAGGGCTGTCCGGTCCGTGTACGACCGGAGCAGGAGCTGCGTTCGCAATGCCGGCAGTAAGTCAGACCTGTTCCCAGTGCATGTTGGACTCCGCCAGGGCTGCCCTTTATCACCGGTTCTGTTCATAATTTTTATGGACAGAATTTCTAGGCGCAGTCAGGACCTGGAGGGTGTCGGTTTGGGAACCACAGGATCTCATCTCTGCTGTTTGCAGATGATGTCGTCCTGATGGCTTCCTCAAATCAGGACCTGCAACATGCACTGGGACGGTTTGCAGCCGAGTGTGAAGCGGCTGAGATGAGGATCAGCACCTCCAAATCCGAGGCCATGGTTCTCGACCGGAAAAAGGTGGCTTGCCCTCTCCGGGTGGGTGGGGAGTCCTTGCCTCAAGTGGAGGAGTTTAAGTATCTCGGGGTCTTGTTCACGAGTGAGGGAAGGATGGAGCGTGAGATTGACAGGCGGATCGGTGCAGCGTCTGCAGTGATGCGGGCGTTGTATCGAACCGTTGTGGTAAAGAAAGCTGAGTCGAAAGACGAAGCTCTCGATTTACCGGTCAATCTACGTTCCTACCCTCACCTATGGTCATGAGCTTTGGGTAATGACCGAAAGGACAAGATCGCGGATACAAGCGGTCGAAATGAGCTTCCTCCGCCGGGTGGCTGGGCGCTCCCTTAGAGATAGGGTGAGGAGCTCAGTCACACGGGAGGAGCTCGGAGTAGAGCCGCTGCTCCTCCACGTCGAGAGGAGCCAGCTGAGGTGGCTCGGGCATCTGTTCCGGATGCCTCCTGGACGCCTCCCTCGGGAGGTGTTCTGGGCATGTCCCACCGGGAGGCGGCCCGGTTAGACCCAGGACACGCTGGAGGGACTATGTCTCTCGGCTGGCCTGGGAACGCCTCGGGATCCCCCCGGAGGAGCTGGAGGAAGTGTCTAGGGTGAAGAAGTCTGGGAGTCCCTGCTTAGACTGCTGCCCCCGCGACCCGGCCCCGGATAAGCGGAAGAAGATGGATGGATGGATGGATGTTCACTATGTTTTGTGAAATTTGACGTCTAACCTGTCAATTAGACTTTAAATCCCAGTTTTTCCTATTGAAATCACACTGTTCCACTTCACTTTTTGCCTCCATTTAACGGTTCTATACTTTTTGTTTTGCAGATACGAGTGTGACCAGTGCAGTTATCGCTGTCACCGCATGGATCAACTCAACAGCCACAAACTGCGCCACCAGGAGAAATCCCTCATCTGTGAAGTGTGCGCCTACTCCTGCAAACGCAAATACGAGCTGCGGCAGCACATGCTCTCGAAACACGCTGAAACAAACCAGCCGTCCGCCGTTTACAAATGCAAGTTCTGCACCTACACCTCGTCCTTCCGCCAAGCTCTGAGGAACCACGAGAACTGCAAACACACCAAGTCCAAGGAGTTCCCGTGTGCACTCTGTACCTACACGTCGTTTAGCAGCACTAGCTTGTTTCTGCACAAACGGAAAACGCATGGATACGTGCCCGGAGACAAGGCGTGGCTGCAGAATTACGCTTTGAGAGAAAAAGAAAAGAATACGACGGGGGATTTGGAAGATTTTTACAACAACGCGACGTCTAAGCAACTTCTAGACACTAACGCTACAGAAATTAGCTCCACAGATGCTAGCAAAACAAGCGCTAACGTTGGCGCGATGAGAGATTTGAATGTTTTATCGCAACACGTGGCAAATAATGAACATCTTGAGAGTCCAGGTGAAGAATATTGCACGCTTCTTCTAACTACGCTGCCAAGCAATGACGAGCAAGCTTCAAATCTGCAAGAAAATTGTAAAAATTCGACGGATGAAGCGGAAAATAGCAACTTGTCGCCTAAAAATGCTAGCCTAGCAACTAGTTTTAGCTCAGACGGCGAAGAAGAGGCAAGTTTAGACGGTGAACAGAATTATTTAGACAAAGCGGATCAAATTGAGTTTAAAGAGACTGAAAAAGGCGTTGAAAGCCGCAGCTCGCTGTTACAAAATGAAATTATCGTGGAAGATTTGAAAGAATTAGAAAAGATTCAAGCTAATGCTATGGTTTCGGATGGCCATGTGGAACTGCTAATGCTTCCGTCGCAGAAATCTAGCAAGAATAATACGGATAAAATTAAAGTATTGCGTAATAGAAAAAAGTTAAGCTGTCAAGATTGTGGCACGGAATTCAAGCTAAGGCGAAATTTGGACGATCATCGCAAAAATAAATGTATTTCAAAGCCAAATCGTGGAACAAAAATGGCTGTTAGCGATGCTAGTTTACATCTTGACAAAAATATTGACAAAGAAATAGGTGAATTTTCTTGTAACATTGAAACAAGACGTTTAGATTGTAATTTAAATTTGCAAAATGAGAGCGAAACACAATTGGAAACTAGAAATATTTCTGCGAATTCTGATGCATTTAGTGCAACAAATCAAGATGGAAACAGCCGAACAAATCAAGATAAAACTGCTAATAGTATATCGGTTGATAAAGATTGCTCTTACGCTAAAATTAACGGCAAATTCGAATGTAATCAGTGTTGTTTTTCAGCTATTTGGCTTGCGACCATCGAACGACACGTTGCGACTTGTCAAACGAGATCCAGCGAGCAAAAGTCTTTCAAAACGCTGGACAGAAATGATCTCGAAGAAAGTAAATCGGAAAGACACGCTAAAACCGTGAAAGATTTCAGTTGTAGCGATTGTGAATTTGTCGCTAAATCTACGCTGTCTCTAAACCGACATCAAGCTCGCGTTCATAAGAAAACCGCGACTAAATTCAACTGCAAGTTTTGTACGTTTAGCTGCAAGTTCGAACGCCGCTTGCTGCAACACGTAGCCGTCAAACACAAAGACAAAAACCAATTTAAATGTCGATTTTGTCAATTTAGCACGAAGCGAAAATACAGATTGGAAGAGCACGAGTCAATCCACACCGGCATCGGGCGCCACACGTGTGACATTTGCGACAAAACATTCGGCGCTGCGAGCAAATTGCGAAAGCACAAATTGCGACTTCACGATAAAAAGCCGACGCATTTCTGCACGGACTGCGATTTCTCTAGTTTCTCTCCAGACGATATCAAACGGCATAACGTTCGGTGTCATTCGGGAGACTTGGATTTCAATTGTCAAAAATGCGGCGCAAAGTTTAGCTCGCAAATATCGCTCACTAAACATTGCAAACGAGTTCATTTGAGGAGTTTTACCTGCAAGAAATGTGAATATACATGTGGTAGCAGTGTTGAGCTAAAAACGCACCAAAATAGCAAGCATAAATTAGCAAAAGAGACAGTTTTAAAGGAAATATCAACAACTAAGGACTTGGATTTGAACTCAAAGGCTCAACACACCTGCGAAATCTGTCAATTCACCGCCAAGACTAAAAAAATACTGGCTGAACATCTTTCCGAGGAACATGAAAACGTGTCGGACGGCGCAAAGTCGCTCAAATGCAGCCAGTGTGAGTTTGTCTGTCGGTTCCAGCTGGTTCTGGAGCAGCATTTGAGGAGCCACGGGGGGAAACGGCTGTACAAATGCACCCACTGTGAATACTCGAGCAGGAACAAACAGAAAATGACGTGGCACATCAGGATTCACACCGGAGACAGGCCGTACAGGTGCGAAAAGTGCAGCTACGCGTGCACAGAACCGTCCAGACTCAAGGTAAGAAGAAGGAGAGGTCAAATGTGGAAGAAAATGGATTTATTTAACTGTATTCACCTTATTCCGCCCCGCCCACTTTTGCCGTTTTTTGCACTTTTGTTGTAAACGCACTTCCGTTTGACGAGAACTCCGTTAAAGCTAATGACGAACGAGGGAAAAGTCTTGCCGCTAAATTGTTACATAAAGTAGATTGAATTGTGTGAAATGTTTAATGAACACGAGCAACAACAAGTCAACAACGCAACGATTTCATGAGGCCTGAAAACGTCTTTTTAGTCCATGTAGAACTTATTTTCTGTTGAGCTCGTCTGCTCCGTGTGAACTACAACGGAAACAAGACGGCGGCGCGTACGGCAACTTCAGGAATAAGGTGAATACACAAACTAAAAGAAGTGAAGTTTTTTTTTAATCTTCACCAGGCATGTCCAAACTAAGGCCCGGGGGCCAAAAGCAGCCCGCAGACCCATTTTTCTTGGCCCTCAGGCTTCCTGGTGAATTGGCTCACATTGTCCTAAGACATACTTTTCATAGCAAATTTCTGATTTTCTACAATTATAACCTAAATAACTAACATTTTGGTACGATACAGACCTGATATTAAAGCACCGAGACTGAATTTAGGTGTGGTGGCACTTTAAAAATCAGATTAATGCAACTTTTTTGAACGTTTCACAATTTAATTGTGGCCCTCTGCTTGGTCTAAATTTCAGTATGTGGCCCTCGGTAGAAAAAGTTTGGACACCTCTGATCTTCACAAACTCCCACACATCTCATAATGGCTGCATGATATTGGAAATTACTGCAACATGTCTGTTAAGTGCAGTGGTGGAACGTAACAAAGTACAAAGGTAAAAGTACTGTACTTAAGTCAGTTTTTTAGGTATCTGCATTTTACTTAGGTACATTTTACAGTAGATACTTGTACAAATCCAAACTACGGTGTTAGTAGTTTTTATTCAAATCAAAGAGAGACATTTCGTTGTTACTAGATACTTTTTACTTCACTACATTTCAGAGCGTTTATCTGTACTTTCTACTCCACTACATTTTTGAACTGGACTGAAAAGTAAAAGTATTCATCTTATTCTGGAAGTTTCCGTACACGCCGCCGTCTTGTTTCTGTTGTAGTTCACACGGAGCAGACGAGCTCAACAGAAAATAAGTTCTACTCGACTAAAAAGACGTTTTCAGGAAATCGTTGCGTTGTGACTTGTTGTTGCTCGTGTTCATTAAACATTTTACACAAATCAATCTACTTTATGTAACATTTTAGCATCAGACTTTTCCCTCGTTCGTCATTAGCTTTAACGGAGTTCTCGTCAAACGGAAGTGCGTTTACAACAAAAGTGCGTAAAAGTGCGCAAAAAACGGCAAAAGTGGGCGGGGCAGAATAAGGTGAATATTTTCAAAAGGTTTTGACCTGCTGAAAAGGCTGAGGGGTTTATTTTTTAGCACATTTATGGCGCCCATTTTTTTCCCCTAGTTCCCTTTGAGCAAACAAAATAATAGTAATAATAATAATAATAATACATTGCATTTCTAAGTGCCTTTCAAAACACCCAAGGACACTGTACATGACAACAAGATAAAACATTAAAAACAACAGAATAAAACACACAATACAGAACTGGATGATGAAAAATTAAAATAGTGAAAAATAATCTGAAAAGTTGCCTATAATGACCAAAACTCAACAGAATAAATCAACAATTTGATGTTTTACTTTTACTTTTAACTCTTAAAGTACATTTTTAAAGGAGTGTTTTAATTCTTTTACTTGAGATTTTAAAATGTGAGACTTTTACTTCAGTGTTTTTTGCTGTTGTATCTGTACTTTTACTTGAGTAACAAAGTGGAGTGCTTTATCCACCGCTGGTTAATCGATATTCTTGTGATAATTTCGACAGTAATTTCTAAAGCAACATTTAAAAAACTTAGAGACAAAATTGCGACTTAATCAAGGTTTTTTCAACATTACAAAAAAGACAAAACAATTTAAGAAACAAAGAACAGGAACAAAATGGAAAAAGCATGGTACTTTTATCTGTTTTATCTGTTTTTTATCTATACTTTAAAACATACATAAATACATAAATATACATACATAAAATGATAAGTTCAAGTAATTTTAGCTAGATTAGATATACATTTTTGCTGTGTTGTTTGTGGTTTTATAGTTTTGAGCATTCGGAGGACATATTTGTGTGTCTCTCGTCGTGAAATGCAGATAAACTGAAGCCGTGTGTGTTTTCTCTGCAGCAGCACATGCGAGTGCATCAGGACGAGAGGAAGTATCTGTGTCCCGAGTGCGGATACAAGTGCAAGTGGTCCACGCAGCTCAAGTGTCACATGACCAAACACACCGGTAAAGTCGCACACACTTTCCGCTTCTCTCTTTCGTCAAGTGTTTTCTAGCACATCCATTTAGGTCTGGGTGATACGATGATAAAATCGTGAGCTGGTCCCTGTGAAAATCTGCTATTTTTGTGAAATCGTTGTATTGCGATTGACTGTTTGTGTCTTTAATGCAGCTGTCTGTTCAAACACACTTTTTCTCCTGTTGTTTAGCCTCTGAAGCCTCTGAGCAGATGACTTTATTTACCTCTTAAAGACCAGAGTTCTACAATTAAACCAAACCCACGTAAAATCGCAATTTGAATGGATGCAAATCAGAAAGGCTGCAAGTTTTGAAGTGCAATAATTTAATTTCTTCCACAAACAACAAAATGTCTCTCTATGATTTGAATAAAAACTACTTACACTGTAGTTTGGATTTGTACAAACATGTTCTGAAACAAGCAACAAAAGTAGTAAAAATGTGTTCAAAAGTGACTAGAATGTGTCTACAAACAACAAACGTGACTCAATGCACCAAAACACGACTAAAAGTGACAAAAACGCGCCTAAAAATGGCAAAGACGTGACTAAAAGTGACAAAGACGTGTTTAAATACAACAAACACAACTGAAAGTGACAACACGACTAAAACCAACAAAACCGAATTCCGAATCCCATTATTAAAACATAAATCACAAATCTAATCACAGTCGCACTGGTCAGAAAAATCACAATTAGATCATTTTACTAAATCGTGCAGCTCTGTTAAAAGCAATAGAAAAATACAATGTGAACACAAACCGTGATAAAATCGAAATCATGATCTGGCCTTCATGAAAATCGTGATAATAATTTTTTGACAAATCGCCCAGCCCTACATCCAGGTCAGCAGCACTGTGACTTCAACTAATAATTAAATAATCAACTCTAAAACAAGCCATGAGCTGAGAGACGATGTTTTGTTGAACACATATTTTGGTTTTTGAGCTCGTTGTTTGTTTTTTATTGTCTTATTAGACCCTGTTTCACTAAAAGATATTATTTTTAGTTTTAAAAATAGAGCAAATACAGTGTCATTTATTCAAATTAGATCTTGAAATCACATTCACATGGGGAGGACATGCAGACTCCACCCAGAGAGATCGTGTGATGTTGGGGTGGTCCGGGATTCGAACCCACGATCTCCTTATTGAGAGGCAGACGCTCTAGCCGCTCTGCCACTGTGCACTCGGGGAACTGTTTTTAGCCTGGATTTAAACATTGTCAGAGTGGAGGCCTGTCTCACATCTTCAGGGAGACTGTTCCAGATTTTAGCTGCAAAAAACTGAAATGCTGATTCCCCATGTTAACAAACTACACCACTAGATGGCCTCGGTAACCTAAAACAAACCCATAAAAATAAACAGGTTCCATTACAACTTCTAAACTCAAACCCATGGATGTATTAAATGAACTGGATAAGCCACGCCCCCTCTGTCTGTGGTCCCAGATTGATTAGTGGTCGTGTGAGGTACTGCAGCCTCTTGGGCCCAGCCTTTTTCTATAATTGCTCATTATAATCACAGACAGGACTGAATTATTATCGGTATTTAAATAAAATAGAAGGAAATGTTCTTTTCTACCATTTCTAAAATCACCCAAATTACCGTTTTTATATGAAGTGGGGGATTGTGGTCACGTGGCGCCCTAAAACAAAGATGGCAGCCTCCATATCAGGAAGTAAAACAAAGATGGCAGCCTCCGTATCAGGAAGTAAAGCAAAGATGTCAGCCTCCATATCAGGAAGTAAAGCAAAGATGGCAGCCTCCGTATCAGGAAGTAAAACAAAGATGGCAGCCTCCGTATCAGGAAGTAAAACAAAGATGTCAGCCTCCGTATCAGGAAGTAAATGCGGAAGTAAAGCACTTTTTTGGGGTCATGCGCCAATGAGCTCACTCCAGACAGTTTATTAAATGCCCGACCAGAGAGCAGAACACGCTGGATCACTGTTACACTACAGTGAGTGGGTCCTTCCGCGCGGTTCCTCGCGCTGCCCTAGGGCTCTCAGATCACGCCATGATCCACCTGATCCCCACGTACAGACAGAGGCTGAAGCTCTCCAAACCTGTAGTGAGGACTTCTAAGAAGTGGACCAGCGAGGCAGTGGAGGAGCTACGCGCGTGTTTGGACATTACAGACTGGGATGTGTTCAAAACTGCCACGGATGGTTTGGATGAGTACACGGACACTGTGACGACATACATCCAATTCTGTGAGGACAGTATCATTCCCACACGCACCAGCGTGATTTATAACAATGACAAGCCCTGGTTCACACCCAAACTGAGGCAGCTCAGGCAGCAGAAGGAGGCAGCTTTCAGAGCAGGGGACAGAGAGAGCTACAAAGGTGCTAAGTACAGATTTAGCAGGGAGGTGTCAAGAGCTAGATCTCTGTACAACACGCGCTTAAAGCAGTCTTTCTCTGCTAACAACGCTTCGGCGGTTTGGAAGGGACTTAGGCAGATCACCAACTACAAGCCCAAAGCCCCCCATGCTGCTGGATTTGACCAGAAACTCGCTGAACAGCTCGCCTCCTTCTATTCACGATTCGAAATCTCAACCCCCTCCCCCACCCATCTCACTACAATAGACATTTCTGCCAATCACACCCCGGGTCCCCCCACCTCCCCCACTGGCCTTTCACTACACAGGGACAATGTAAGGAAACAGTTTCGAAGTCCAACCCCCGGAAAGCTGCTGGACCAGACGGTGTCTCCCCCGTCACCCTGAGACACTGTGCGGACGAGCTGACTCCTGTCTTCACAGACATTTTTAACACCTCCCTGGAGTCATGCCATGTCCCAGCCTGCTTCAAGTCGTCCATCCTCGTCCCCTGTTCCCAAGAAGCCCCAGATCACTGGACTTAATGACTTCAGGCCTGTGGCGCTGACGCCTGTCGTCATGAAGTCCTTTGAGCGCCTGGTCCTGCCCCATCTCAAGTCCTTCACCTCCTCCGCCCTGGACCCACTGCAGTTCGCCTACAGAGCCAACAGATCTGTAGACGACGCCATCAACCTGGCCCTCCACTTCATCCTGAAGCATCTGGACTCCCCGGGAACCTACGCCAGGGTCCTGTTTGTGGACTTCAGCTCTGCATTCAACACCATCATCCCTGCTCTGCTCCAGGACAAGCTCTCTCAGCTCCACGTGCCTGACTCCATCTGCAGGTGGATCACTGACTTCCTGACGGACCGGAGGCAGTGCGTGCGGCTGGGGAAGAATGTCTCAGAGACTCGGACTATCAACACAGGAACTCCACAGGGCTGTGTACTTTCTCCTATGCTCTTCTCCCTGTACACCAACTGCTGCAACTCCAGCCACGACTCTGTAAAACTGATCAAGTTTGCAGACGACACCACCCTCATCGGACTCATCTCGGACGGCGATGAGTCTGTCTACAAGAGGGAGGTGGACCGGCTGGTGTCCTGGTGCAGCGACAACAACCTGGAGCTCAACGCCCAGAAGACAGTGGAGATGATCGTGGACTTCAGGAAAGTCTCAGCCCCCCTGCCCCCCCTTGCCCTGACAGACTCTCCCATCACCACCGTAGACTCTTTCCGCTTCCTTGGCACCACCATCACTCAGGACCTCAAGTGGGAGCCGACCATCAGCTCCATCATCAAGAAGGCCCAGCAGAGGATGTACTTCCTGCGGCAGCTGAGGAAAGCCAAGCTGCCGGCGCAGATGATGGTGCAGTTCTACACGGCCATCATCGAGTCCATCCTCACCTCCTCCATCACCGTGTGGTATGCTGGAGCCACAGCCAGGGACAAACAGAGACTACAGCGCATTGTCTGAGAAGGTGATCGGCTGCAGCCTTCCATCTGTCCAGGACCTGTACGTCTCCAGGACTCGGGGACGAGCAGGTCGGATCACAGCTGACCCTTCTCACCCTGGACATGGACTATTTGAGCCACTTCCCTCGGGCAGGAGGCTACGGTCCATCCGGACCAGAACCTCCCGCCACAAGAACAGTTTCTTTCCCTCTGCCGTTGGACTCATGAACACTTTGTAACACCTGTCACTTCAACAATAATACTATTTAAGAACAATCTATTTGCACTACTCATTTGCACATTGCATCTGCCAACTGTACATTCTGTATATAGTCTATCTTAGTCTATTTTATTCTTAATTTTATGCATGCCTTTTTATATATTTTTTATATTTTATCCTTTGCTTTATGTTGCACCTACGCCGAAGCAAGTTCCTACGTTTGTGAATTTCACTGACAATGGCAATAAACAGTTTCTGATTCTGATTCTGATTCTGATTGGATTCATCTTCCAGGTTTTATTATAGTTCTATGCTCAAACCCTTTCGTGTGTGCCATTCCAGGTGAGAAGCGTTTCGTCTGTCCGGACTGCGACTACCGCACGAACCGCGCCGACGCCCTGCGCTCCCACCGCGACACCCAGCACAGCTCCAGCCGCCCGTTCGTCTGCGAAAAGTGCGGCAAGTCCTTCAAGACCGCCTTCATCCTCAGAACGCACCAGCAGCAGCACAGCGACGCCCGGCCCTTCACCTGCGGCCTCTGTCGGCGAAGCTTCAAGTGGCCCGCCGGCTTACGACATCACTTCCTGTCGCACACCCAGCAGACGCCGTTCTGCTGCCGCGTCTGTCCGTACCGGGCCAAGCAGAGGTTTCAGGTGGTGCGGCATTTGAAGAAGCACCACCCGGAGGTCGCTGTGGAGGACGGCGTGCGGCGGGACGGAGACGTCGGAGGTCTGACCATAAAGGAGGCACTGGAGGGCGCTACGGAGCAAAAGTGAATAGTAGTGTCTAAACGAGCCGAGGCACCGATTCACGTATAATGCGCTGAAATCAATGCCTCAACCGAGCTGTGTCACCGAGCGTATCACTTTAAGAAAAGTCACGTGACCGACACAGTGACACGTGTCATTGAGGTGCCAGTTCTACATCAGGACGTCCAGCACACGTGACTCACTTGTTGCTACGACAACGCGGTGACTATGAAGCCTCCAAGAAAGAGAAAATATTCTTCCGTGTGGGATCAGTTTGACCTCATAACACACACAGGTTAAATGTCGTCTATGCTCATCGGAGTTGTCCTATGCAACCCAAAACACGTCGGCATTATAGAGCTCGCCATGAAAGAGAAAATACATCAGGAATGGACACTGGTGGATTAGTATTTTGTAATCAGTCACTAATTATTATGGAGGCTAATAGCAATCTAAATCAAACACACATAAGCACTCATGACACACACAACATGTGTTTAATCATCACAAGAATATAAATAATATTTGCTCTAATTTCACTTTATCACAGAGAGATTAATGAAAATAGGCCCAATTGTTTTGTTCACATGTGGAAAAAGTAATTTATTGCACTTAGTTACACAAATTAATTACAATGTGTTCCTTTGCAGTATGGCTGCAGTACAGTTTTTAACCACTAGATGGAACCCATACACATATGTGATACAGCGTGATACAGTGTGGACACAGTAAGAGGAATGTGTGACACACACACTGAGGTGTCCTCTACCCATCACTAGTGAATAGCATTTGTAGCAGTTAGGTTTTATAATGATCAGCCATTTACACCAAATATACGGACACAATTCAAAGGTCTTGGTTAAAAAAGACTATTATGCTTTTTCTGGGATTTAAGTATGAAACTATAACACACTTACATAATTATTTTGTATTTTGCTCATTGTAAGTTACAAAATTTGAGTTTTTAATCATGTTCTAACATTGCCATGTCATTAAAAACCCACCTGGAGTTGCATTTAGCTTCGTTCACGTTTGTTTGATGAAACAAACGATCATCAAAAACACGCCCTGCTGAATTCCTTCGATTCCTGAATGAACATCCAGTTAAAGCAGAACTAAGTAACTTCGACGACAGAGCTCCCCATGCAGCTCTCTTGTGAAAATACACTATTTTTTTTTGTTTTTTTTTTAATGATACAAAGATGTAAAATCACATACAAAAACATTTCACGGTGCCAAATATAAAAAAAGAGCCAGGGTTTCTCAGGAGAGTTTTCTTGGGGTCGATGTCGTCAGCTGTTTTTTAAGATAAGATAAGAGATCCTTTATTTGAGACAGTAGGGGGCGACGACGGGAGCCTAAAACGCCCTGAAAACACATTTACAACCACCACACGGACTTACAAAGACGTTTAATAAGGAAAAAAGTGACTCAGTTCTGTTTTAAAGGTCATATGTAATGCTAAACTGACATTTCAGCACACTTTATTACATTTTAAACCCTAAAAGGTACATTTTAATCGTAGTATTCAGTATTGTGTGAGTAAATGTTCAAAATGTTCTTATTAAATCATCATTTAGACTGTTTATTTACAAACCTTGAGTTGTGGGATTCTCAGATGTGTGGACTTGCAACCCGTAATTTGGATTCGAGCCAAATTTAAGCCACGATTTTGTTGAAGGTAAAATGGGCGAGGACTTCGGACTTGAGTTCTTTAGAAAAGACTGCACAGTTTATTGTTTTATGTACATTCAATGTAGGGCTGCAACCGACCATTATTTATCTTTGTATTAATTGATTAGTTGTTAAGAGCGTAAAATTGCTTCGATTTTTACTAAATTTGAAACAGATAAAGCTGAAGTTAAGCGTTTTGAAGATGTCCAGGGGGAGAACATTTACAAACAGAATGGTCTTTTAAAGGAACAATATTATGCATGCCATTTGTCTTAACTGTGGCTCCATCTACTGGCTGTAGAGGCAATTACACACATGTAAATATATACCCACAATGCATTGCAGTAAAGAGTGGATCTGACAAAGTTGTAGTTATCGTGATTAGACGGAAGAAATGTTCAGCGCAAGTCTGGAGATGATTTAAGGACTAAAAACAGCAAAAGATTCTGGGATAAATGACGTCAGCATCATTTACGTCACACATCTGCGATCATGTCCCTCTCCACCAGGGTTGCCAGGCTTCAGCAGCCAAACCTTCAAAAGAGCGACTGAAAAAAACGCCAAATGGCTTTGGATATGGGAATTTATCACTGAAATTCTAGACTTTCATCAGGAAAGACTTGAAATTCGATCCATAGGTCTTGAGTTTGCAACAACAAGGGCCTCTGACAGGATGAAGTACTCATTTTACTAAAACACAGTTAAGATAATTATATTCAAGATTCTGCTGAAAATAAAGCTATTTTTTTATCCCGGTTTGGCAGTTTTTTAGGTTTAAATTTTGACTTCCTGGTTGTAAATCATGACATCACACTGGAGAATTCTGTAACTGTTGCCTAGAAACCATGTCATACACTGGGTGAAAACTCCTCTAATGTCACAGAAAGTATTATTTGACAAATAAAAACATATAGAAACACCTTTATTTTGATGAATGAATGTTTAAAAGTGTCAGACAAATGTGTTTGTTAATTTAAATTGTCCCTGGAGTGTCTCCCTAGTGTGATGTCATCATGTTGAGAACTCTGCTCTACTTCCTGTAAATTTCAACATGTTTTTCAACTTTTCTTCACAAACTGGCACCTGATTGGTGTAAAACTATCATTTATATTCACAACAGGTTTTGTTCCACCAAATAAAGTCAAAACTAGAAAATCATAAAAACCTGTCATACGCCCTTGTAAGTCTAACGTCTGGGGATGTTTGATGTGATGTCATGACTAAAATGTCAGGGAAACGCATTTGTCACTGTAAGGACCTTAAAAACCCTGTACCTGATTTTTTTTCTGTTTTGAAACATGAAAAACAACTAGTTCATGGTATCAGGTACAGCCCCTTTAAAATGCTGCCCACTTTTGCAGGAATAAACACCTGGCAACCCTGCTCCCCACTTCCCTTTTGGTTTTTTGTTTGTTTTTGTATAATTTTGTATAAAGACTCTAAAGGACTTGAAGTTCGATGCACGGGTCTTGAACTTGCAAGAAATTAAGTCTAACCTCTGGGGATTCTTGATGAAATGCCATGACTGACTTCTTTTGTAAAAAAAAAAAAATAAATAAGGTGATTAAAACCGTTCAATATTAGCCATTCATGAATGTTTTATTACAATACAGTACTTTATATACAGATATTTATAATGTAGATACTATTTTTGTACATCAATAAAACACATTTTCATAAAACATTTTCAGCATTGTTTCTTATCTTTGTAACTTTGTAAAATAAGAGTTTATATTTGAACACTGTACACTCCAGGCAAGGCATTAATGGCATAAAGCATAAACCTCTATGTTTAAATACACTTTTGTTCAATAATATTGATAATAAAGCATAATTATAGTTTGAAACACAGCATTGATTTTCGACCTGGTATTGTCCCTTTGGCAAAATTAATGTACATTTGAACAAAGAAAATGCAAGTATTAAGGCAATACGAGTTGGTCATGGACATTTCAAGTGTTCAAAGAAGAGTTAGTCCTGGTTTAGTCCTAGTTTAGACCTGGTTAAGACCTGATTTAGTCCAGGGTTTGTCACAGTTAGAGTCAGTCCAATTTAGTCTTTGGTTTAGTTTTAGTTCTTGATTTTAGACCTGGTTTAAATCTGGAATAGACCTATATTTTAAGATGAGTTTGAATGTATTTTAGTCCTGGTTTAGTCTTGGTTTAGACCTGGTTCAGCTTTAGTTTAGACCTGGTTTAGTCCTAGTTTAATCTTGGTTTAGTCTTAGTTTAGTCCTGGTTAAGTCTTGGTTTAGACCTGGTTTAGACCTAGTTTAGTTCTGGTTCAGTCCTGGTTTAGTCCTAGTTTAGACCTGGTTTAGTCCTAGTTTAGACCTGGTTCAGCTTTAGTTTAGACCTGGTTTAGACCTAGTTTAGTTCTGGTTCAGTCCTGGTTCAGTCCTGGTTTAGTCCTAGTTTAGACCTGGTTCAGCTTTAGTTTAGACCTGGTTTAGACCTAGTTTAGTTCTGGTTCAGTCCTGGTTTAGTCCTAGTTTAGACCTGGTTCAGCTTTAGTTTAGACCTGGTTTAGACCTAGTTTAGTTCTGGTTTAGTTCTGGTTCAGTCCTGGTTCAGTCCTGGTTTAGTCCTAGTTTAGACCTGGTTCAGCTTTAGTTTAGACCTGGTTTAGTTCTAGTTTAGACCTAGTTAAAACATGATTTAGTCCAGGGTTTGTCATAATTAGAGTCAGTCCAATTTAGTCTTTGGTTTAGTTTTATTTCTTGATTTTAGACCTGGTTTAGATCTGGAATAGTCCTAAATTTTAAGCCGGGTTTGACTGTATTTTAGTCCAGGTTCAGTCCTGATTTAGTCTTGGTTTAGTCCTGGTTTAGTCTTGGTTAAGTTACAGTTTAAGCCAATCAAATTTAGTCTTTTGATTAGTTTTATCTCTTGATTTTAGACCTGGTTTAGAGCTGGAGTAGACCCATAGTTTAAGCCTGGTTTAATTATGTTTTAGCCCTGGTTTAGTCCTAGTTTAGACCTGGTTAAGATATGATTTAGTCCAGGGTTTGTCACAATTAGAGTCAGTCCAATTTAGTCTTTGGTTTAGTT
The DNA here is from genome assembly GCA_019453435.1 of Rhinogobius similis. NCBI lineage: Eukaryota > Metazoa > Chordata > Actinopteri > Gobiiformes > Gobiidae > Rhinogobius > Rhinogobius similis. The sequence goes on from CM033633.1 coordinate 5,182,416, forward strand.
TTATTTCTTGATTTTAGACCTGGTTTAATCCCAAGTCTGGTTTAGAACTGTTTTGGTCCTTTATAGTTCTAGTTAAATTCTGTGGGTAAGGTCTGCTTTAGACCCTGCTTAGTCCTGGTTTAGACCTGAGTTAGATCTGGAGTAGACCCAAAGTTTAATTGTATTTTAGTCCTGGTTCAAACCTGGTGTAATCCTGGTTTAACCCTAATTTAGACCTGGTTTAGTCTTGGTTTAGTCCTGGTTTAGTCTTGGTTTAGTCCTGGTTTAGTCCTGGTTTAGACCTGGTTTAGTCCTGGTTTAGTCCTGGTTTAATCTTGGTTTAGTCCTGGTTTTATCTTGGTTTAGTCCTGGTTTAGTCTTGGTTTAGACTTGGTTTAGTCTTTGTTTAGACCTGGTTCAGTCCTGGTTTAGTCCTGGTTTAGTCATAGTCAAAGTCAGTACATTTTAGTTCTGGTTTATTCTTGGTTTAGTCTTGGTTTAGTCTTGGTTTAGTCCTGGTTTAGTCACAGTCAAAGTCAGTACATTTTAGTCTTTGGTTTAGTTTTATCTCTTGATTTTAGTCTTGGTTTAATCGAGAAAACATATATTTTTGTGCGACAAAAAGCTTGAGTATGAAACAAAATTGGTTTTCAAACAAAACACCTAAAAGTTCAAATGTAAAAGGCAAATATTTCTAGTACGACATATACATTATTTCAGTTTAAGGTAAAATTGACTTCTGTAAACATTAAAAGGCAGCATTCTTTCAATACATTTGATAAATAATATAAATATTTGATAAGATCTTTGAATATGCGTTCTACAAACACTCTTACAGCCTTTTAGCGACTTGTTCACTTATTCATAAAACGATTGCGACTCACTTCATTTCGGTTACAATTTGAAGCTGAGAAATTGCAAATACAAAACCAGTACATGTTCAGTCTCAAACTAAGCGTCGTTTCGTGCTCGTGTGGTTCATGTGTGCTCCGAAATCGAGACGTTTACAAAGACTGAAGCCGGAGGAATCGGAGTGCCGTCTCTGGAGAGAAGGTGAACGTGACGATAACCTGGAAAATATGACACAAATATTACACAAACTGATGAATGTATACGCACAATATTGAAAATGTCGCTGATTCTGAGTGAAGTTCTTTTTTTGAACGAACAATTTCAATATTCTGAGAGTGCAACATCATAAAATTTAAAATGTTCTTTGAGCATAATTTGAGGTTTTTTTCTTTTGAAATACATGAATTTTGTGGTTTTATATGGTTTCACTCTTTCAGGTGAATAGGAAAAAATCTTAAATTTAAAGATATCAATTGTAAACTTCTCCTGAAGTTTATTCACATAAATGTAAGACAAAAATATATTACAGGTTTTTCATCATGTCATGTTTTCATGTAGAAATAAGACATTACACATATTTGGGACATTTAAACCTGAAAAATGGACAGAACCTGGTTTCTTGGTTCATTCTGTACAAATATTAGTTATAAAAACATTTAGTGAGGTGATTTTGGATTTCTCATTTAGTTTTTAAGTAAACTAGACTGACTCTGCTGCTCGGGTCCTGACTAGAACCAGGAAGTACGAGCACATTAGTCCTGTGCTCAGGTCTCTGCTCTGCCCATGGATGTAAAGATTAAAGTCACATATTGACAATTATTACTATTATATTTTTGTTTTAATTATTCTTATAGTCCAAAATACTCCAAAAAGTTGCTAAATGTACAATAAATAACAGATAAAAGTACATTTCATCTTCTTTTAAAACCTGACACTATTCTAAGTGCCCCCTGTTAACCGCTCACGTACCCCTTGGGGTCCCCGTACCCCTGGTTGGGAAACACTGCTCCAAAGAACCACGAGCCACTTCTGTCTGCGTTTTATCCATGGATGTATGAAAAGAACTGGATAAGACACGCCCCCTCTGTCTGTGATCCCAGATTGATTTGTGGTCGTGTGAGGTACTGCAGCCTCTTGGGCCCAGCCTTTTTCTAAAATGTCACATTATAATTGCAGACAGGACTGAATTATTATCGGTATTTAAATAAAATAAAAGGAAATGTTCTTTTCTACTGTTTCTAAAATCACCGAAATGACCATTTTATATGAAGTGGGGGATTGTCGTCACGTGGCGCCCTAAAGCAAAGATGGCAGCCTCCGTATCAGGAAGTAAATGCGGAAGTAAGAAACTTTTTTGGGGTCATGCGCCAATGAGCTCACTCCATAGGGATAAACAGGGTGGCCATCTTGGATTCATCTTCCAGGTTTTATTATAGTTCTATGGCTCTGTCCCCTGTGGGTCAGAGAATAGACTTTAAAGCAGCTCTGCTTGTGTTCAAGTCTCTCCAAAGCACCAAAGAACATCTGACATGTTAGAGCCACATGAACCATCACACACTCTGAGGACCTCAGGGACCGGCCTCCTGCTGGTGCCAGAGTCAGGACTAAACATGGACTGGCCTCCTGCTGGTGCCAGAGTCAGGACTAAACATGGACCGGCCTCCTGCTGGTGCCAGAGTCAGGACTAAACATGGACTGGCCTCCTGCTGGTGCCAGAGTCAGGACTAAACATGGACCGGCCTCCTGCTGGTGCCAGAGTCAGGACTAAACATGGACTGGCCTCCTGCTGGTGCCAGAGTCAGGACTAAACATGGACCGGCCTCCTGCTGGTGCCAGAGTCAGGACTAAACATGGACTGGCCTCCTGCTGGTGCCAGAGTCAGGACTAAACATGGGGAATCAGCGTTTCAGGTTTATGCATCCAGGTTTTTACAACAGATTTTAAGATCAAATATGTATGTTTTTATTTTGAATTGTTTCTTAATATGTGTTTCAATGTTTGTGAAGCACTTTGAATTACGCTTTGTATGAATTGTGCTGTACAAATACAAAAGTCAACAGATTATGGTTTAATTTCAGAGTATAACTTTGTGCCGCAGAGACCTGGCTGTAAACTGGTGAAGGGCAGAGTGAACTGTCCGATGAAGTCGTTTCTCGAGGCCTTGTCGTAATCCTCCACCACAAACCGCACGAGGGCCAGCTCTGGCACGTGCACCACGAAGTTCAGAGTCTCATTCCACACCGGGTTAAAACCTGCACAGAAACACATTTAATCAGCAGCAGCAGACTTACCTCTGAGGAGAACTGAATTTAGTTTACATCTTACCTTCAAAGCAAAACAAGTCAGCATTAATTCATAGGTTCTGGATTTTAGAGATCATATCCCATATTTTCTTAAATATTTCAGGTTTACCTTTGGCCATATTTTACATTCTGATTTTTAACAGTGAGTAACAAAAACACGAGTCGATGGTGAGTGATGACATTTCTCTTGTAAAAGCTCAAAACACAACAAAATTGTGAAAGAGTGGCCTGAGTCTGATAACAAAAACTCAAAATATTTAGTTTGTACTTGACATCTAAAAAAAAAAAAGGAAAAAAAGAAAAACAAAGTAAACAACAAAAAACTGCAGCTACTTTGGGATCACACACAGCTGAATTCATTTCCTTTCTCTACTTAAATAACTAAATCATTTCTGATTCCAAGTGTTGAGGAAATGAATTGTTGTGTTCAGTTGACGTGTCCTTTATCTCCAACTGCCGTTAGCAACAAGCTAGCTAATCTTTGCACAGTTGCAGCAACAATGAGAAACTACTTTCAAGTCTATGACAAGTTAGACAATGTAAACATGATTATATTTAAGATTTTACAGAACATTTTGTCTTTTATTATCTTTTATTCATTGTTTTATGTTGCACCTCACGCAAACAAGTTCCTATGTTTGTGAATTTTGATCAATGACAACGGAAATAATCCGATTCTGTTTCTGATTATCGCCAATTTGCTGTTTATAATGTTACTTCCTGGCAGTGTTGCCAGATTGGGCTCCTTTTGTTTACTTCTGGCGGAAGAAAATAGCGTTGGGCAGGTGCATATACTTTGGTCTCAGGTGGAAATTTGAAAATGCAAACTAGATTATTTTCTTCATAAATATTTGTGTATTATTGATTGGGTTGTTGAATAAAATGTCTGTATTGATAGAATATGGATTATTTTTAGTTTTAGTTGCTTATGACAGTGACATTGGTTGCGCTGGTTGTCAGTCCAAATGTCTAATCGACCTCTGATTGGATGGAAACGATAAACACCGGCTCAGTCTGCGTACTCTTAAAACGTTAAGCGGGAGGCGAGGTCAGTTCATCTCACGGCTGGAGCAGAGTTACAGGATTTAAAACAAGATGCTCATGTCGGGGAAATACGAGAAAGTACGTCGGAAGGAATGGGAGAACGAGCCGAGCTGAAAATGTGGATTGCCCCGGTTCCGGAAGATGAGTCCAAAGCACGCTGTAAGTGTTGCAGTTCTGAAATCCAGCGCACAATCAGATGGTGGTATTGTCGTTGCCAGATAAGGAGGGCTAGAGGGCGCTTTATCTGGTTGTGTTCATGATTTTATCGAGGCAACTGTGCTTTGTTTGCCATTTTGGAAAGTTGTTGAAATAAATCGGGCTGGTTTTCACTGATGTTGGCGAGTTTTACATGGACTGGGCTGGAAACTGTCAGGAAAACCTGGCAACATTCAACCTGCTCCCTGGCTGAAGATGAGCAGCAAATATGACATGGTTAGAGGTAATTGTGAAGGAGCATTTAATTCAAAGTAAGTCCAGGTAGCGTTGGGATTGACACGAAACTTTATTTAGTTTAATTTGTGATTCTGTGACAATGCGGTTGTGTTTGTTTTTAATCGTTTCGACATGTGTGGACAGTAAAGCTTTTGTACTCATGTTTGTAGTCCGTTTACTGTTGTTTCTGTGTATAATCTGACCGTTGTTGACGATGTAGCCGGTCTCCTCGCGGCTCTGGTCTTTGGGGACGCCGTAGATCTCGACTCGGACCAAAGGATCCACGATGGAGCCCTCCTTCTGGTTCACTTTTGGGAACTGCTGTCCACTGATCACCTGCAAAACACAGAACGCACGAGAAAAAGGGTTTGACAAACGTCTCATGGTCCAAAAAGAGTCTCATAAAATTTAATTAAAAAGTAGTGATTATTCAATATGTGTGAAAAAAGTAGAGCTGTAGTCGACTAAAGAGATTCTTGATTGACTAAAGACCTGCCCTATCGACCAATTAATCGACTAAAAATGGGGTGTGGCAAAACTATGAAGTGTCTCTCTGTATCTGACCCAAACTGCACCAAAAAAACACAACTGCACAAGAGTTTGTGCAAAAAATAACAATTAATTCACCTTATTCCGCCCACTTTTGCCTCTTTTTGCCACAAATGCGCACTTCCGTTTGACGAGAACTCCGTTAAAGCTAATGGCGAACGAGGGAAAAGTCTTGTCGCTAAAATGTTACATAAAGTAGATTGATTTGTGTAAAATGTTTAATGAACACGAGCAACAACAAGTCAACAACGCAACGATTTCCTGGAGTCTGAAAACGTCTTTTTAGTCCGTGTATAACTTAATGTGTATAAATAATTTTCTGTTGAGGTCGTCTGCTCCGTGTAAACTACAACGGAAACAAGACGGCGGTGCGTACGGCAACTTCAGGAATAAGGTGAATAAAGAAAAGTACTAGGAAACAGTGTATTTATATGTTAGAGATGTATAAATTATATTAAACTCATGATTGACTCCAAAATCTTTAGCTGACTCACTCCATACCTTCTCTTTTTCACTGTTTTTGTCCTATAAATCCTTTGAAATTGAAATAAAATCATTCGTCGACTCATAAAAATGTTGGTCGACTAAAAGCAAATCGACCGATGAATCGACTAAACGACTAAAAGACGACAGCCCTAGAGACAAGTTATTATTTTTATTATTTTTTTGTTTTTATTCACTTTATTCCTGAAGTTGCCGTACGCGCCGCCGTCTTGTTTCTGTTGTAGTTCACATGGAGCAGACATGCTCAACAGAAAATAAGTTCTACTCGACTAAAAAGCCGTTTTCAGGAAATCGTTGCGTTGTTGACTTGTTGTTGCTCGTGTTCATTAAACATTTTACACAAATCAATCTACTTTATGTAACATTTTAGCGGCGAGACTTTTCCCTCGTTCGTCATTAGCTTTAACAGAGTTCTCGTCAAACGGAAGTGCGTTTACAACAAAAGCACAAAAAAACGGCAAAAGTGGGCGGGGCAGAATAAGGTCAATAACGGTTCGCTCTGACCTGGATGGAGAGCCGGAGCGGTCTGTATCCCGGTCTGGACTCCGGTCGGTCCGGACTGAACTCCGAGTCGGACTTTCTCATGAAGTCGGGCTTGAGCACGAAGCCACAGCTGCCGTTCTGCCGAAACAGGCCGTCGTTCAGGTCCATCTCCAAACCGGCCGTCTGGAAGTTCAACGCCACTGAAGAGAGAGGAAAGAAGAGGAGAAGTGCGAGGTTGGAAACACGCTTTAGAAATGAAATGTACGTTTGCTCATTTAAAGTTTAAACCCAAGGAACTGCAGAAGGCGACACTTCAGGCAAAACTCATTATTTAAAATGTTTTGTTTATTGGTCAGTTTTCTCTCTCAACATATCGTCTTTCATCTGGAAACAACTAAATGTGTCCAAACTGCTCCTAAAGTTGTTTTGTTGCTTCATTTAATCCACTTTATCCATAGATTTATCATAAAATCCATTTTTCTCCCTTGGGACATAAAGATCGGCCTTAAAGTGCCTATGACAGGTTGAACTACTCATTTGACTAAAATGCAGTTAAGACAAATATATTTCAATTTCTACTAAAATCTTTACACATTTTACTGCAGATTAGCTATTTTTTTAGGTTTTTAATTTTACTTCCTGGTTGTAAAGTATGACATCACACTAGGAAATTACCATAGCAACCACTTTGTACACTGGTCAAAACTCCTCTAATGTCACAGATTTTGTTAATTTGACAAAGAAAAACACATGGGACACCTTTATTTTATTGAATCAATGCTTAAAGGGTCAAAAAAGTCGTTTATTTTGTGTAAATTATGCATAACCTTTGTCTCCACAGTGTGACGTCATCAGTTTGTTTACTTCCTGTAATTGTCAACAGATTTTTCAACTTTTCTCCACAAATAGCGACCTGATTGGTGCAAAACTATTATTTATATTTACAACAGATATTAATACATTGAAGAAAGTCAAAATTAGAAAATTGTAAGAACCCGTCATACGCACTTTAAGGAGAGTCAAAGTGTCCTAAAGAAGACACTTAGAATTAGATCCAAATGTTCTCATTGAGAAGTTAAGGCACAGTTTTGAATTTCATTATGCTAAATGTGAGATGGTTTTTATGTTTGTTATATGTTATGATAAAGTTACCTACATGATATCTGTAGTCTAAATCAGTGATTCTTAACCATAGGGCCAGGGCCCAAAGTAGGGCCGCGAGCACCTCCTTGAGGGCCGCAAGTAAATTAGAATATAAAATCACTAAAAATCACAAAAATCACTAAAATATAATACATTTAATATGAGATTGGGCCTCGAGTTACTTTAGACAGAAAAAGTCGGGCCTCAAGGTAAAAAAGGTTAAGAACCCCTGGTCTAAATGATTCAACACAACTTTTCATTTTCAGAAACTGCAGTATTTTCTTGTCACTATTTTTAAACCAAATCCACACGTTTCGAATCTCATTTTGTATTTGGGACGAAATACTGATGCTCACATAAACACACACTGTAGATCTTTTCTAATGTGTGCTGACAGAGCAGTTTTTGTTTGATGTTTGTGATGGTTTTACCCATCTGACAGCCGGAGGTCCACATGTCCTGAGGGTTGTAGTTGGACGAGTCGGTTCTGAGTCCGCTGGGATAAACTCGGGTCAGCTGCTTCACGTTGTACCGAACCAGCTCTGAACCTGCACCGGAGCACACACACCAGGGTTAGTTTTACTGTGAACTTCACTTAATCCTGTCCCACATTCTTGAACAGCTATGTTTACACCCACGCACACCAAACGTCAGAACATTATGTGGAAACAGGTCAAACTAACAGAACAAAGCCAAAAATGAAAGACGAAATGTTGAAGATTGAAGCTATTTTGAAATTCATTGTACTTTATCCAAAACTCTCTGTATAAATGCACATCAGGGCCGGTTCTAGGCGTTTGGAGGCCCTAAACATGACTCTGTTTGTGGCCCAAACACTCGCAGTTTAAATAGTTGAACATAACAATGAAATATAAAATAAAGAGAAGAAATCAGGAGTGGACTGGGGAGAAAAAGTCTGCATTTACATTTTTCTTTTTGCAGTTAGAGCCAGGCAAATGTAAAGGGGGGTTTGAGGGTCCTCCCCCAAGAAAATTTGTCTGTAATCAGGTGCATTTTAGATGTAATGTTTTATTTAATCTAATTAGCCATTTGAATAGACAGAAGATATATATTTTTTACGCTGTAGTTAAAGATAAGATAGTGTTTTAGAGTGGAGAATATCTGTGCTTATTTTATATTTAAGTTTATGTTTTATGCCTTTTATTATTTAGCGGCCCTAAACATTTGCTTAGATGCCACAGGCCGGCCCAGTTATTTATACATATCTGTGCGATTGCGACTGTGTAATTATGCTCTCATATTCATACATCTTCTTTAAAGGCCCTGTACCTGATTTTTATTGTTTTTAAAAGTGAAAAACAGAACTAGTTGATGTTAAAGTCTTTACATCAGTCACATGTGTCTCTCACTTTGATAATGCAGTCCCAGCATCATAAATATTCACCTCCATGAGTTAAGAAGCGCTTTTCACCAGTTTCTGAATCCAGAGCGTCACAGACGTCACAGATAAAGCTAACAAACATTAGCATGCTAACGACGCACTTCCTGCTTTTCTCGTAGGATAAAACGCTCTATAAACAGATAAGAGAAAACATTGGGGTTTCATTTTCCCTGAACAGCTGCTTTTACTTATGTTTTCTGTGCTGGAGCAACACAGATTTTACTTTATTACATGCAAAAAATTAGGATCTAGCGCTGCTTTTCCCGTTTCACAACAGTAAAAATCAGGTACAGGCCCTTTAATGGATGGTCTGTGCCTGTCGTTGTCCTATTGAGACACAGGGACGGGTGTCAAAGTGTGATTCCGCATGATGCACAACTTTATAAAAACATGACATCAAAAACAAAGAAAGAAACTCACCTGATTCTTTGGCGAGTTTCTTGGCCTTGGACTCGGAGAAGGACGACATCTCGTAGCACTTGGCGTGGACTCGAGCGTGTTCGAAGCCGTGGAAGTGGACGCTCTTGCAGTAAACCACCAGGTCGGACAGCTCCTGCGACAGCTTGCACTTCTGAAGACGACAAATAAAACACGACGTGAGCTGAAAGTGAAGCTCCTCGTCTGCCTGGATCGACGCTCTCCACATTAGACAGAAACCTTCCTTCCTCCAGAGTCCTTCTCCTTGGGGTTTCTACTTTGTCCCGCTGTTGTTTTCTTTCTTGCTGAGAACGAGGGTCAAGGACTGGGGGCGTGTTTATTTACTACATTATTTTTTTAATGTATTTATTACTTTATTTTATTTACTTTATTTAACGTGCCTATGACAGGTTAGACTAGCGATGCTGTGATTTTTTGGGTGTTACAAAAAAACTATTAATTGAAAGCAACCCACGGAGCAAAGGAACAATGCAAAGCGATTAAATGTTTGTGACTTGTTGTTGCTCGTGTTCATTAAACATTTTACACAAATCAATCTACTTTATGTAACGTTTTAGCGAGAGACTTTTACCTCGTTCGGCATTTACGTGAACAATGTTTTTGTCAAACCAGAAGTGCGTTTACTACAGGAGCGTGGATCTGTGGCAAAGAGCGGCACAAGTGGGCGGGGCAGAATAGACCCTTTAAAATGTGATGTGAGTAGAAAGGTCAGTTAGTTTGCTTTTCTATAACAAAAGATGGACAAAATACAATGTTTTAGCCTTAAAATTGTGTTTTAGCTTCAAAAAAGTCTAATTTATGGTACAGTATCTAATATATCTCTGGATAAAGTGAAAAATGATTGTGGGCTCAACATTTCTGTGAGTATTTTTCCAGTAAAACCCATAAATCTGGATTGTTCCTTCATCAAAAATGCAATGAGTTGATCATAATTTCCTCAAACATAATGTAAAATACAATAAAAAATGTGTTTAAAGCAGCTCTGATGTCGCTCACATGTGTTACTTTTCTAAAATCATCACCATTTTTCATATTTTGTGATATTCTGAGGTTAAATCCCAGTTTCTCCAGTGAAATCACATTATGTTGCACTTCACTTTTGCCTCCGTTCCCAATTTAGAATGTTTTTGTTTACAAACTTTTAAAGGGTCTATGAGGTGTACAGTTCTATAGTAATACATAATGTTAAAGTATCCTTGCCCCTTTTAAGTCTTTTAACAAATTATAATTACAAACACAACATGTCTTTTACAAACTAACCTGTGTCGTTGGTAGCTGGTAGTTTTTCATTGTTACCACCATTTTTTTTGTTTGAGTGAGACATCTAGTTTCGCTCACGAGTGGATTCTATGTAAATTTGCGCATCATTTCTGTCCCTGAGTGGAGCAGAACGTTGTGTTGAGTAATGGAACCACCAGCTCTATCAGTTTCCCGTTTGAACTCATGTTTCCTGTTTTTATCTTCTCTCCTTCGTCTCTCGTCTGTTTCCTCCAACATTGCCTCGCCTTTTTATGTCATTGTTGCAGAACCCGATAATTCACATCTAAAAGCGGCCCCTCCTTCGCTCTCTCTTCTCTTCTTCTTTACTGTAATGCTCTCCTCACCGGTCGTCCAAAGTCAAATACTGCACCATTACAGTTACTTCGAAACTCTGCAGCACGGCTACTGACGAGGACCAAAAAGAGAGAGCACATCACACCCATCCTCATGTAGCAATTTGCCTCTTAAGTTTGCTTATGTGACAATGGCAGACTATGGCAAGTTAAGTGGAAAAATAGGATTTGTATAAAATTGAAGAAATCCTGTGGTAATGGTGTAATAGGCTAATTCAGAAAGACTCTAGAGTTCGCTCTCGGAGGTTGAGGACCAGTAAAAACAAACAATAGACAATGAGTTAAATACAGGTACTCTGTATTTTCCAGTGCAATGAGTGAGTATTTACATATTTACATTTTGCGAGGTCATGACCTGGAGCATCAATAGGAACACTTCAATAAGGGTTTTAAATATCAAAGGGTGATATAAACATTGATCAAGCAGCTTCATTCAAGTATGGAAACAAACCACAGTGGAACCCCAATCCCCTCCCAAAGTACAGCCGTTTCCCTGGATGCAGGGTGAATAGTTGAAAAGTGATTGTCAGTTCTTCTTTTCCAGAATAATAGTCGGAATAGTTAATAAAAACCCCTAATCTGAGGTTTTAAGTCCAGCAATTGAAGAGAAAGCAACTGGGGGCAATGGGCTTAGAGTTTTTATCTCCTACCGCACTGGCGGAGTAGTTGTCGATAATCAGTTCTGATTCCTGATGAAGTTGTCGATAATCAGTTCGGATTCCTGGTTGGGATAGCTCGCCATCGATTGGTTTGAATCAGGAACAGAACGGGATCAAAGAAAAAACCCGGCCAACTCGACGTGACTAATTGGACACATGTCACTCGCGTCAAACGGCTCGGTCCGGATCAGACAACATCTGCTGCAGCCCTTTCCCGACGCTACCCCCGTGCCTCGAGACCAAACGAACCGCCATGATTAAATATACTAGTTCACGTGACTCACGTGCATCACGTGACTACCGAAATCCCGCGAGACGGCGCCGAACTCCCGCGAGAACTCGGAGCGGCACATTCACAGCAATACAGAGTGAAAATAATACTACCTTTATTGAATTAATTAGTTTGTACTAGTTTAGTTACGATTTCACAGGGGTTACAGGGTCCCCCCTCTAAATCCATGCACGTCCCGCTGCATGGGAACATTTAGACGACATGAACTTGAGTGGTAGGTGCTGCAGAGGTTAAAGCTAAAACTTCTGTGTAGGCATCAGCCAAACCTTGAAACAGGGTTTGCACGACCGAAACTACAGGATTACCAAAAGTTGAATACTGTAATCGGTTGGGTTGTCTGCGATCGCGAGCGGAGCGTCGCAATATAACACTGGGCTCATTAAAGTCGTTATCATGGGACTGGGCGTGGTCAGGCGAGTCAATATGTGTGGATGTCAGAGTCTCTGGGTTATTGGATTTGTCTTCCACAGATTGTACTGCAGGATCGTCAGGTAAGTTTTCGTCAGGTAAGTTTTCGTCAGGTAAGTTTCCGTCAGGTAAGTTTCCGTCAGGTAAGTTTCCGTCAGGTAAGTTTCCGTCAGGTAAGTTTTCGTCAGGTAAGTGTCTAGCTTGAAAATTCTCCAGTGGTTCTTGACTCGAGGTTGCTGTCTTTGTAAGAGTAAACTTTGCAGGTGGAAGGTAAGGATGCTCAGCCAGGCCAAAGTTTGTACTATCTTCAGCCTCATCCTCAACATCAGCAACGACCGTGTCACTAGATTTATGAATATGTTGCGTGCTTGTGGGGACAGATCGAGGCACATGTGAAGATTCAGCAGAGAGGAACCCACAGGGCAACAGGAGGTCCCGATGGAGAGTACGAAGGGGCCCATCTTGCCATTCTGGTGTTACAGTGTAAACCGGAAGGTCGTTGGCCCTCTTCACCACAACATAAACTGCATCTTCCCATTTGTCTGTCAGCTTGTGTTTGCCTCTCAAGCGAACATTTCGTACCAGAACACGATCACCTGGTTCCAAAACGGATGCTGCAATGCGTTGATCAAAACGAACTTTGTTTCGTTGGGCGTTCTTTGCAGCATTGCGAGATGCGACCTGGTAACTCTCCTGGAGCCGAGATCTGAGATTTGCCACATATTCCGAGTGAGATTTGTGCTGTAGTTCCCGAACGGGTAAGCCAAACGCAAGATCAATGGGCAATCGGGGTGAACGTCCAAACATAAGTTCATACGGAGTATAGCCAGTTACATCATTCTTTGTGCAATTGTAAGCATGTACCAGGGGTTTTACGTGATCTTTCCATTTCGATTTTTGTTTTGTTTCCAATGTCCCGAGCATACTCAAAAGGGTTCGATTGAATCTTTCCACCGGATTTCCACGTGGATGATAGGGTGTAGTCCGACTTTTCTTAATACCAGTTACCTCACACAGTTCTTTGATGAGTTTCGACTCGAAGTCAGGTCCTTGATCAGTATGGAGTCTTTCCGGAAAACCGTAATGAATGATGAAATTTTCCCATAAACATTTTGCTACAGTTCGAGCTTTTTGATTGGTGGTTGGAAACGCCATTGAAAACTTCGTAAAATGGTCTGTGAGCACTAAAATATCCTTGATGTTGGTGGAATCTGGTTCTAGACTCAAGAAATCCATACAAACGAGCTCTAAGGGACGAGTGGTATGAATGTTAACCATTGGAGCGGCTTTTTCCGGTGGTGTTTTCCTTTTGACACAGCGAGGACAGGTTCGGATTTTTGTTTCAACATCATTTGCCATTTTCGGCCAATAAAACCTTGAGCGGACGAGATCAAGAGTTCTTTCCATTCCGAGATGTCCCATGTCGTTATGGAGACTGTATAGAACTTGGTCTCGCAGATCTTCTGGGAGTACCAGTTGGTACGACACCTTATCCTCGCCCTGTCTGCGTCTGTAGAGAATACCATCAATGAGTTCAAGTTTATTGGACTCTCTCAACAAAAGAGGAAGTTCAGGAAGCTCTTTACGAAGAGTTGGAGGTGACTTATCTCCAGACTCGAGTTCATGAACGACTTCACCAATGCTTGCATCGGCTCTTTGCTTTTCTCTCAGTTCTGACGGAGACAAGGACGAAATGACTGGCAACCCATGATCGAATTCGTTGCTGTAGATTTCAGGCACAGCATCCGCAGTGATGGCAAGGGACTCTACCAGCGTGATGTTGACTTGTCTGGGGTCAGCCTCGCTGTTTGCTCGAACCAAGGCCCCTTGACAGATGGCTTCAACAACGTCGGGAGGAATAAAATGACTGTCACTCGAGTCAATGAAGTGATGTTCTCTAAAGTTGTGAATCAAATCAATTTCTTTCTGCGAGTGAGGATTTTCTGGAATATGTTCATGGGGTCTTCGGGACAGTGCATCGGCATCGAGGTTTTGCTTGCCGGTTCGATATTGAAGTTTGAATGAGTACGTGGACAAGGCAGCGAGCCAGCGATGACTAGTGGCGTCCAGCTTTGCAGATGTTAAGACGTAAGTAAGCGGATTGCTGTCTGTGATTACTGTGAAGTTTGCCCCGTAGAGATAGTCATGAAATTTTTCCGTCACACTCCACTTCAATGCCAAAAACTCCAATTTGTGTGCAGGATATCGAGATTCACTGTGAGATAATCCCCGACTGGCATAGGCGATTACCCGAAGTTTCCCCTCCTGCTCCTGGTATAGGGCTGCCCCAAGGCCCGTAGTACTTGCATCCGTATGGAGGATGTAGGGTTCTTTGGGGTTTGCAAAGCCGAGCACAGGTGCAGAAGTGAGTTTCTCTATCAATGAGTCGAAAGCAAGTTGGCATTCAGATGTCCAACGATCACCGAAGGTTTGCTTGGGATCATGATATTGTTCTTTGCTTGCTTTTCTGCCATGAGTTGGACTGTAACCACGAGTAAGATTATTCAGAGGCTTTACAAGGACTGCATAGTGTTTGATGAAACGGCGATAGTAGCCGGAAAACCCGAGGAATGATTTTAATTCTTTAAGTGTCTTGGGAATTGGCCAGGTTTTTAAGGCACTGATCTTGTCTGGATCTGTCTGAACTCCACGCTCAGAGACGACATGTCCTAGATACCGGACAGAAGATTGGAAAAACTTGCATTTTTCAGGAGATAGCTTGAGACCATACTCCTTCAAGCGCATCAAAACTCTAAGCAACCGTCGCTCATGTTCTTCAATGGTGTTGGAGAAGATTATGAGATCATCTAGAAATACAAGAACTTCTTTCAAGTTTAAATCTCCCATGCATTTTTCCATCAATCTTTGAAAAGTACTAGGTGCATTCGTAACTCCTTGCGGCATACGATTAAATTCCCAAAAACCGAGGGGTGTCACAAATGCTGTTTTGGGTTTGTCATCTTCGTTCATTTCAATTTGATAATACCCTGATTTTAAGTCAAGAACAGAGAACCATTTTGAACCGGTTAAGGCTGAAAAGGCTTCTTCAAGATTTGGAAGAGCATATGCATCTTTAATAGTCTGTTGATTTAGCTTTCGGTAGTCAATGCAGAGTCTTATATCACCATTCTTCTTCCGAACAACGACTATTGGTGATGAAAACGGAGATTCTGACTCTCTGATAACCCCTGTAGCCAACAGCTCTTGGAGATGTCTACGAACAGCCTCAACATCGTTGGGATGGATGGGTCTGGCACGATGTTTAAATGGGGTTTCATCATGGAGCCGAATATGGTGTTTCACCTGTGTTGTACAACCAAAGTCGAGATCATGGTGAGCAAAGACTTCTGGAAGTTCACGGAGTTTGTCTGTAATGCGTTCTTTCCATTCTGGAGAAAGGTCAGAGTCATTGAAATTGAACGTCAAATCTGGCATTGCTTTGTGTGAAGTGACAGAGTTGACAGTTTGTTGGGAAACGATAGCTTGACATGCACCTAGGTCTGCAATGACAGTGAGTGGAGGTATGAACAGGTCTTGATCAGTTTCGTTGCTGAGGATCACTGGAACTTTGTAAGGTGACTGTGATGGTAGCGTGATCAAACATGACTTTACAAATAACCCACCAGGTAACGTTGACTGGGGGTGTTCAACAATAGCCCACTTATCAGATGAAGGGCCGGAAACTCTTGCGGACCCTTCAAGAGTCACTGTTTGGCCAGCAGGAATGCATAGGGGAACTTTACTGGATGAGTGCACAACCCCCAGATTTCCATCTTCATTCTTTTGATGCTGTAACTCTAGCAACTTTAGCACTGCTTTGTAGCCGTGGAACTGCGGCTGGAAGCTTGGGCAGCTACTTTGCAGAAACTGTTTATACAATACTTCCAGTGTATTCATTCCAATTAAAACTGAGGACGAAGTAGATGATTGGGAGTCTGGGACAACCAAAGCAATTGTAGGCACTTCCAATTCAGAACCGAGGAAGTCTTTGTGAAACTTGACTGCAATTTCTACATAGCCTAGATATGGAACTGGCTGTCCCGCTGCACCCTCGATTTGCAAGAGATTATCCAAGGACTGTACTGGCAGCTCTGACAGGTAAGTATTGTAAAATGAGACAGGTACTGTTGTAACCTGAGACCCAGTGTCCAACAGACAGTTTAAATTTTCATCAGCAACCGTTACTATGGCTGTACATCTAGACCCAATTAAGCCTTTAGGTAGTCCAGACGATTTTACAACAGACTGGGTTTTACAGTTTTGGACTCGCTGGACCTTTGCTTGTGTGGGACAGTGTTTGTCCTCCCAGTTCGGTCTGTCCCTCGACAGGAACGGGATTCAGTTTAACTGGTTTCTGCTGCTGGATTTGTTCTGGTTCTGCCACGCTTGCACTTTCTCATTGAATTTTTTCCGTTGGCTGGCAACACGACTGGGATTTGGAGGATTCTCACATTGTGGCCTGGTGTGTCCATCCTCTCCACATTGAAAACAATAACCTGGTTTGGGTGCATTTGAAGACGCTTTGCTGGGGATTTTGTGAATTTGCAAGGCTTGGTTCCTTGATTTTGACGATGTGTATAGTTGGACTGACTCTGGAAAGACGGGTTCTTTGCGATTGACAGGTGAGGGCAGTTAGCTGTTTTTGCATGTCGGCCATTTGCTTGGCAAGTTGCTGAGTGAGTGCAGTTAACGCTGTGACAGGATCTGGCTCATTACTGGCAGTTAGTTGGAGATTGACTGCAGCCTTTTGCTTTATGCCACCAAGATGTTGCTTCATTCTCACAGCCTTTGCAGTTTTGCGATCTTCTTCTGTTCTTAAGAGCAGTAATAATTCAGCAAATGATGGAGGCTTTGATTTCTTTTGAGTTAGCTGCAACTCTGAGATCAATGTGTTATCCCAACACCCTCTACAGAACTGATTTAATAAGTGTTTATTGACTTCAGTTCCTTGCACTCCCTCTCTTGACAGCCAGATTCAAATTGACTTGTAAACGCTGCAAATAAGATGAAGACAGCTCTCCAGAATCTTGAAATGTATCCATGAATTTCGCAAATAATTCATCCCCGTCCTGTACTGTGCCGTACGCAGAATCAAGTTGTTGAAGGTAAACATCAGGTAGTGTTTTAGAACTCAAATGCTTGACCATATCCGCTGCAGGAGGCAATAAACTCTCCAAAATCTTCCTTGATCGTTGAAGATCGGACACAGCAGGATCTTTCATGATTAAGTCCACACTTGAGCGCCATGTGTCATAATCAGCCTCATGAGCAGGTCTAGGGACTTTCCCGGAGAAGACGCCAGAACTTTTGAGATGAGATGGAGTGACTTGAGTGCTCGTCGCTTTTGACAATATGTTCGGCGACATATCTTTGAACATCAGGAGGGTTGATGTCAGACTTTAGAGAGACTGGACAGAGTTGGTCTTGTTTGAGATTGATCAAGTGGAGCAGGGAACTCTTGGATGCGACTGGTGCTTGTCGTGGTGAGAGGAGCTTGTGAAACTTGAGGGTGTAAGATGTTTTGGGTCACTGCAGTGGTTTCAGGTGACTCTTTTAGGCTTACTACATTTGGCTGGAGCTCAGCAATTGTGCCACCAATCTGAGTCATCATCTCTTGTAGAACTTGAGCGAAATCTTTACCGGTTGCTTTAGCCAGCATCTTCAGTTCTGACAAGTAAGTCTGAGTCTTTGTCGTGCCTACTTCGCCAGCATATATTTCAGATAAGCGCCGCCCAATATTAAGCGAAATATCATTACTCTTCGCAGTGAACGAGTATGGTAATTCTTGGTACAGTGTAGCAATCGCATTTTTCGAACTAAACTCCACAACAAGTTGCTGATAATAATCTGAATTTTTATCATCGATAGTAATAGTTTGATTAATTGACCCATACAGTTTAAGAAAAATCTAGCACCTCCTCATCGGCCTGAGTACCAGTGACACTATCCACTAAAACGACGCGAGATATGTCAACCTTAAGATTTTCAAACACTTCCATGATGCAAAATGAACTATTGTTTATTAATTACTGTGCAACAAACCTCCTGGCTAGCTCGCCACAAATTGTGTAGCAATTTGCCTCTTAAGTTTGCTTATGTGACAATGGCAGACTATGGCAAGTTAAGTGGAAAAATAGGATTTGTATAAAATTGAAGAAATCCTGTGGTAATGGTGTAATAGGCTAATTCAGAAAGACTCTAGAGTTCGCTCTCGGAGGTTGAGGACCAGTAAAAACAAACAATAGACAATGAGTTAAATACAGGTACTCTGTATTTTCCAGTGCAATGAGTGAGTATTTACATATTTACAATTTTAGAGGTCATGACCTGGAGCATCAATAGGAACACTTCAATAAGGGTTTTAAATATCAAAGGGTGATATAAACATTGATCAAGCAGCTTCATTCAAGTATGGAAACAAACCACAGTGGAACCCCAATCCCCTCCCAAAGTACAGCCGTTTCCCTGGATGCAGGGTGAATAGTTGAAAAGTGATTGTCAGTTCTTCTTTTCCAGAATAATAGTCGGAATAGTTAATAAAAACCCCTAATCTGAGGTTTTAAGTCCAGCAATTGAAGAGAAAGCAACTGGGGGCAATGGGCTTAGAGTTTTTATCTCCTACCGCACTGGCGGAGTAGTTGTCGATAATCAGTTCTGATTCCTGATGAAGTTGTCGATAATCAGTTCGGATTCCTGGTTGGGATAGCTCGCCATCGATTGGTTTGAATCAGGAACAGAACGGGATCAAAGAAAAAACCCGGCCAACTCGACGTGACTAATTGGACACATGTCACTCGCGTCAAACGGCTCGGTCCGGATCAGACAACATCTGCTGCAGC
This sequence comes from Rhinogobius similis, assembly GCA_019453435.1. Lineage (NCBI taxonomy): Eukaryota > Metazoa > Chordata > Actinopteri > Gobiiformes > Gobiidae > Rhinogobius > Rhinogobius similis. Next base: position 5,201,356 of record CM033633.1, read on the forward strand.
CCTTTCCCGACGCTACCCCCGTGCCTCGAGACCAAACGAACCGCCATGATTAAATATACTAGTTCACGTGACTCACGTGCATCACGTGACTACCGAAATCCCGCGAGACGGCGCCGAACTCCCGCGAGAACTCGGAGCGGCACATTCACAGCAATACAGAGTGAAAATAATACTACCTTTATTGAATTAATTAGTTTGTACTAGTTTAGTTACGATTTCACAGGGGTTACACTCAGGTCTCTGCACTGGCTCCCTGTGAGCTTCAGGATAGATTTTAAAGTACTTTTATTGGTTTTTAAAGCTCTTAATGGTCTCAATCCAATCTATTTAACTGATCTGCTTTCACCACACGAGCCTCTCGGACCCTCAGGTCATCAGGTAGTAATCTTTTAACTGTACCAAGAGTTAAGACTAAAACGTACGGTGAGGCCTCGTTCAGTTTTTACGGCCCCCGTTTATGGAACAGTCGACCTGAGGAACTGAGGTCTGCTGCCAGTGTTCATATTTTTAAAAGTAAACTTAAAACATATCTTTTTAAATTAGCGGCAAGAGCTTCTGCCTCCCAATAAGGAGATCGTGGGTTCGAATCCCGGACCACCCCAACATCACACGATCTCTCTGGGTGGAGTCTGCATGTCCTCCCCGTGTTACAGTGGGTTCTCTCCGGGTTCTCCGGCTCCTCCCACCGTCCAAAGACATGACTGTGTAGGTTAATTGGAAACTCTAAATTGCCCTTAGTGAATGAATGTGAGAGTGAATGATTGTCTGTCCTTGTCTCTGTGTTTGCTGTGACGAGTTGGCCCCTGTCCAGGGTGTACCCCGCCTAAGGCCCAAAGTCACTGGGACAGGCTCCAGTCCCCCACGACCCCAGGAATAGGAACAGGAATAAGCGGTAGAAAATGAATGAATGAATCAAATTTAAATATGAGTTAAATCACTTTTAGTCAGGTTCCTTTGTATTATGTTTTTAATTCTTCCTTTTTGTCTATTCACAACACCCTAATTTGTATTTCTATGCATATTCTCACACTCTAACTTTTATGCTCCCTATTGACCTTATTCTGCCCCGCCCACTTTTGCCGTTTTTTGCACTTTTGTTGTAAACGCACTTCCGTTTGATGAGAACTCCGTTAAAGCTAATGACGAACGAGGGAAAAGTCTCGTCGCTAAAATGTTACATAAAGTAGGTTGATTTGTGTCAAATGTTTAATGAACACGAGCAACAACACGTCAACAACGCAACGATTTCCTGGTCAGTCTGAAAACGGCTTTTTAGTCGAGTAGAACTTATTTTCTGTTGAGCTCGTCTGCTCCGTGTAAACTACAACGGAAACAAGACGGCGGCGCGTACGGCAACTTCAGGAATAAGGTGAATAACCCTAAGGAGTCTTCTCTGTTTGTCTGTTGCAAATTGTTGTATATGTGAAGCACTTTGAGCTACATTTTAAAAGTATGAAAAGTGCTATACAAATAAAGTTTGATTGATTGATTGATTGACCTGTTTGTCGTCTTTGGTCAGGTCTTCCACAGACTCGCGCTCCATCTCTCCGCCCTCCTCCTCGTCGCTCACTTCGTCCGGCAGAGTTTCGTCGCATTTCTGCTCCAGACCGCCCAGCTTCTTCGCCTTCAGCAGAATCTTACCTTTCAGATCCTGCCACGAAGCAAAACAATAATGCACAATAATTAACATTTAAAAGAAGACGCAGATTGGGTTTGAAACTGAGCTGGAGAAAAGTCAGATTAACTGTCAAAAGGCAGATGTTTTGTCCTTGTCTTTGGTCAATGTCTTTCTTTAATGATGGAATTCAACATGTTTTCTGTCGATGCAAGTAAATACGGTGCTCTTTAAACATTATTTATATAGTTTAATTGATTCATTTCATGTCGTATAAAAATACATCATCAGTGACAAAGTATTAAACATAAAAAAATGACTGAAGGAACAGAGAAATCTTATGTTTTCTGCCCCTTTTTCAACTTTTACTGAACACTGATGGTGCAAAAACACATTCAGCTAAACATTTGCATTTAATAACGCCCACAAATACATTGCAAACAAATTATTTTATTTATTTTTTGTTGCATTATTAAAACAAAAAAGCACGATTGATGTCAGTTGTAAGAACTGTCAGCCACAAAATAACGGCAAAATGGCGGCTCTAATCGCAAACAAATAATGATGGATTGTCTGTAATCCCTCAGTCGCTCTGGTAGATTCCATTGCAAAAAATATTTAAAAAAATAATTCTGTAAACTGGATTTGAGCTAAATTAAGTGAATTCATTTTGTCACTCATCCAAGTCGCTTCTTCAATTCTGGAGTTGCACACATTTCTTCACTTTTTTTGTTTTTTTTTGTTTCGTCTGGCCGGTGGTCATGAATTTGTTGCTTTTCTGAAGATGTTTTTTCTATATTTTCAGCAGTTATTGTGTTTTTTGTGTGTAATTTTTCTAGATGTCTGATTAAGACAAATTAAGACATCTTCTTAACTTGTTCCCATGCGGGCGTCGCACCAGTGGGATTTGACCTTTTCATAATTTATTCCTTTTTATCTACCGTCTGATCAAGCTGCTGGACTTGTTAAATATAGAAAAGCCTCTGTAACCCTCGTATTTTCAGTCAAATCAACCATTCAGGGATGAATTAGAATCCGTTTTTACTCCAAAGCTAAAATTCTAAAATATTTAATAGGACTTTTATATGGATTCCTCCTGGACTTTTTTTTTTTTTAACATTATTACGTCCCTTAAACTCATTTTTAGTTAAATTAGCTTCAGCTTTGAAAGAGGAATTGTCAAAACCAACAGATTTAATCAATAAACTAAAGTATTTATTCGTTATGAAAAAAAAACAAAAAAAACGTGTTCATACTTTATACTTTATTAAAGCAAATAAAAGTGTTGTTTTTATAAAGTGTTACCAATACAAAGAGTACAAAAAGCAAATCTAAATCATGCATTATGTAGAGCCCTTAAGCCACTCTGACACTAATCAATAAAAGCATAAAGCAGGAAGTACAAATGTAATTAAACGTGGAAAACTCTTGAATGTAATGGACTCGAAAGACCTCAGAGACGTTTGAAAAGCTCCTGCTGCACCTGTGTTTTTATTCGGTCCATAATCTGTGTGCGGCAGAACGAGTGAAGCTCCGAACCCTTTTCCACAACACAGCACTTAGAAGAATCGATGCTAATGTGGCTAATGGCACTAAACGTCACAGTCCGGTCTGTCAAACCGTGCTGTGGATGTTTTCAGTTTGAGACGGGAAAGAGCAGCGTCTGGACTTTAATAAAGAAGACTGTATTTCGTAGCATTCATGTTCTTTACACCCTTGCTTTTCCTCCAGTGTGCGGGGAACACTAGTGCGCCTTGAGGTTTTACCACATGAGAAAATGTCCAGTTTGCGTTCACAGATTCACAAATGCGGATTTAATTAACTAATTTACCTTTTTGGAGTGTCCAGAGCAACATTTTCACCAAAGAAAGAACACAAACCATCACTATTACCACATTTAAAGAACTACACAGAGCCACAGACATTATTTGCCTCATTATATACAATATTTTTAACTAAATTGTATGCGTTGGTCATGTTGTAGTGGTAGGTGGTGTGCCGTGGTTGCTTTTAAACCCAAAAAAGGTTGAAAAACACTGCTTTACACTATTTCGGTTGTGCATTCAAGCGTGCAATAGTATAGATTAGCGTGCAGTTGAAGATTATTTTGGAAGTCGACTGGTCAAACGATGATTTCTGTTGTACATGGAGACGTTATCAGCCAAATAAAGGTTGAAATGTGGTGGCTGAAGGCTTCTAGAGACAGAATATTTATGAATAAAGTGTATTATTTATGAAAATGAGAAATGGTTTCTTCTTTTTCGACGTTTTGATTCAACAATGCCGCTGTCTTTGTTGTAAATATTTCCGGTTTTGCAAATTCATCACGAAATTGGGACTAAACCCAAAACTAAACCTGGACTAGATCAGGACTAAATAAGGGCTAGAACAGAATCAAACCACGTCTACATCAGGACTAAAACGGGCTCAATTTTGTACCAAATAACGTCAAGTGTGAACGCATCCTTAGAGTGTACAGTCCAGATCATTCTCACGATTGTCAAAATATGCCAATGATTATTTTTTGATTACTTGTCGTAGCCTTACAAAACATCTTGAAAACTTGAAAAACTATAGTAAGCGGGCTCGCCTCTCCGCAGATCTGACCTGTAAAACTGGGCGCCATGTCTGTTTTTAATAGAGATAGATTAGTTTAATGCCATACTGTGAAACATTCCAGCCCACACAGTTATAGTTTTAAAAGAGAAGGGCCAAAGAATGTGCTTTTGTCCAGAGGTGGAAAGAGTCCTGCAAGTTTGTGCTCAAGTCAAAGCTCAGTTACAGAGATAATAATGTACTCAATTATGTAAATGAAGTAAAAAGTATAAAACAAATACTACTCAGGTACTTTTATATATTTAAATAATTATTACTAGTTACTTTAATAAAATATATATACATTTTAACACATTTTCAGTAGCATTTTGCTTCTCAGGGGCCTGAAAACAGACTCTCTCTGTGGGACTTTCACAAAGGTCAATAAACAATAAATAAATAAGCCTGAGGACCAGTAAAAATTGGACTGAGGGCTAAAGTTTTGACACTCCTGACAGCACATGCATATAGCTGTAGTATTTTTTTTTTTTTTTGGTAAATAAATTAATTAATTAATGCCCTTTTTGCAGTATTTCAGGTCCATTTTGCAAAATTGTGAATATTTAGTTTAATTTTGACAGTGAATGAAGGAGTCGTAAGCAAAGACCAGAGAGCAGTTTTATGTTGAGAAAGCGGACGTGAAGTTGATTGCTTTGTCGTCCTGTGTAGGCGTCCATCAAGTCTGACCTGTGAAAGTGAAAGTAAAAGTGAAAGTAACAGACCTGTGGCGCCGGCAGCAGCTCTGGTTCCTCGGCGGTGAGCAGCGAGCTCTGCAGACGCTCCCCCAGGATGGTCTGCAGGTGCCGGGCCATGACGGTCTGCTGCTCCAGCCCGCAGTGGTTCTCCAGAGACAGGATCACCGGGAAGTCAGACACCTGCGCGAGAAAAGAGCGAGTCTCAGCTCCATCATCCACCAACACATCAGCAAATCACAGCTCCATCATCCAACACATCCAGAGGCAAATCACAGCTCCATCATCCAACACATCCAGAGGCAAATCACAGCTCCATCATCCAACACATCCAGAGGCAAATCACAGCTCCATCATCCAACACATCCAGAGACAAATCACAGCTCCATCATCCAACACATCCAGAGGCAAATCACAGCTCCATCATCCAACGCATCAGCAAATCACAGCTCCATCATCCAACACATCCAGAGGCAAATCATAGCTCCATCATCCAACACATCCAGAGGCAAATCACAGCTCCATCATCCAACGCATCAGCAAATCACAGCTCCATCATCCAACGCATCCAGAGCCGCTGGTACAGAAGCAGGGACCATTTGTGCTGCCTCCTACTTTCTGCTTGAATACAGGAGAGTTTAGAACCACAGAAATTCATTCTTTCATTCCTTCCTTCCTTCCTTCCTTTTTCTTTCCATTCCCTTCCTTCCTTCCTTTTTCTTTCCATTCCCTTCCTTCCTTCCTTTTTCTTTCCATTCCCTTCCTTCCTTCCTTCCTTTTTCTTCCTTTCCATTCCCTTCCTTCCTTCCTTTCCTTCCTTCCTTCCTTCCTTCCTTCCTTCCTTCCTTCCTTCCTTCCTTCCTTCCTTCCTTCCTTCCTTCCTTCCTTCCTTCCTTCCTTCCCTTCCTTCCTTCCTTCCTTCCTTCCTTCCTTCCTTCCTTCCTTCCTTCCTTCCTTCCTTCCTTCCTTTTCCTTCCCCTTTCCTTCTTTTCCTTTCTTTTCCTTCCCCTTTCTTTCTTTCCATTCCTTTCCTTTTTTTCCTTTCTTCTTTTCTTTCTTTCTCCTTCTTTTCCTTCTTTCCTTCCTTCCTTCCTTCCCTCCTTCCTTTAAATTATTATCTTTTTATGTATTTATTTATTCAATAATTGATTGAGAAACTGTCACACAGACTTTAACAACCGACAGTCAGACCAGAAAATGGTGGTGAAACAGTTTAAACGTGCTGAAATCTAGGTCTCTTCTCCTTATCTCCTTATAATATTCAAAATCTGTCACTTCTTTTACCTCAGATTTACAGAGTTCAATGCTTCGCTCGGTGATTCTGCAGAAACCGGCCTTGTTTCTCAGTCCACTGTGTTTTTTCTAAAATCTGCAACCTTTGTTTTGACGTAAACGGACAAACTGACCATGCATTTCTCTGATTGGTCAATCACGCCCATCGGAAATTGTGGAAACAGGATTCTAACCAGTGCATCTTTGTAAAGTTCTGTAAAAGCGCGCAGTTTTGGCTGGCCGTGAAAAAGAAGTGTACTGTGTCATTAATGTAGTAAATAAAATTGCAGCGTTAAAGTAGTTATGTAGGAGTAGGAGTGTAATCGCAGTTATAAGTTTTGCATTCTCATTCTGACTTGCTGAGGTTAACTTCAACTTTAACATCTCTTTAGCACCTCTTGTTAGCTCCCAGTGCCGGTCACAAAGAAGAACGGGCATCTAATCCTTTTATGACGTCCTTTCACTCTATAATCTGGCTTTAACTGGAAACATCACTGATAGTGGTTGTTTTTTATAAATATTGATTGTTGTATATGTCCTGCTCTTGTTTCACGATGATGTTTCATGTTTTCTCCTCATGATGTGATAACTATGTCTCCACCTATGTCTTGTGTATAAAAAGCATGTGTTCTGATTGTCATGTACCTCCGTCGACCAGGGAGAGATCACTCTGTCAGGGAAAGGCGACTGTTCACTTTGGTACCAGTGAATAAACCAACTCATTGACCAGACTTATTCTCTCTGCATTTTTATTGTTTAACTTGTTTTAGAAATCCACAACGGCGATTCTCCCGTAACAGAAGTTATTTGGAAATGTACGTTATATGCATTTGTGAATATACTTTCGAAGTTTATTATCATTTGGCTGTCAGACAAATGCTAACCACTCTGCCTCTGTTGTCAAAACAATGAGTTTCCGTTCACTCTGATCTTCCACTCTCCATATCTCCACAGTCCACGGGGGAAACAGATACAGCAGGGCCAGGTTTCCGCATTTCTACAGACTCCTATTCACGTTATTCTGCCCCGCCCACTTTTGTTGTAAATGCACTTCCGTTTGACGATAACTCCGTTAATGAACGAAGGAAAAGTCTCGCCGCTAAAATGTTACATAAAGTAGAATGATTTGTGTAAAATGATTAATGAACACAAGCAACAAGTCACAACGCAACGATTTCCTGAGGCCTGAAAACGGCTTTTTAGTCCGTGTAGAACTTATTTTCTGTTGAGCTCGTCTGCTCCATGTGAACTACAACGGAAACAAGATGGTGGCGCGTACGGCAACTTCAGGAATAAGGTGAATAAGATCTGCTTTCGCTCATTTGGACTGTGCCGTTTTGTGTAACAAGAACAAGAAAGATTGTAAAAATGCGCACCTCAGTCAACAAAATACTGTCGAAGCGAGTTTCTACAGATTGCGACTTCGATTCGCTGACGATGGCAATAATAACTTTTCTGATTCGGACTCTGGAAAAGGTCTTGCGTCGGTCTGAATATTGTCACAATGTGAACCGAAGCACGAGGCTGTGAGAGGAAAGACAGTGGTTTGAGTAGGTCAGTGTTTTTCAAGTTTTTTGAGTCGCGACCCACTTTTTGGGTTTGAAAGACACCACGGCACATCAATTACTATTAAAACAACCAAATAAGACCAATTAGTAAAAAAAGTACGGTACATACTGAGTAGAAAGGGTTTCAGGGGTTGTCATCCGGACACTGTTTGAAGATCGAGACGTTTCGACTTTTATCCAAAAGTCATTGTCAATCAGAGAGTTGGTATGGGAACTCAGGCTTATATGCTACTCTGAGTCGTGAGAGTCCTGCCCCCAGGGAGGAGTCACTGAACCCTGTCTTTGTTTGGAAAATTGTTTGTCTAGTGTCACCTGAAACTCGATAATTGGCCTGTCTTTGTTAGTTTAATAGTTGGCCCTGCCCAGTTTCACCTGTGGCTAAGGTCTATTATTGTCTTAGATCTATTGTTCTATTGATAGCTGTTGCTCCCTCATCACTGCTGATGACCTCATTAGCATTTGACTGGTCTATTGATTTGGACCAGGGTGTTAGGAGGCTGTCATAAATCTTAGCTAAATTAAATCTTAAGCCCCCATTCCTGTTTAGAGACGGATTTTCTCTTTTTACAAAAATAGCCTCCTTAACTCCTCTTTCAAACCAGTTCTTTTCTCTGCTCAATATCTTCACCTCACTGTCCTCGAACGAGTGGTTTGTGGCTTTTAGGTGCAGATGGACTGCACTTTGCGGTCCCAACACAGAAGATCTGCCTCTACGGGAGGCAGTGTCCGGATGACAACCCCTGAAACCCTTTCTACGATGAACCACACCTGGACAAATGAGGGTTTACATCGACGGTACATAATGAGGCAAAAAATGTCTGTGCCCTTGTCTGGTTCTTTAAATTTGACAATAGCGATGGTTTGCTCGAGGCACTAAAATGTCAAATCGGTCAATTACATTTGCATTTATTAATATATTGACTCACATTGGATATTTTTCATAAATCAAGGGAGTAGGTTATACGCGGTCGTTCAGTGTTTGTTAAGTGTGTGTTGCCCATAAAGCGGCGGTATCTGATTTTTTCCACCACAAAATAAATATTGTAAAATCAGCTTAAAGTGCCTAAGACAGGTTGAACGACTAATTTTACCCGATTTTATCCTCGTTTGGGAATTTTTTTTAGGTTTAAGATTCTACTTCCTGGTTGTAAATCGTGACATCAGAGTAGGAAATTCTGTGACTGTTTCCTAGCAACCATGTCACATACTGTGTCAGAAAAATGTGTTTATTGTGTGTAAAATGTGCCCCTAGTGTGACGTCGTCATGTTTTGGAACTCTGCTCTTCTTCCTCTTCTTCAAATGTCGACATATTTTTGAACTTTTCTTCACAAACGGACACTCGATTGGTGTAAAGCTGTCAATAATATTCACAACAGGTTTTATTCCAGCAAATGAAGACAAAAGTAGAAAATCGTAAAAACCTGTCAAACGGTTTTCATTATTTTCTAGTTTTGCGTGTACCTTGAAAGCGTACTCCTTCAGCGTCGAGATAACGTCTTTGAACAGGATTTTGGAGGTGAGCGTGTGTCCGTGGTAAACTATGGGCTCTCCATCAGGGCCGTCCCAGCAGTCGAGCTCCACACAGCGACAGCCGCGCTTCAGGGCCCTGAGACACAGAGTGTGCAGAGTCAGTACAAGCTGCTGTGTTCTGGACTCATTTATCATACAGCAGCTGCCCCGAGCAGACAAACATGTGGCTGTCATTGTGCGCTCACAATCTCATTCACACAGGCAAAGGAAGTGCCTTGCCCAAAAGCACAACATCAGCATGGCATGAAACCCCTATAATTTCAGCCGCAGTCACAGTCCAAACAAGCTGGAGCCTGAGGACTAATGCAGAGAGCAACAGGAGAGGAGGAAACGTGCACCGTGTGATCAGTTTTGTCCAATCAGAGCAAAGGGGGCTTGAGCGGAGCTAGCAGCGCGCTCAGAGCGAGGGGTTCATTCTTAGAAAGTTAACATTTAGGCACATTAGAGATTTTCATGAAAAAGCTCATGATGTGAAAATAGACAAAAATCACTTCAACATTCTTTCAATTTGTGAAAGCTTTAGGTTCCTGTCAGCGTGACAAAATACATTCAGCTGCAGTACCGCGGTTTCACCACTAGATAAAGGGGCCTGAGCCTCATGCAGGTGAAATCATGGCTCCTGAGCCTAAAGGCCTACAGCTTTTACAATGTCAGATTTTGAAGTGATTCTATTTTCACAACATTCATTCATTCATTCATTCATTTTTTACTGCTTATTCCCGTTAGGGGTCGCGGTTGACTGGAGCCTATCCCAGTGACACAAACGCAACACCATCTTTAGTTCATCATTCAGGTCTTATTAAACCTCCAAAGTCTGAAGGACTAAAGTGGACAGCACAGGAGAGGAGGAGCCTATCTGCCCCTGCAGGTGTGTGTCTCACCAGAGGTGTGTGATATCACAGCCCTGTTATTAAAGGACAAATATTAGGCTTTTTTTTTTTAGCCTTTAAACATGCTCTTGAGTACCTTACATTTGCCAAAAAAAAGTTTATTATGGACTAAATGAAAGGATTTATCTGCTGTTTGCAATGACATTTACTGAGTGCATCCAGCCAGCAGAAGGCACCTAGTGCTTACACAATTTAGTGTTTAGTGTTAGCACTTTAAGACACCAAGCAGCCAAGCAGTTGAAGTTATCGTGTTTGGAGGCAGAAATGCTCAGAACGAGTCTGGCCATGATTTAAGAACTTTAAACAGCAAAAGATTCTCAGATAAATGACATATGAAACCTGAAAATCGTCACGGTTCAAGGGAGTTCAGCATGAAGTGCGTTTGACGCTCGGAGGGAGAGGATGTTCTAATGAACATTCCTCAAAACAGCGTGAATGCAACTGAATGCAACTTCAGGCATGTTTTGATGACAGAACATTGTAAGAACAGAGTTAAAAGCTCAAAAAAGTCACTGCAGCAGAATATATGTCCTTTAAGGTAACAATAAGAGGTTACACACACTTTTTAATGGCTTGCCCTCGGGTAAACTGTAAAAGCCAAGTAGGAATGTGTATTTGTAGGATTTGTGGGAGTGAAGCAGCACAATAATGTTCTCACTGGATGTACGCCTCGGTGCTGCTCTGGCCCCGGAGCTGGTCCTCCATCAGGTACGTGTTGTGGGACGAGGAGATGAAGTACAGACTCAGAGGAAGACTCATGTCCTGGTGCAGCTCCAGGTGATCCAGGTTAAAGATGGATCCATGAGGAGAGCAAAGGTACAGCTGGAACCCGTCCAGAGACATGCACATCTGCTCCCGCCCTGCAGAGACCGGAGTCAGCAAATATTTATTAACTACTGTGCAACAGAGGGCTAAAAGGACTTCAATAATTACAAGAATAAATGCAGACAAGAATATGGACAGGTGAACACTTGAAACAATGCATCTGGTTTGTCCAATGTAACTGCTATGTCCATATTAAAGAAATAAATAAAATAAAGGGGATAAAGAAAAGGATTATTAGTATATTATACTGATACTGAAAAGAATAAATAAATAAATGTGGAAATGTAGACATAAATAAATACAAGGTAAAAATAGAAAAATATATATGTGTAAAGATTAAAAAGCAGAAATAAATATAAAAATGTACAGAGGCATAAATACATAAATAAACAAATAAAATGTAAAAAATAAATATAAATAAAATAATATTTATCAATAAATGTGGAGAATAATAATCGAAACAATGCATAAATAAATAGCTTTTCTTATAAATAGTTTTTCTTTTATGCTTAAAATGTAGGCTTTATATA